>CM062820.1:1588706020-1589233985 GCA_031772625.1 Pinus tabuliformis | reverse complement strand
ACTTGTCCATTAGTTGGACTAGCCTATGCGATGACAAAATGTATAGTGTAATATTTAAAAAATCATTTCTCCTCAACTGTGAGGAGTTAGAGGGAATACCATATTTCGTTGCAAAGGTCTCAAAATAAGCTTTCTAACCATATATGTTATGCTTCCATTCCATCTAGATAAATGGAGTAAAAATGCATTCAAAGATAGGGTATTCACATGGACATCAAAAATCCGAAAACAATGTTTCAAATATGCTATTTGAATATGTAACTTTTTCTTTCATTTGGACAAACTTTGACATCAATGGCAATTTTCTTTCAACAAACCTTTACCTAAAAATGAGAACAACCAATAATTACAATCCTATTGGAGGGGGATACCTCCTTTTATAATGAATACATATACAAAACAAGATTTGATGATCCTAAGTGTTGTTTTTTCAAAGATATTTTGTCTAGAGAATCTTAAATCACTAACACTACCAAACCAAGTATCTCAACATATTACAACAGAATATAAACAGTAATAATATAATCATATGTGCACAAATATAGACAAATTTTTACAAAATTTTGTACAATAACCCAATTCTTCATTATATTAATCAAACTGAATAATACAACATTTTAGGGCTTCCTTACCAGGGATAATGACCCTCAAATATCCATTTGTACAAGAAATACAACAACTAGGGCTTGGTGTCTGTTGTGATGACCATAATATACCCTGATCAAGTTCCTTGACCATCTGGTTGTGGCGCACTCTCTCAACTCCTCTCAGTCGTACCTTAACACACTTACCCGGTCCTTCAACTCCCATTCTACTGCATTTGCCTCTATCAATGCTCCAAGTCCATCTGGCCACTAAATCATGGCTATCCAATTTGATCATTAGTTGTGCGTAGTCTATCAAGGGCACAACACAACGAGACCTCATGTTGAGTTGTCACACTCCGTTTGTGAACAATTCTCAAATTGTCCACTACTTATCCTCAACTACTTAGGGAATTCAACCCATTATAGTCTTCCCGCGCTGCCCCATTGAAAAACTAACATAGGGTCATGGAGGGTTGCCGCCTATCATTGCAAGATGTCCTTCTCCCACATTGAACACAGGCAGGGAGGACTGCCCATCTTTTGTTGTAGATGTCCTTCTCCACAAGGCAAGTCTAGGGCTACTCAAACTTCTCCTAGTTGACGAGACACTTGAGATCATCTTCTTCCACTCTAACAACCACTTTAGTCCATCAAGGGAGCACAATGCGATCAACTTGGGCACTATCACGTTGTCCTCAACGTACCATAAATTCCCAATCCATTGTCCACACTGGTTTACTCCCACACTACCCTCCACAGGCTATGAGTGTCCAATACAATGTTGTAGCATCTGCTCACTGGTTAGGCATTCAACCACTAGGATCACCCTTCCTCTTGGATGTTAAAGCTCCTCAAACTGTCCTCTTCTAGGACCCTATTTCTACACCCTTCCTCCTTGAAGACGGTCACTTTTTGCTCTCCAAAACACTTGGATATGAGTGAGACTTCTCTTTGGCTCTACATCATGAATTCTTGCAAATCACATTGCAAATTCTTGTAATCGCGA
This sequence comes from Pinus tabuliformis, assembly GCA_031772625.1. Taxonomy (NCBI): domain Eukaryota; kingdom Viridiplantae; phylum Streptophyta; class Pinopsida; order Pinales; family Pinaceae; genus Pinus; species Pinus tabuliformis. Next base: position 1,589,232,392 of record CM062820.1, on the reverse strand, counting down.
ATTCCTACAATCACACGCGAATTCTTATAATCGTGAATTCCTACAATCACGTGTGATTCCTGTAATTGCGAGTTCCTTCAATCACATGTGAATTACTGTAATCGTGAATTCTTGCAATCAAACCTGAATTCCTGTAATCGCAAATTCTTGAATCATGCCCAAATTCCTATAATCATGAATTCCTGCAATCATGCCTGAATTCCTGTAATCGTGAATTCCTTTTGCTTGGCTTCAAATGAGAAAGAAATGTGATGATTGCATCAGGAATGAGGGCTCCTCCTCATCCTATTTATACACCTTCATGTGGTGTCAACTACATGTCTTGTGGCACACAAACACACAAGTCGACATGACTTATGTGCCAAAAAACCCATCAACAACATAGAAAAATTCATATATCATGATAGACACTGTGTATTTGAGTGATTTTTTGCTGTCCCTTTTCTCTCTAAGGGTTCTCTAAGACATCCATGTGTCAAAACACTCTAATGCCTCATGGTTTGGACACCCACATGCTTGGGTTCTAATACCACAAACTATAATGTGTGCCCATTCCTCCACAACCCTCAAGCCTAGGGTTTTGGAGTACCTCCAAGCTATAAATCTCAACACTAAGATGAAGTCTCCCTAGTGTGTATATATAGGAGACAAATGGTACAATTTTTTAATAAAATGGGACCGTGAAAAGTTCCAACCTACATAACAACATAACAATAGAAATGTATTCACTCAATATCTATGGCTTAATAAGGTGTTTAGGGGTTAACATGGGACTCACGTAGAGATTAACAGAGCTAATGAGTTTATTATAGCCTTGGTAGAGGGTTATTGTATGTGATTCAACTTCATCTTAAGCATATTATTGAAGTTTTTCAGTTGCCCAAAACTTTTGCAATTTCCAGTTTTGATTTTCATCCATATATGTTCTTCATACATCATTATTTGCACTGTATATGTCTTGATAATTTGACATAAGTAGAAGGACCATTTTATAAGTGATTTGTCATAATCATTGAAGAATTTAAGGGTTGTTTTTTGTGCTATATCTGCCGCTTTACTATTGTAAAAGTAGTTTTTTCAAATTTTGTTTATCTGGGATAAATTGTCAGAGGGATGAATCTTATCCAGATTGGTTTGCTATTTTTTCTCATGGATCGCCTAGAATATTGGACAGTTAAGAAATGAAATATCATACTTTTCTCCATTGATGCTTTGTTCTCTATTTTAATAACATCCCTAAGGTTGAAATCTCATAGGGTGAAGATATACAAACCTATAGTCACAAATAGATGAATTTTCTGTTTTGCACTAAAAAACTTTAGCTTCTACAAAATTTCTACACCGGTAGGGTGTGCACCAAGTATTCCTATCATGTTATTATCATGAACCTGGCCCTATGGAACATAATCCTTGTTTCCCTCCTCCCAATGTCTCTACTAACCCTTTTGAAATATTGTTAACCATATGATTCCATCTAGCATCAACCCCTTCTAATATGGATATACGTTCCACAATGGATAAGGAAATGATACTCTATTTCCCGCTCTTATGATCCATAGACTACGTAAGTCTTATGATGTCATCCCCCCCTCTTTTGTGCCTTAGTCTACGGGAATTTCTTGAGTTGAACTAGAGTGTCTTTCTCCTTCTAAGGTATGTCAAACATGAGATATTCTTTGTATTCTGATTTCATAGGTGAAGTTGAAATGCTTTATGTAATACTATGTTTTTTTTGTGCTTTTCTCTTCCATTTCCTTTATCATAGTAGCTTTGCATGTCTTCCTCCATCACTTTTTTACAAGCAGGTAGTCTCACTCCAATGTGTCCCAATTTTTGAGCTATTATGGCATTAAATTTCTCTCAATAATTTTTCTTCTTTGCAATATTCTTTGTTGATTTGATTGGGTTTATTTTCACTAACCCATTTCAACCACCTTCTACCAATATAGTATTAATCAACTTATCACTTCTAGTTCAAGTAGGTAAACTCCTTGTTTAGCTAGCATGATTTTATATGACACATATGCTTTAATCCACAAAAGGAGTCATTATGGACTTTCGTACCCTCTCCACTTGACTCCCCCTACCTTGTATATGCTTAGGCCACATATCTTGCAATTGTGTAGTAAAATTGACATGACGAGTGAGAGAAATAAGAAGTTGATTCTTTTCACAACCCATATCGTCATTATCCTACATCCATTCTACAAAGATGAATGTCACTTGAACATTGTTCACCATTAGCCTTTTATTAAACTCTATACCCAAGAATTTGTGATACTATATAATCTTCAATGGTTCATTTTTTAACGTGTTTTGAGGTTGGATTATTCTACCTTCAAGGAAGAGATGACCACTTTAGCTTTTATTAATGTTAATTTCCATAGCTACTTCTTTGCAAAACATTAGTAATGTCGAGAGATGCTCTTTTATGCTCCTCAATGTTCATGTTACCCTATGACATCAACACAATAGAGAATTTTATTATTATTTGTGTTCTACATCTACTACTTTTTTCATTGATACATTTCCCTAGTTTGCCATTGTACAACCCAAATATCATTCACGATAGAAAAAACCTTACTTCACCCAATATTTCACTATGAAAAACTTTCTAACATGCCTCCCTGGGTTCTAATTTTGGCACTCACTTGTATAACATATGCACCTCTTTCTTTATTCCACTAGAACTCCTAACTCCATGGGCCCCTTTCATAATTTCTCCCTCCAGGCATGTAAAATGCTTCCCTAAAGTCCACAAAGCAACACCATGCACGTCATCCTTGTTATCACAAGCCTCATCTACTGTGTCCTTTGAAATGAGAAAGTGGTAGATGGTGGAGTGGTTGGGTCTTAACCCCATTTGGCCCTTGGCTCTTTTTCTCTTTCCCTCCATCCATTTGTTGTTATTTCTCTAATATATATCCAATCAACTTGCAAGAAATTTGAATTGATAATTATCATTCTATAGTCCACTTAAGTTGTGCTTTCTCCCACTTTAATATAGTAAGGATGGGGGTTGGTTGTCCAACTTTCTAAAAAACCCATGCGATATTTGATTCATCACGATTGGTTGTGGTCGTCAAGATATTCTTGCCCCCTTTGAGGTGATATGCTGGGATAACACCTTCCAACATGTTCTTTCAAGAAATATTTCCTCACTAGAATTATTAGCAAAGGCTTACTTCGAGTTGTTATGTTTTCATCTTCTTTTATTTCTCTTAAAATGTTGTTTTTTTTTTCTCTAGAAATTAAGGATTGTTATTATTATGCTTCTTATTGCTATGTTTTCATCTTATTTTATTTCTCTCTTAAAAAATTGTTGTTTCTTTCCTAGAAATTAAGAATTGCTAGGGCTTTGTATGCATAATTTCATTTGTTATTGTAAAGATTGCGATGGCCCAAAAAAAAAGGAATGATCCACATGGTAAGTTTGCCATCTACATGAAGAGAGGGTAAAGTATTCAACTACTGTGGGAAGAAAGTTAAAGGTGGGGGAATCATAGGATTAAAGAACACTTAGCACATTGAAGAGGCAAATTAGAACCTTGTGATAAAGTCTCTCATGACCTAAGAAGTCAAATGTTGGGTTTGATTGACGCATCCTAGCAAACAATATCAAGGACAGTGATTTTTTTTACCATGTAAATTGGTCAAGGAAAAGAAAGTTAAACAATACATAGGCAAAAGTAAAAGGGATGATTTGTTTTCATGGACCTTGAACTTGAAGCACATATCCCTAGTTTTTGAAAAATCCTCCAATTTCTGATCCAAATTTATGCAGGAATGAAATGAAATACATACTTAAACATAAATACAAAGCTAAAATGAAAGTTGAACTTCAAGTCATTAATATCAAAATATTCAAATTGTTCTTCTTCTTCTCTCTTTTCTGCTTTCTTCTCGGAGTAGTCAGCTTATCTCTTGCTTCTTAGTCAGCAATCTTATACTCCTTATGGTGTATTTTCCTTTTGTCGACCTTCATTGCATTGTATTACATGCCTTCGAGCATGTCATGATGAAAGAGATTCTTTCATACTTGATCATGTCATATAACTATTCCCATGACTTACATTGATGCATACATACCTCATCTTGATTCTCTTGATCATCTTAGCTTCATTTGGTTGTCCTTGGTGTGGCCCTTCTTGCTTCATCTTAGCTTGCATGCATATCATCCTTATCTTGAATCCCATGAATGGGACTCCCAATGAGACATCTGCTTTTGTTTATGAATCTTCTTTTGGAGATTCCATCAAAGGATCTTGAAGATCCTTACCCTGCAAATGTTTCTTTATTTTTGATGATGGAGGCTTTCTAAGATTCTTACTCATGATCAATTTTTCTTTCATAGTGGATGAGGTCCTATAATAGGTATGCTCTCTTCTATATGAATATCTTGAGCTATATGTACACTATGCTCCTATATTCTAGAAGATATTTCTAACCATGCATTTTGTTCTATTTATAAATGCTCCTTCTACATGAGTATTTTGAACTCTATGTACATCATGCTTCTAGATTCTAGAAGATGTTTCTAGCCATGGATTTTTTATTCTTTCCTACATGCTCCTATACTACTCAAAACTTTGAAAGAAGACTTTAAGTAAAGAAGTAGACTTAGTCATAGTAGAGATCCAGAGGATCTTCCTTCTTTTCTTCTTCTTTCACCTCTTGAGTCATGTGAGCTTCTTCCCTTTTTCTTTTGTTGTTGTTGTCCTTCTTTAGTTTAGGACAATTCCTTTTGTAGTGTCCATGTTCCTGGCATCCAAAGCATTGGACTTTGGGCATATCTTTGTTGTTTGTTCTTTGGGACCAAATTTGCCAAATTTCCCTTTCTCCTAGCCATGGTAGCAAATGCTTGCTCCTTTGATCCCACATCTTCCTTTTCTTTGAGTACTATTTCCTCCATCTTGCATAGAGACCACATTTCACTTAGTGGAGGCGCTTCCTTCTTGGCATATATACTTGATGTGAAGTTTCCCCAATCCTCAGGTAGAGCATTGAGTACTACAGTTGTCATTTCTCTGTCAGACATGACTTCCCTAACTCTTGAAGTTGATCCCTCATCTCAGAGATCTTCATGAAGTAGGGAGCTATTCCTTCCTTTGATATCTTCATCTTGTATAATTCATTTCGTAGAGATATTACTTCTCCAATTGTGGTTACCGAGAATAGCTCTACTAGTTTATCATAGATTTATTTTGATGTTTCAAGTTTGGAGACATAAGGAATGAGAGAGTCCTTGATAGATTCTATTAGAATCCTTTAAGCTCTTGTATCATCCTTATTGTACTTGGCTAAGGCTTGAATTTTTTCCTTAGCAGGAATAGTGATATTCCCTTTGATGTGTTCTAGAAGTTCATTCTCCTTGAGAAGTAAATCAATCCTCTTCTTCCATGCAAGAAAGTTATTGGCACCTACCAATTTGTTTCTTTCCTTAAAAAAAGACAATGTTGTATATTCAGAAGGGAACATATACTTACTTTATATATGCAGATTGTGGACTTGTTTTCTCCTTGAAGACTTGATGGCTTTCCTTCCTTAGATCTTGATGTTTTTCAAGTTGCTATCTCCAAGTGGACTTGCTTGATGAGGAGATTTGCTTGATGGCTTGTAGATGATGTAGGTCCTTCTTTGATTTTCTCTTCTTGTAGGTGCCTTTATATAAAGCACTTCTTCTTGCTTTGTAGTCTTCCTTGATGAATGATAGATGGTAGAACTTCTTGTCCTTGACGTGATTGAGACCTTTTGGCTTGATACTTCAACTTTTGTAGATGTCCCTGAGATGTTCTTCCCTGATTAATCACCTTATGAATGTTCTTGAGATACCTTTTCCTTGATGTGTCACCTTAGCTCCGACACCATGTTGAAGAATCTAGGGAGTCATAGTTAAGATAGGATTATTCTAGCTATGACAACAATTTATGAAGCACTTTTACTTTTTCTTGTTAGCTTGATCTTCTTCTTATTATCACTGTATGTTCTTTTACTTCATCAAATTGCTATCAAAATACAAAAGACAAGAACACAAGATGTTGGCTCTCTTCCAGGGCCAAAACCTCTCTCTCTTAGAGAGGAAAACCCTTTGGTAAGTTTCTGTTATTAAAGCTTCTATTGATAAATGCCAAACCTAGACCCTTGACAAGAATATCCTCCAAGCACAAGTCAAGTCTTTGTCCTTCTTCCGACACCTTGTCCTCCTTGCTCCGACACTTCATCCTTCTTCCGGCAACTGATAGTAGTCTTTGTTATGTTTCTTCTATAAGAGATATTCCTCTTTGTTCCTTGGTAGACTCCTTCACATATGAAGAATTCTTTATCCCTCCTCCAACCAAGCTCTTTCTTTAGATATAGTTGCAAGTCTAATATGACAACAATGTATCACTGTTTCTTCGCACGTGTGGGGATTCCTTCAAGATCCTTATGTGGAAGTCCTCTTTTCTTCTTCGCTTGAGTGAGCTTCTTTTTTGCTTGAGTGACAGGCCTTATAGGCCTACTTTTCTAGCCCAAACAATGAGATATGTATGACTGTGGTGGAGGGTTACTATGACAACAGAGATACCCTTTTTATCTTTGCATGTGTGACTCTAATAGGCCTTATATTAGTCTTCTAAGGTTCGGTGTTCTTCCTTCCTTCTTCACTACACTAGAGGCTCCCTTTCTCATCTCTTTTTCACCCTTTACTTGTCCCTTCACTTCACTGATTTCAGAGATAGATTGTGTTGTCTTGGAGGAGTGGACAACCTCTTATATATAGAGGTTTGTCCTTTCTTTAGGCCAACTTGTCATATATAATTCAGATTGCTTCTTTGGTGATGCTGATGCATGTAGGAGACTTGTTGACTTTGCTTGGAGGTATCCTTTTTACTCTAATACATAAATATACATGGTGTAACATGCCCTTAAGGGTCTTCAACATTTCTTTTTACTCTTTGACTTTCCTATAACACTTTGACATGTGCTAGACCTATCCAATGAGCAAGAAACCCATTGATATAAATAACAAAAATAACATTTCTTTTCTTTTATAAATACAAAGATCAAAATTACATTTATGAAGACCGAACCTAGTTACGCTTTCTTCAACAGCTCCCCTATCTATGCATAAGGTTGGAGATGTTGCTCCCCTATCTGGTCTATGCAGAGTATATTCCAGTTGGCATCATACCCACAAGCCAAGCTTGTTGGGAATACCGCTCCCTATTTGGCCAATGAGTTGAGAGTGTATTTGGGGTGTACAAACCAAGTTGATTATGATGTAGGTGTTCTACCTCATGGCTCTCTAGGGTCATTGATGAGAAAAATGGCAAGCAATAGGATTGGGTTAAGATCTTCTCCTTTTTGGTTTTGGGTTGAGAATGAGCTCCTCAATGTGATTCCAAGGTTGAGATGTGCTCCCCTGTGTGTTTGGATATCTTATTGCTCGATATGGGGTTGATATATGTGACTCCCCCATGAGATAAAGGGTGGAAGCTAATGCTCTTTGATTCTTCTTCTTTTAGATTCAAGAATGTTTCAACAGATAGAGTTGAGCAGAGATCGACACGGCATGACAGGATGATATTGGCAAGTGGAATTCTTCCTAGTTGAGAGGGAGTGTTAATTTATGCAACTAGGGTCAAATTCCACTTTGGACAACTCATTTGATGGAGATGATGATTGCATTGAATTCCTCTTTTCGAGAGGACCAAAATTGACCTAAAGATCACCCCATTTGGACAAGCAGAAGTTGATTTTTGAATTTATGAACTCTCACATGTACATTGGAATAGGTCAGCGTCACTTATATGTACAATTGGACAGGTTGACCTCAACATAAAGTGTACCCTCACGAACGCCTATAAATACAAGAGACCTCAAGCTCATTTGCATATCATCATCAAAAATTCTCTTCTCTTCTTCCATTATTTGGTTCGTATAGGTCTGACAGAGGAAGTTTCACACAAGGTTCAAAATTACAGGTCTGGGTCTCGCACGTGTCTAGGGTTTATGTTTTTCAGTTGCACGCACGTCACAAGACAGAGTCAACTGCAGTCGCACACTCGCAGTGCTTCAGAGAATGAATGGGCAACCTTAGTCGCACACATGACAACGTGAAGGGAGCATCTGAGACTCTGAGACAATTCTGGGAGGATTAGACCCCAGTCATTCGCTTGCCACACTTCAGGGAGCGACCAGGCAATTATAACTACTCGCATACACTGCCTCAGGGGGCGACCGAGAGTCACAGTCGCTCGCAGATTATCTTCATGAGCGCGACTAAGGTTTTGAACTAGGGTTTGATAGTTGACAATAATTGACCGCAAATGTCTAAAGATTGGAAGGTTTCTCTCTACTGTACAATAATTCTTGAAGTCTACTTTTGATTTGTATTGGGTAAAAATTTGTTGGATGATTATGTATTGGGCTCATTGTACTATCTGTTGAAACATTTTATGATAATCTAATAAGAAGAAGATTTGAAAGGGTTTTCCCCCATAGTGGGGTTTTTCCCTAGTCTTTAACCAATCTAGCGTCTCTTGTGGTTGTGTTATTGTCTCCTTTGTCATTGCATATATTGTTCTATCTTCAATTGTTGTTTATTATTGAAAACAATGTTAATAATTGGATGCATTGTTAAATGAAGAATTGATTTGAGCTATAGTAATTGAAAGAACATAGAACAATCTGAAAAATTAACAGGGACCCCCCAAAATTAATTTCTTTAAAACCCACGAATTTTTCCACTTGAAGAACTTAATTTATTTAGCATTTTAATATTTGACTCTAATTAATTAATTTTCTGGCTTAGGATTAATTTTATTTTTTCTAGAAAATTTAATTAATTGACACTTGAGGGGACTAATTATTTTTCCTCTCTCAAATATTTTAGCCATGGTATCTAAGTATGAGGGACCATGCACTAAAAAAAAAATTCATAAGATTTTACATAATTCAACCCTCAAATGAGAGATACCCGTTTGTTATAGACCCTCAAATATTTACCCAATTTTGCGACACAATATGATCTAGTAGACCAAGTGATTCACATTAAAATAACTTAGCCAATTAGCTTAAATTATTCTCAAATCACTTTTACAGAAGACTTGATTAGAACATTAAGACTCACCTAAGACTTTGACGATAAATTCTACCCTAGCTTTGGGGTGAGGTTGAAAGGAAAAACTTTGTTGACCATTCGTGTTTAGAAACACAAATGAATCAGTGAGATGAAAAACCTCCTAGGATGAAATTTGTCGCCAAAATAATAAGCTTACCTAGGTTTTTACATACATACACGGTCTTACTAGCATCATTTACATTAAAAAATTGTAGAATGGGTTTACAATGACTCAAAAACTGATGGTTGATGATCTTGATTTTTGAAGAAAATTTTGGTACGACTGCTTCCTTGGAACTTTAAAAATATGTGTGCAACATCTAGCTCCATATGGGGACATGTTGCTTCCATGAAGTAACGTGAGAATCCCAGAATCCTGCATCCAAGAAAACAGAAGTCCATCAAATAGATATCCATTCCAAATCCAAATCATCATGCACACATATAAAATTCGTTGGAATAGAAAAAATCTACTCTAACAAACTAAAATGTAAAGAACATATAACAAAACTAGCTAATGACATAAATGAAAAGGAGTAGGGTTAGAGATATTGTACAAAGGATGCCCCATGACATCAAATGTCATCCTTGTAGTGCATATTGAGCATCTGTCAACTTTCTCGCAGGTCTGAAGGCTGCTTCTCTGATGTGTCATGCTTGATCCTGCATATAGTAGGACTCTGTCTTATCCGAATATCGAGTTGCTCTCGACCATCAGATGCATCAAATGACTTCCTTCTTATTTTTTTCCTTTTGTTCTTCTTTCCGACAGGAATTGATGCTAATAATGGGACCGATGTAGATTTTTTGTCTTGATCTTGAAACTATTTGGACAAAAAATCTAAAGCATGCCCAACTTTATTCTGGATATATTTTGTCAAAGGTGACACATAAGTTTGGTCTTTCTTAGCTTCTTTTTAAACCATGACACTAGTTAACATGTCTTCAATGGGAAAAGTGACCTCCTTACAATGAGAAGGGATTGTTTTGGCTCACTGGGAGACCTGTGATCTGTCGAAGACTCTTTGTTTCTTTCATCCTCTAATTTATACTAAAATTCTTGTACCTGTATCTTTTCCATTATCTGCTTCTTATTCTGAAGAGTGATCTTTTCAATTCTCATGGAATCCATTCGCTTAGCATGTTCATCTTTCATAGAGTTAATCTCTTTGGCATGGTTTTCCTCCATGGTTAATAACTTATTCTAAAGACATATCTGACCAACTTCCATATCTTTTACTACTTTATCATTATCCTCTTTTATGGCAATCAAATGATTTTGCATATTGGACATCATTGCCTCTATTTATTAAGCACATTTTTCCTCTATGGTGACCATCTAATTGGGGTGATCAGTTTAAATTATCTTTAGCTCCTTATCATGTTTTTCTTCTATAGCTGACAACCTGCTGTAAAAACCAATTTTCATGTCCCTGATCACTTTATTATGATTTACTTGAATAGAACTCATTTCTTCTTGATGATTTTTTTCCATGGTGACCAGATAACCTTGCATGGTGGCCATATGATTAGAATGATTAATTTCCATGGTCTTCAGCTCCTCAGCATGTTATTCTTCTATGGCTAATAATATGTTCTGAAGACTGACTTCCTTGTCTTGAATAGAGCTTACTTCTTTCTTATGATTTTCCTTTATGGAGCTTAGCTCTTCAACATGCTTTTTCTCAATAGCCATCCACCTGATGTGCAGGGATTTCATTTCCTTGGAGTGATCTGCTACCAATTTCTCTTGATTAAGCTCCATAGTTTTCATCAACTGAGCTTGACTGAATTGCATGTCTCTAAGCCTTTGAGTTAATTCCCTGATAAGATCCCCTTGATCACTTGTTCTTGTCTTTCCACTATCTCGGATTCTGATTGCAATGGCACAAGTGGATTCATCATGAAAGTGGTCACAAGGTCTGCAATATGGCACATTTTGATGTGTCGCATCCTCCTGAGCCTTCATCATATTAGTTAGTTGATTGTCCATATCAGCGATTTGATTTCTAAACTTCGCTGGCATACCTTTAATGATTTATGTTAATTCTTTAATCTCGTATTCTTTTTCTGAAAGGTCATGAGGATAACCTCGAGTGTTAGTAAAACGACAAGGGTGAACAATTCATTCATGATGACTTGCTTAAAGGGGAAAGGAGCCAATCGATGTCAAAGAGAGAGATCCTTGTTCAAGAAAAACAAGAGATCCACAAGAAGCGAGCTTCTAGCAAAATTTCTTGTAAGAAATGAAAAAAATTGAGTCAACACTTGAACATGAATCTAAATCCAAAACCCAAAAGGCAAACCAAAAGAGTTAATCAGGGAGAAGGAGAAGGATATTAGGGAGGACTTCCTGTCTGATAAAAATGGATGAATAAGTGGAGTCGCCACCCAAACAAGTAACCAACCAAAATACCCATGTGTTAAAGGAGCGAATAGGGAAAATGAAAAGATTAGTGAGAGGATGAAGGATAAGGTGATGAAAAGATGAAGAGATATAATGGTGCCAAAAAATGCGGGGTTGATGCAATAAGGAATGATGAAAGATTAGAGGATTAAGAAGATTGATGAGAATGTCTTTGAAGCGCTAAGAACAAGATGTCCCCGAGAATGACACCCGAAAATGTTGTGGCATTGTCGACTCAAAGGAGAAGATGGAAAGATGAAGGATGAAGATGAAAGATTCAAAATTTTGTCATGAGGACCAAGGACAGAAAAATCTATCCCTGGCAATGGCGCCAGAAAATGTTGTCACTCAGATTGTACAGGCACTATGACGACTCAGGTCAGGGGTTTTCACTCTGATCCTCAACCTCTCCATTCTAGTTGTCTCACAACAATAGGCTATGGGGGGTAGTCCCTATGGAAATGTGAAGATGAAGGACAAGTCGGCAACCAACGAGTCCGGGAGACATGATTAAGTGCCCTCGCTACTTGGATAATTCAAGCAAGAATTAAGGATTAGATTAAATTTAAATGTGAGATCAATGCCTTATGGATTCAACCTCTTGCTTATTAAATATCATTTTCTTGGGATTCAACTACGTTAAGTAAGTCATTCATTTATGACCATTTCCATGAGGTAGTTGTAACTGACTAATTTCTCATGATTTTTGAATAGTCCACTTAGCACTCATTGCATCGAGTGATGCTCACAGGGATGAAGAAGTGGGATTGAAAATAGTGAAATGAATCACATAGCATCAATCATCACTTCTAGGGTTTGCACCCGATAACTATAACTTCCAAGGAGGTCACCCTCTTGCTTATTATTAATTAGATACCAAATAACCAGATGGAAAATCATTGCTTAGATGCTTACTAACCTATATGCTATGCAAATCCTAAAATCTAAGTGTGATGCAAGAATCTTGGTTATTTTTAGTTATATGTATTTTCTAAGTAAGACCTTCCTCTTAACTGTTTTGGAACCAGTCTTTAGAGTAGGTTGTGGGATGGAAGCCAACGGGAAGCAAACAAAGGCTTGATTAACGATACCTCCCCTTGTGTTCCAACCACCCGATGCCTCCAGCATTGCAGAGACTATGGTTCTGACAAGTGCAAGGTCATCGTGTTAACCATTAGAAAGGTGTTGAATCCCTCAAGCTAAATTGAGAAAGGGAGGCCCTAGAAGTCTACCAACCAAACTTATGCTTGTAGTTAAATTATTAGTGCAACTAGACCTAGAATGCTTATGCAAGGTGAATGAGTGATTCTTGGGTTAAGATTGCTTAATGTTTAAGCACTTAAGTTATAATTAGCCTTCTATTGTGACAATGACTACTTATCGAGAGGTAATCTTTTAACCATAAGGAGAATGTGCCAATTTAATATGTGTCACCTACAAACAAAAAATATCCATGATACAATTGCTCAATTAAGCTCGTCGAGAGAGATCACCAATATGAGAGATATTAACAAATGAACCAAGACAATTGATCGAATGCAAGAGATAAATGTAATGCTCTTCACAGTGGATTAGAATCATAAACTTATTTATTTAGAGGAATGTAGTCAATGCTAATTAGTGAAATTTGCTCAATGTTATATTGCTTAGGCAATCAATTTATCAAGTATATCCCAATTTGAAGCTTCCCAAGATATACCAAATACTCAAGATACATTGGAAATCCTCCAAAATATTTAACCAACAATTATTCAAGAGATATATTATTAGATTAGCAATGTCCTCAAGATCTTCAATGCCAATGTGCTCAAGTCAAACAACGGTTGACATCAATTTAAGCAAATAGAAACCATTCAATAATAGATGAGGTTAGTGTGCTTATACTAAGTGCAAAAGTAAGACTATGGAATTCCACAAAACAACCAACGTTAGTATTCTTTGGGCAATACCACCTAGTTATCAATCTCTTCTTAATACCAAACAATGCCTTTCACAATGAGAAAATATTATCAATGTAGCATGAACACGAGATATTTTATGTTCAAATATTATGCAAAATGGCCTTCAATGAACAATTAGGACAACAATAAGTAATCTCATGAGAACAATGATCTAACAATGAATTGCTTTTGTGCCAAATGCATTAGACAGTCCCAAAATTGCTTAACTTTTCAAGAGCACATTCAAATGAAGATGCACAATATGAAATGATGCTCAAGTTACTGTTATGAATCAGACTTTACAATGTATCCAGATCAGAGATAAAAGTGTTGAACTTACCAAATTAATCCCTTAATGTTTGAGGTAACTTGTGAATTATATCTTAGAGCATTTATTATTGTTACAAAATGATTGATTTGTAGAAGTAAACAGTGGAACAGTAAGGTTAGAGATGGCAAACTAGCAAGGCCTAAGGGCTGGAATGAAGGTAGTAAGTCTACTCACGATTTCCTTGAGTAGCAGGTCCTCCTGCAAACATAAGTATTACCCCAAATTCTCTGCAAACAATAATGATTAGCTCAAAAAATTGACTGATTACCATATTAAAGACGAATGAGAGCAAGGTAGGGCTCAATGAGGTCAACGCAACAATGAAAGAATGTCGAAATAGACTTGTGCTGAGGGTAGGGAGGATTTAGAGGCCTTTTCAAGCCAGCGGCTAGCAAACGGAAGGAAATAGGGCAGACAACCAAGCAAGGAGGGCCAATGAAGGCTCAAAATTTGTCAAACTTCTACAAAATTTTCAAATTTGTTCCAGATCTTGAGGTTCCACCCAAAATCACCACAACAGAAACTCCTTGAGGCCTCACAGTTTCTCCTTGGGCTTGAACGTTGAGTTTGGAGGGGAAAAAGATGGTGGATCATGCCTTCCTAGGCCTAGATCCACCTCTAGAAACCCTCACAAAAATAATCCAAGGCCAGAAATCCTTGAAACCCTCGAAAATCTTCAGATCTAGCTTGAAGCTTACCTGCACAAATAAATTTACAAAAGCCCACAACCCCAAATATATGCAAAATTTAAAAAAAAAAAAAAAAATATCCCAAATACCCAAAAAAAAATCCCAGCTGCAAAACCAAGAGTTAGAAAATAAAATAGTTTACAAGTATATTATACAAATTATATTTACAAAAGATACAAGTGTACAATGCTTAGAGCTCAATTTTGAAAAATATTTTTTTGTAGATTTTTTACAATGGTTAGATGTATTTTAAGAATAAATGTTGAAACTATAGCCTTAGTGAAGTTAGAAAACCATATAAAATATTCAAGATCCAAACATAGTCAACCTGTGCCCACAGTTTGTGAACTTGGAGCCCAAGGGTTGGGGAACCTGCAAACACTATATAATTTCTCAAGAATAAACCGTTAGAACAACAATGAATCAGATCACCTAAGATAAGCCCAAAACTTATCAATAGAATGTTCCTATCATCTACAATGAAATAACGATTTAATAAAAATTTAAAGCATAATATAGGAATGCACATTCCCAGCACATACCACAAATTAGTAGAACAGAGACACTGTGAATTGCACACCAAAATCTTTTATTATGATTATTCAAAATGTTCCTAGCAAGACAATAACTTTACATCAACTTTGTAGAGTTATATTAACCAAACATCAGATGGCATGAGACACAAATGACCTCTAATTTATAGATAAATCCTCCAAGTGGAAAATAATGATTAGTTGGTTTGATTCTCATCAAAATAATCTCGGTCATTGATAAATCTTTGATGATCTTTTAATCTTTGTCATTGAAATAATTATTTTTTAGAAATTTTCGAATTTTTCATTTAACCCATTTTTTATTAGTTCAAAAATAATTATTTTGAGTTAATTTCCTTAAAAAATTAACTTTGAATAGACCACCAAGGCCCAAAAGTCCATTTTTTCTTGAAATTTCCAATATTCTCTTGGTGGGGGACCTCCAAAAATTAATTTCTTTAAGATCCACGATTTTTTCGACTTGGGGAATTTAATTTCTATAGGATTTTATTTTTTGACTCCAATTAATTAATTTTCTGGCTTAAGATTAATTTTATTTTTGCCAAAAAATTTAATTAATTAACACTTGAGGGGATTAATTATTTTTCCACCCTAAAATATTTTAGCCATAGTCTCTAAGTATGAGAGACCATGCACTAAAATATTTGTACATAAGATTTTACATAATTCAACCCTCAAAGAGGGAATACTCATTCTTTATAGACCCTCAAATAATTACCCAATTTTGCAACACAATATGATCTAGTAGACCAAGTGATTTGTAATAAAATAATTTAGCTAATTAGTTTAAAGTTTTCCCAAATCACTTTTATGGAAGACTTGACTAGAACACTAGGACTCACCTAAGACTTTGACAATAAATTCCACCATAGCTTTGGGGTGAGGCTGGAGGGAAAATCTTTGTCAATCACCTGTGTTTAAAAACAAAAATGAATCAGTGAAATGAAAAACCTCCTAAGATGAAATTTGTCGCCAAAATAATAGGCTTACCCAGGTTGTTACATACATACACGGTTTTACTAGCATCATTTACATTAAAATTTTTGTAGAATGAGTTTACAATGACTCAAAATTGATAGCTAATGATCTCGATTTTTGAAGAAAAATATGGTACCACTGCTTCTTTGGAACTTTCACAAAATGTGTGCAACAAGGCCAAAATTCTGCCTCCTACACAACTGCCTAGAAACTCGATCAAATCTGGTCAATAGGAAACTTTTGTACTTGATCAACCTCAAAATCCCCCCTCCTTAACTCACACATGTGAACAAAAAATAGATGATGTTTTGATGATCCAAATTGATCTCCAAATAAGGAGGTCAAGTGCAATATATATTGTTCTTGTGGTGCCCACGGGCCATGTCCTTATGTTGGGTCGACCTGAGTTTTGGGGGCTAATTTGAGAAATTTAAATTTGATTTTCCCTCATTTTCATGGGTCGACTTGTGTAGCTGGGGAATACCTCCTATTGTCGCTCAAATTGTACAGCCAATGCGCGACAACGACTTAGGGTGGGGGTTGTCACTTTGATCCTTGCCCTCTCCGTTTTAGCTGTCTCCCAACAACGAGCTATGGGGGGTAGTTCCTATGGAATATGAGAATGCGAGATTCGTTGGCAACCAACAAACCGAGGAGACACAATTGAATGGCCTAGCCACTTAGTTGATTTAGCAAGTTTTAGAGATTAGATTAGATTATTATGTGAGACCAGTGCCTTATGGAGTCAAATACTTGTTTTATATCAGTTATGTATCAAAAAACCGGATGAACAGTTGTTGCTTGGAGATGCTTTGCTATCCTGTATGTTATGCAAATCATATAATCTAGGTGAGGTGCAAAGTCTTGGTTTATTTTAGTTAAATGCCTAGCTAGGTGAATCACTTAATTCTTAGTTGTTTTAAGGGTAGTCTCTAAAGTAAGTTGTAGAGAGAAGTCAAAGCAAAGCAAGTAATGGCTTGGTTAACGATACCTCCCCTTGAAATCTAACTACCTGATGCCTCCGGCATTGCAGAGACTGTGGCTCTGACAACTACAAGGTCACTGTGTTAACCACTAGAGAGGGTCTATCCTTCGCAAGCTACAAGATGAAGGGTGGCCCTATCTTTCTATCAACCAAGCTTATGCTTGGAGGTTAATTAATTAATGCAGGACGAGGCCTAGGATGTCAATGCAAGATGATGAGTATCCAGTTACAATGATCTTTAAATCACTAACAATGAAATACTTAGACAATTAGATGAATAACAATCTTAACCATAAGAGGAAAGTGTTAAAACTCAATAGCACCAAAAAATGTGACAAGTAATATCAATAGACCATTGCTTAAAAGACAAGATCAATACTACTTAAATAAATGACCAATCTGCCAAGATACACAATTAGATTCTCTTATCACACTTATGATTTAGAATATTATCCACAAATGACATCCAATTCACTAACGAGAAATGTAAGCAATTAATCCACAATATCACTTAGAGAAATTTAACCAATTAGATCAAACATTTATCAATTAATTAGAGCACTTATGTGAGACAATGCAAGAGTGAAAATAGATGTCAATGGTGTAAAACAAAACTAGATCAGCCAATAAACATGAGATTGCAGCAGTAGAAAAATGATCCAATCACACAATTAAATGCTTATCCAAGTTTCATAAAATGTAAGGAACATAAACCAAGTGAAATTAGATAAGCTTCAGCACTTTTAGCACTGCTGCAAATTTTTATATCAAACCTTAAACTAATGTTACAACTCTTAAAAATGATGAATTATGCCCAAAAATATAAGCCCAATAAACACAAGTGATAGTATAAATGTAAAATATGATTGTTAATGAGTTATTATGTCACTATTATGAACTTAATCATTGTTGTAGGTTAAATGTAAATGGTTGTAGCATATGATTCAGATCTGAAACTAATCAAACAATTCACCAAATCCACTTGTATGCAATCAATATGATCCAAGATTTAATCTTTAGTGACTTAAGAGTATTCTTCAATGTCTTATATGATTAATTAGTGGATTTAGGCTTAGATTTAGAGTGTTTTAGTTACTGAATACACTGCTGTAATAAAATGATTCAGATTTGCATAACAGAACAACAAGGAAAATATGGAGGAAGAGAGCAAACCCTTGGGCCTAATGGCCTAGTTTGATGACTAGTTGTCCTCCAAGTGATTTGGGACTTGGGCCAATGACCTGCAACACAAATTTGTCAACTAAAAACAATGGATCAACCCTTTTATGACTGCAACTAGGGCATTAATGGCTGGTTGAGGCCTTGATTGGCAATTTTGGCACTTGAAACCCTAGCCCAAGAGGCTAGTAAATCTGCAAAACCAATTGTTAGCCAAATAAACTCAAATTTCTTGATTTAAATTACTAGAAACCAATGCCAAATAATTTTCAATGATGCTCCAAGCCTGCAACCACAAAAATTAGTTGAAGAATAGCTACAAAACTCCACAACTTGGCTAAAATGACTACAAACCCCAACAATGTAAGGGAAAGCCTAAAAAGGCTAGCGGCTAGGGCTAAAAAGGCGTATAAGGCCTACGGCTCAGACCAAAAGACCCTAGAAGGCAGCCGCAAGCCACTAGCCCTAAAGGGCTTGTGGCTAGGAGGGAAAACACCTTAGGGGCTATGGCCTAGCCCTAAAGGGCTACCGCTAGGCAAAAAATCCCTAAAAGGGTTGCAACTTGGGCTAAAGAGGAGGGTCGAGGCCTCCTCTAGGCTAGACGACTACTCTAGAGGGGGGCCGAGAGTAAAGGAGGGCGCCAGGAGGGCAGACGACTAGGAGAAAAGGCTAGACAACTTCCCCAGGGGCTTCAAAATAATTTTTAAGACTTGCAAATAAAATTTTCTCCACAAAGTTGCTACAAAAATGTTGAATGTTGAGCCTACAAATTTGATTGAGACTAGATCTTACCTCGAAGGGCCTAGATCTAGCTCAAAACACCAACAAAATTTTTCTTAATCCCCTTGAAGCTCACCTACACAAACGAAATAAAATTTCCCAAAACCCCAACTACTACAAATCGTAGAAATTTTTGTTTTCCCACCCCGATTTTCAGTTTCACCTTATTTCTCCCATATAGTTAAATGCCCTTTCCCATATCCATACATTCAACAACTGAAAAAATAAATTTTTGCTGAAAACACAAATTCTGAAAATTTTACAAAACGCTGGAAAATGCAGAAATAAAAATTAGCAGGTATAAACGGTCATTTAACACATTTGAACACAGTGATTTTTTGTCAATGTGACCCTCGAAAAACCCCCTACAACTCTTGGGGAAAACCAGTTTGAGAGCTCTTCTTTATTTCTGAAAATGCCTTCTTCTTCTTTTTACAGTGAGAAATATTCAGCAAAAAATCAACAAGCAAATTTACAACTTATCTCTTTTCCCGTGCCTCACAACAAACTGGAAATTACAGCAAACAGGATAGTAATAAATGTTGTACGGCCTCCTCGATTTTCGTGCCCACTTTCAGCATTAAATGTTGCTGTACGGCTGGCATTAAATGCGTTGTACAGACTACAATAAATGCGTTGTACTGACCTCGATTTGCGTGCAGAAAAAACAACAAACTGCTCCTCAATTTCTGTGCAAACCACTCCTTGATTTCTATGCAAACCAGTTGTACGAATTTCTAGAAAATCGTGCCAAAATCTGCCTTTCACTGTGTGCTAAATCAGCTGTACAATCTGCTCAACTGCTGCCTTGGAATGTGTGCCAAGCTGCTGTCTCCTTCTCCTCCTTGCTCAGAAATCTCTCTTGCTCTCTCTCTCTCAATCTGCTCATGAAAGAATGAATGACCTTTTCCTCATTTTCCTCCTTTAATCTAACCCTAAGTGACTTTTGGGTGATCCCTAAATCCAATGGCTAAAATAGATTTAGATCTATGGCTGATATTAAATACTCATTTAAATCTCACTTTCTATTTTTTTAATTCACGCCATTTTAATAAAGACCCACTTAGTCATTTATTTCCAAAGTCACTTTTCCTTTCTAATTTTACATCGACTTTAATAAAGTCACTTTAAAATTAGACTTTAGTAACTTTATCACTTAAAGTCACTTTTAAATTAGATTTAACTTTATAAAAATTATAAAGTCACTTTAGGAGAAAAATTAAATTCTTTTGGACACTTTTCCCTAAGCCAAAGATCAAAGCCTTAGGGAACCACCTGTCCTCCGGTACCAAATTTCAACACTCCCTCTTACCGAGGAAGGTGTTCCTCACCACACCCATCTTGTCTTTGAAGTAGTCATGCTTGCCCCGTGGTAAGGCTTTGGTAAGAATATCTGCAACCTGCTCATCAGTGGGAATATACTCAAGCTTCACAGCTCCCTTCTGAACATAGTCTCTGATGAAATGATATTTGATCCCGATATGCTTTGACCTGTCATGAAATATTGGATTCTCCGTGAGTTTAATGCAACTCTGATTATCACAGTAAATCACTGAAGGTCTCAACGGCTGACCAAATAAGCCAAACCACATCTTGCGAAGCCAAATGGCCTCACAACTAGCTAGATTGGCTGCCATATACTCTGCTTCCGCTGAACTCAATGCTACTGACTGCTGCTTCCGGCTGAACCATGACACTACTGCTGAACCCAACCCAAAACAGCACCCTGAAGTGCTCTTCCTATCAGAAGCACAACCTGCCCAATCAAAATCAGTGTATCCTGCCAATCTCACTCCATCCCCCTGCCTGTAGTCCAGACCATAATCCACTGTCCCTTGCAAGTACTGCAAAATGTGTTTTGCAGCCACCCAGTGAACCTTCCTAGGCTCACACATAAACTGACTCATCGTGTTGACTGCAAAACAGATATCTGGTCTAGTGTTGACCAAATACATCAAGGAACCAATCAGCTGCCTGTACAATGTGGGATCCACAAACTTGGAATCCGAAGCATGAAGCTTCTTCCAGTTGGTGATCATCGGTGTCGACATGGGTCTACAATCCTCCATGTGGAATCTGCTAAGGATGTCCACAATATACTTCCCCTGCCCCAAGAAAAAATGCCCCTCCTCCTACCACACCTCCAAACCCAAAAAGTAATGCATCAAGCCAATGTCCTTCATCTCAAACTCTTCCGCAAGATCTCTCTTGCAGTGCTCTATGAGTCTCTCTGCACCTGTAATGACCAAGTCATCCACATACAGCACCAGAATGAGAGGCTCCTCACCTATCACAATAAAGTAAAGGTTCGGATCTGCCTCACTCTTTGTGAAACCCATCCCCTGCAAGTATGTATCTATCCTGGAGTACCAAGCTCTGAGAGCTTGCTTCAGGCCATAAAGGGCCTTCTTCAGTCTGCACACATGGGACTCCTTCCCATGCACCTCAAAACCTTGTGGCTGCTCAATGTACACCTCCTCCTGTATGAAGCTATTGAGAAATGCAGTCTTCACATCCATCTGGTGGATTTTCCAACCCATCTTTTCTGCTATCGATATAATGGAGCGGATCGAAATATATCGAGCCACGGGAGCGAAGGTCTTCTCATAATCAACTCCCCCTACCTGGGAGAACCCTCTAGCCACAAACCTCGCTTTGAATTTCTCAATGCTGCCATCTGCAGCATGCTTTACCTTGTAAAGCCATCTAGAAGTAACCACGGATTTGCCCTCAAGCCTCGGCACCACCTCCCAAACATCATTCTTCATGATAGAAGAATACTCCTCCTGCATGACCTCTCTCCAGACCTGTTGGCTAGCTGCCTCCTCATAGCTAGAAGGCTCAGAGTCAAGGATGCTTGTAACCATTGCCATATAGCTACAAAACCTCTCAGGTGGTCTACTCTCTCTGACCGGCCTCTTCGGCTCAGCAACAGATGTGGCATTTCTCAAGGTGTCCTGAAGCCACTTGGGCTTCCTCTTCCTTGAGTGCACTTCTCCCATAGGAGAATGAAACTCCTCCTCCCCATCATCATCAGGAGCTTGAACTCCTGACTGTCTGTCTGTTGTCCTCCTGCCTGCACCTGAACCTGTAGAAGCTGAGGTACCGTGTGAACTGTCCATCAGTGGACTCCCTAGTGAACTGCTCTGCATGCTGCCCGGAGCACCACCCCTCTGGCTCGGTGAACCACTATTCACTGACGGACCTGCCATCCTCATAGATGTACCTCCTGATCCTCCTGATCCCTGCCCACTGGATCCCTGCGACTGACTCAACTGCTGCAGAGGGTCTCGCTGATCCAGATACTCTAACTCTCGTGATCTCCTAAAGGCCCTGTCCTCCTCGAACTTCACATCCCGCCTAACAACAACTCTCCTCTGTGCAGGAATGTAAATCCGAAAGGCCTTTGAGGTCTCACTATAGCCCACAAAGGTACCCTTCTCTGCGGTGGGCTCTAGTTTGGTCCTCTTCTCCTTGGGTATGTAGGAGTATGTAATGCATCCAAAGATACGAAGATGACCAATATCAGGCTTCTTCCCAGAGAAAGCCTCCTCCGGAGTCATGTGCCCCAAGGCATGATGCGGACTCCTATTCTGCAAGTAAGCAGCTGTGTTGCAGGCCTCTGCCCACAAGAATAATGGCAACCCCTGATCATGTAACATGGCTTTGGCAGCCCCTACGATGGATATGTTCTTCCTCTCCGCAACCCCATTCTGCTGGGGGTTGTAAGGAACAATGAACTTCCTCCTAATGCATGCCTCCGCACAATAGTCAACAAACTCTCCAAGGGTGTACTCTCCCCCATTGTCCGACCTCAGGGACTTGATCTTCCGACCTGTCTGTGTCTCCACAAGAGCTCGAAACTCCTGAAACCGCTTGAAGACCTCACTCTTGGTCTTCAAGATATAAATCTAGGTCCCCCTGGAGTGATCATCAATGAATAAAACATAGTACTCATATCCACTCAAGGAAACATGAGACATCTAACCGCTCACATCAGAATGAATCAAATCAAGTATCCCGGTCGCTCTGCTGTCACTGCTGGGAAAAAGGGATTTGGCAAACTTGCCCATCGCACATCCTCTGCAAGTATCAAAGTGATCAGTGCTGAAATCTGGCACACCTATAGTGATCTCCCACAAGGTCCTCAAGGCTCCATGATACATATGTCCCATCCTGCGGTGCCAAATATCACACAGCTCAGAACTGCTAGCTCTGCTGTCAGTACTACTGGTCAATGCCACAAGGGGTTGGAATGCAAACTTGTACACCTTTGCATGGCGTACACCTATCACTCTAGCTGAATCAGCTAGAGTGCCCCTGGGATACATCAACACCTGTCCTCCCCTGAACAGTACCTCATATCCTCTGTCCTCCAAAGCTGAGACGGATATGAGGTTCTTCCTCATCCCTGGCACATAAAGAACGTCTGACACCTTCAAGGGAGGTTTGGACTCCCTCTGAAATGTCAGTGTCCCCACCCCGACTGCTCTGACAACTCTGTCATCACCGAGTACTACCTCAATATCAGTGCCACTCTCTGAAAGCTCTGAGAAGTACTCCCGGACTCCTGTCATGTGACGTGAAGCCCCACTGTCCACATACCAGATACCTGAAGATGCTCCACTAATCGAGGGAAAAGCATGCTCCCTCTGAACCTGTGTGGCTGGTGATCCTGCACTAGAGGACTCATACGCAGTGAACCCAAACTCCCGGTCAAAACGAACTGCAAAGTCCTCAACCTCTGCTGAAGTTGCCACGTTCTGGTTCTCCCCCTTCTTCTTCTTCTTCTCCAGACACACAACTGCATAGTGTCCCATCTTTTGACAATTCCAACACTTCACCTTGGAATAGTCCTTCTGCGTGTTACCCTATTTACCTTTACCTTTTACCTTTGCCCCCACCATTGCTTGTGGAAGCCTGTTTCTTCCCTTTGCCTCTCTTGCCTCCTGCGGACAGTGCTACATCCTCATCTTGCTCAACTGGCTTGGCTGCCCCAAGCTGACCTTTCCTGATCTCTGTCTGAATGCAATCATCCCAAAACCTCTCCCATGTGGGAAGGGTCTCGCGTGTACAAACCCCATCAGCAAAGTTCATCCATGAACGGGGGAGGCCATTCACTGCAATCCGCACCAACTCAGTGGGTTGAATGGTCTCTCCAATTGTTGCCAACTCATCTCTCACATTAGTAATCTTTGTGAGATATCCAATTGCACTATCATTACCCATCTTAATGTTCTTCAGCTTCTCCTTCAGGACCATTTTTCGGTTCTCATTGGTACTCTGGTAGAGATTGGACAATGTTGTCCACATTTCATGGGCATTACTCTTTCCTCTCACATGAGGAATGCAATGGTCTTTGACTCCATCTAGAATCAGTCTCTTACCCTTGTTGTTCTTTTTATTATAAGCAGCTAACTGAGTAGCATCAGTAGGCACAACAACAGGGTTCTGTGTGGTATGCACCATGATATCCCAGACTTCTGCCTCCTCAAAGATACTCTGCATTCTCTCCTTCCAAACGTTGTAATTTGTATGCCCATCCAACCTATCCTCCACCCTCAATCCCAATGACATCCTGCTGTCCTAAAACTGAAAAATAGCACTGCTGTAGTAAAGATAAAACTGTTGTTTGTGAAAAATCAGCTTGCTAGAATTTTCTGAGTGAAAAATCAGCAGGTTGTAATTTTCCTCCTTGCTGTCCCAAACTGCACTTTAGCACTCAAGCTCTGATACCATGTAGAAATTTCTGTTTTCCCACCCCGGTTTTCAGTTTCACCTTATTTCTCCCATATAGTTAAATGCCCTTTCCCATATCCATACATTCAACAACTGAAAAAAAATAAATAAAATAAAATAAATAAATAAAAAATAAAATTTGCTAAAAACACAAATTCTGGAAATTTTACAGAATGTTGGAAAATGCATAAATAAAAATCAGCAGGTACAAACAGTGATTTAACACATTTGAACACAGTGATTTTTGGTCAATGTGACCCTGGAAAAACCCCCTACAACTCTTGGGGAAAACCAATTTGAGAGCTCTTCTTTATTTCTGAAAATGCCTTCTTCTTTTTTTTACAGTGAGAAATATTCAGCAAAAAATCAGCGAGCAAATTTACAACTTATCTCTTTTTCGTGCCTCGCAGCAAACTGGAAATTACAGCAAACAGGACAGCAATAAATGCTATATGGCCTCCTCGATTTTCGTGCCCACTTTTCAGCATTAAATGCTATTGCACGGCCTGCATTAAATGTGTTGTACGGACTGCAATAAATGCGTTGTACGGACCTCGATTTGCGTGCAGAAAAAACAACAAACTACTCTATTTCTGTGCAAACCAGCTGTACGAATTTCTAGAAAATCGTGCTAAAATCTGCCTTTCACTGTGTGTTGAATCAGCTGTACAAATCTGCTCAACTGCTGCCTTGGAATGTGTGCCAAGCTGTTGTCTCCTTCTCCTCCCTGCTCAGAAATCTCTCTTGCTCTCTTGCTCTCTCTCTCTCTCAATCTGCTCATGAAAGAATGAATGACCTTTTCCTCATTTTCCTCCTTTAATCTAACCCTAATTGACTTTTGGGTGATCCCTAAATCCAATGGCTGAAATAAATTTAGATCTATGGCTGAGATTAAATGCTCATTTAAATCTCACTTTCTATTTTTTTAATTCACCCCACTTTAATAAAGACCCACTTAATCATTTATTTCCAAAGTCACTTTTCCTTTCTAATTTTACATTGACTTTAATAAAGTCACTTTAAAATTAGACTTTAGTAACTTTATCACTTAAAGTCACTTTTAAATTATATTTAACTTTATAAAAATTATAAAGTCACTTTAGGAGAAAAATTAAATTCTTTTGGACACTTTTCCCTAGGCCAAAGATCAAAGCCTTAGGGAACCACCTGTCCTCCGATACCAAAATTCAACACAAATAAGGGTTAGAAATAATTTACAAAATTATTTACAAAATATTGACAAATATACAATGTTTGCAAATTATTTATTTTGAGAAATAAATTATGAATAATGTCAATGGATAAATGTATTTTTTGAAAAGTTAGAATATTTTTTGGCAAAGTTAGAATACCATATAAAAATTCATAGCACCCAAACACAGTCAAATCTTTCCCACAGTCTGTGAACTTGGAGCCCAACGGCTAGTGTACCTGCAGATCTCTATAATTTTTCTCAAATCGAATCGTTAGATCATATGGTGAATCAAATCACCTAAGATAAAAATTATTTTTTACCAATAGAATGTCTTATCACTGACAAATGAAATAACAATTCATATAACAATGTAGCACAATATAGGATTAGCACATAACTAAAACATGCCACAAATCAATGGAACAAGAACACCATGAACTGAACCCCAAAGTCTTTCTATTATGATATTAAAACGTTCCCAACGAAGCAATGGCTCAATACCAGCATCACAAATTTTACATCATCCAGAGATATCCACAGATCAGAATATGACATGAGAAAGAATATCGCTTATATTTATATAGAAATCATCCAAGTGGAAAATAACGACTAGTTGGTTTGGTCCCCGTCAAAATAACTTGACAGCTGATAATAATTTGATCATCTTTTAATTTTTGTCGTCGAAAATATTTATTTTGAATAAAAATTCGAATTATTCTTAAAACCCATTTTTAATTAATTCAAAAAATAATATTTTGAATTAATTTCCTCAAAAATTTGACTTTGACTTAACCACCAAAGCCCAAGTGCTTAATTTTTCTTAAAATAACCATTTTTGCTTTGGTGGGGGCCTCCAAAAATTGACTTCTTTTTGACCTATGAATTTTTTTATTATTTTCCACTTGGAGAAATATAAATTTCTCTATAATTATTTTTTTACTCTAAATTAATTAATTTTCTGGCTTACGAATTTTATTTTATTTTTTGTAAGCTTGGCAAGACCTTTTCATTCATATTCTTCGAAAAGCAAGTTACAACCATAAATCAAGTAGTTCAGTGGCCTCAACCTGCCCGGAGGGAAACCAGGTATGTTGGCCACCGAACAACATTATAAGCCATCCAAAAACATAAGAGTGTAAGATTGTCTAATAGTACCTTACAGACTGGATGTCTTGAATCCTTCTAAGATCTAAGTAGCTTAAACATAACATCATAGTTGGGAGATTCGCCATATAGTGTTAATCAAAATTTAAACAAAAACAAAGCCAAGCATACTGCTTTCATCGAAGGTATCCGCGAGAGTTGGATCTTTCGCACTCAAACCAGGTAATTTAAATAGGGGGAGGCACATAATGTGTTTCCCAATGCGGCTAAGGTGGACATTCTGCTGCTGGATTTGAAACTAAACAAGTTGAAAGGAATTTCCTGAAGGTCATGATCAGACTTAACAAAGCCAGTTGGATGGTTCATTATGGCTTTGGCCACAATGTTCTTCATTAACCAGTAGAGGTAAACAGTATGCTTGTATTGAGAAGTACGACCTTTGGAGTGGCCAAGGTCGGGAACCAAGTCTCTCCAATCTTCCAATTGAATCTCAGCTTCCGCCTATTGGTTAAGTTTTGTCTCCCAATTTGAGATAAGCTGACAAACCTGTGATGGGGTGCCTGTCTGATAGGGTTGGGAAACATCGTGGATTAGCCTAGAGGCAGATTTGCGGCCCCTACCCCTCGACTGGTGGGGCTAGGCTTGACTATTTGCACCTCGCCTCCCAACATTTCTTTCACGACCTCGACTGCCCCTCGCCGAGGAGCCCAAACTAGAGAAAGGACGAACCATACTGCCACTTAAGTAACCTGTATGGGAATGCAAAACCCTATAATAAATGGCCAAGGCCTCGAGCATGAAGCAGTCAGACAACTTGAGGTCCTGACAATTACACAGTAAGTGAATAGCTGGCAAGTTATCACAGCATAAAGGCATAGAATACTGAGCGTTAGGCCAAAAACCAAGAATTGAACTGAGAATGAGATGGGTCTGCCTGCAAAGGTCGAAAACAACATACCTAGGCTCCCCGAGCCCTCTTAAGACCAGACACAAAAGTAAAACAAGAGGAACCATACGCAGGAAACCCTAAATCTTACATACTTTCAGAGACAGCGAATGGACCAAACTACGAGCACAAACATCTAAACATGTGACATATAAAAAGCTCCATGCCAAAGAAATACAATACATCCCCATGCGAGATAGTAATATTCCAAAAAGGACAAAAACAATTACATAGAAAGTAGACCGCTGATAATAAAACCCAGAGTGATCCTTCCATAATTCTCGACAAAGTTTCCAAATGCTTGCAAGTTCCAAATTATATAAACTTCCTCATTGAATTGACACAGGAGTATAGGTCGCAGGGGGCGAGTGATAAGAAGGGCGAAGAGAAATAACATACCGGTGACTTGAAACATGAAGCGAGAGGAACCAGCAACACCAAGGTGACCAACCGTGAAATCCTCCCTCTCGAACAACTTTGCGCAACCCAGGAGCACTAAACTGGTACCAGACACCAAAACAACGTAGCAATCGCCTGAGAATGAGGAATGACCATCACCCAATGTCCGCGATAAGGTGTCAGTCTGACCAGTCCTTCTTGCATTAACTAGTTTCATGTGTGATGCCACATGACCATCTTGACCAAACGTGCGAGGGTTGTGGTTAAGCCGCCATGTGGCCCTTGCGGCTTTAGCCTTACACATGACCCAGATCCCGACAAAACCTATTTGCTGGAACACACCTCGATCAGGAAGGCTTAGGATTTAATTCTAATTTAGCCACAAAAATTAATTAATTGACACGAAGAGATTAATATTTTTCCACCCTCAAATACTTTAGCCATGGTGTCTAAATATGAGGGACCATGCACTAAAATATTGTTTACATTAGATATTATAAATAATTCAACCCTCAAAGGGGGAATACACATTCGCATATAGACCGTCATGACATTACCCAATTATGCGACACAATATTATCTAGTATAAACCAAGTGATTTGTAATAAAATAATTTAGCCAAATAGCTTAAGTTATTTCCAAACCACTTTTACAAAGACTCGATATAACACTAGGACCCACCTAAGACCTTGTCAATGCGAAAATTTGATTACCTGAATCACCACTGCAGAAAATGATTAAGTTCCTTCTATTTGTTAATTACTAAACAAATTATTTACTATTTCCTATGGTAAACATCGAAACTAATACACTGCAGTCTTCACCAATTAAATTATAAGCGGAAATAAGAAACTAAGCAAGAGGGAAATACACAACACATTACACCGTTGTTTTTGGACAAAAGTCCCTGGAAAAACCCAATGCGGGAAAACCGATGCAGCAGCTGAGGGTTTTATTATTAAGCAGTAGCAATTCTAAGTACAATTCATTAGATGCCCAACTGGATATCTGATACAGAGAGAAACTGGGCAAAAAGAGTAGTGAGATGATCTCACCCTGTCACTGGAAGAACCGACACTAATCTACGTTGGAGGTAAGCCTTTGCACTTCCTCTGCGCAGAACTACGTCAAGCCTACGCAATCACTGTGTCACTGCAGTTGGGACTACGCTGCACCTCCTTTTGATCCTCTGTTGATTGAAAACTTCATCTCTCAGGGCTCCCAATCTCACACCCCAATTCTGGCACTAGATCCTCACTGTTCCTCAGCAGAATTTCGATCTTCCTCTGAAGCTCTGCGTTGCCACAGTGTAGCTTTGCGTCAGCCTATTTGGACGTCTCTTCGCCCACTCTGCCTTGTACCCTCATGTCCAGTAAAACTTCCCCCGGAAACTATCTGTGCCCCTCACTGCAAGAAATCTCCTCAATCAATTCTCTAACAACTGTTGTGTTGCCTTCTCTGAGAAATTTGATCTCTTGATCTCTCAGTGATATGATTTCCAAATGTCCATCAAGCCTCTTCTTATAATCCTCTCGTTGATCAATCAACGACCCAGATTAGATTCTAATCAATGGCTCAGATCATTTTGGCTTGATTCTCAGCCTCTTCTAGAAGTTTCACCCTCAGTTTGATTAATACCCTTTAATTATTTTAATTTCCTAAGTTTAGACTTAGGCACCTATTAAAAATAATTAATTATTTTAATAAAACTGTCTCTGGTTGGAATTTCACAAAATGATTTTTGGGCATTGTGAAATACATGTGTCCTAGCCTCCCTGCAAATTTTGAGGGTTAGAGCACATTCGATGCTACCAGAAATCAACACTCCTTAGCGAGGAATGTGCTCTAGTAATGCAAATTGTTGAAGCATCACCCTTCTCTGTAACATCTCCCTCTGCGTTGTTGATGTCTGACATTGTTACCCACCAACTATTGCGCAAATGTTGCATCTGTACTGCTACTGACCCTGCAACTTCCAACATTGCATCTGTACTACAGCCCTCATAAGTTTTGCATCTATGTTATTGCTGGCACTGCCACTGCCATCATTGCATCTGCACTGCAAGCTTCTCCAACTGTTATTTCTATTGCATCAGGCTTCAGCAACGAAAAATCATCCAAAATTATTGAACAAGTGTTCAGCATGATGCATCTATTGCTGGAGTTCTGACTAATGCTAGTCTTTGCGCTGTTGCTGACTCTACACTATGCCAACTGCACTGCTACCAATTCTGCTCTGCGTTGCTAAGTCTCTATCGCTCCTAGCCATTGCAACTGTCAGTTTGGCACTCCTCTGCACCAACTAACACTGGTCCATCCTGCTACTTCTGATCTAGGCTCCCGTAGCAAGGTATTGATCCAAGAGGTGGACTCCTCAAGGATCCTGCCCATCTGCAGTTCTTTCGAACTATAGTACTAGATCGCCCCACCTCTCCCCTGGAGGTATTCGGGCAACCATGGCAAACTTCTCCTCCTCGATCTTTGTGGATGCAGCCTTCGAATCATGCTTCTCGTCTTTGTCCTTCTTCTTGAGAGGACATTGTGTAGCGTAGTGACCAAGTTCACCACAGCAAAAGCACTTGATCTTCGAGACATCTTTCTTCTTCTTTCGCTGCTCTTGTTGCCCCTTTAATGCAAGGGCTGTATTTTCTTCCTCCTCCTTGGGATTCGTCCCACTGTTGTTGTTGCTATCAAGTTTGCACTTGACTAACTCTCTCCTCATCTCTTCCTACTAAAGAGCGACCCACACCTCTTCCCAATCTAGCAATCTTTCTCTGCCTAAGATGATCTAGACAAATATTTGTCATTCCTCTGAGATTGAATTCAGGGCCAGCCTCACCATCTCGATAGGCTGAGGTGTTGACCCCACAGCTGCCAACGAGTCTCAGATTTCCTGAAGCTTTGTTAGGAACGGATCAATGTGTTCCCCCTTCTGCATCTGTGTGGATCTCATCTTCTGCTCCAAGTACATCTTCTATTATTCGGAAGATCCTTCGTATAGCGTGGCCAATGCTTCCCACATTTGTGGGGCAGTATCCTTGCCGGCAATGTGACATACTACGTGATCTCTCACTCCATCGAGGATCAATCGTTTGGCCTTCGCCATTTCAGCCTTGTACTTTTTGAGCGGATCTAGATCCACGGGTACAGCTACCACACTGTCGACATAGGTTTTGAGATCGTGCTCATCCAGAAGGCATGAGATCCTTGCCTTCCAGATCACATAGTTTGATGCACCCTCCAACCGATCCTGATCTCTTAACCCACTAGCTGCCATCTCTGCCAATGAAATGTCGAACTACCTCCTCTCTCCTCTGCATAGCACTAGGCTAGCCTACGCACTCTCTACTGGATTTAGTAGATTTGCTCCTCTCTGCTAATGCTCAACAATAGAGAAATCAAATTCCCTGGCTAGGAATTCTCTAAGGAAGAAATTCCCTCAACGGTGTCTCATTCCTTCTGACGCTTTTCTGCCCCAGCAACTGTTACGGAAATCTTCGTCTCACCAGAAAACTGCTTTGCGTTGAAGCTTTTGTTGCGCTGCTCCCTCTGCCGCTAACAAATATCGAACTGGAAATATTTCTCTTTACCGACTCACTCAGAGAGACTTTCCACGAAAATCTTGCCCTTCTAGCTTGGACTGCGCAATCCCTCTGGGGATTCAATTTGCTGCCTACGCAGAACTTCAACCCTCCTTCTCTTCAGCGTTGGGCTCTTCCGGTTCTGCTCTCTTGCTTCACCTACAGCTCTGAAACCATGTGAAAATTCGATTACCCGAATCACCACTACAACAACTAATTAAGTTCCTTCTATTTATTAATTACTGAACAAATTATTTACTGTTTCCTACAGTAAACACCAAAACTAATACACTGCAGTTTTCACCAATTAAATTATAAGCGGAAACAAGAAACTAAGCAAGAAAGAATTACACAACACTGACATCGTTGTTTTTGGACAAAAGTCCCCGAAAAAACCCAATGCAGGAAAACCGGTGCAACAACTGAGGGTTTTATTATTAAACAGTAGCAATTATGAGTACAATTTATTCGATGCCCAACTGGCTATCCAATACAAAGGGAAACTAGGCAAAAAGAGTAGTGAGATGATCTCACACTGTCACTGGAGGAACCGACATTGATCTGCGTTGGAGGTGAGCCTTTGCGCAGTATTGCGTCAAGCCTACGCAATCACTGTCACTACAGCTAGGACTGCGTTGCACCTCCTTCTAATCCTCTGTTGGCTGGAAACTTCAGCGCTCAGGCCTCCCAGTGTCACACCCCAACTCCAGCACTAGATCTTCATTGTTCCTCAGCAGAATTTTGATCTTCCTCTGAAGCTCTGTGCTACCACAACATAACTCTACGTGGCCCTGTGTCAGCCTCTCTGGACGTCTCTCTACCCTCTCTACCTTGTACTCTCCGGTCTAGGAAAACTTCCCCCGGAAACTATCCCTGCCTCCCACTGAAAGAAATCTCCTCAACCAATTCTCTAGCAACTGTTGCACTGCCTTCTCTGAAAAAGTCGATCTCTTGATCTCTCTCTGATGTGATTTCCAAATGCCCATCAAGCCTCTTCTTATAATCCTCTCATTAATCAATCAACGGCCCATATTAGATTCTAATCAATGGCTCAGATCATTTTGACTTGATCATCATCTTTTTCTAGAAATTTCACTCTCAGTTTGATTAATACCCTTTAATTATTTTAATTTCTTAAGTTTAGACTTATGCACCCATTATAAATGATTAATTATTTTAATAAAACTATCTTTGTGTGGAATTTTCCAAAATGATTTTTGGGTATTGCGGAATACATGTGTCCTAGCCTCCCTGCAAATTTTGAGGCTTAGAGCACATCCGATGCTACCAAAAATCAACAGTCAATGAATTCTACTCTAGCTTTGGGGTTTAAGTTGGAGGAAAAACTCTGTTGATTATATGTGTTTAGAAACATACATAATTCAGTGAGGTTAAGAAATCTCCTAAAATGAAACGCGTTGCCAAAATCAAAGGCTTACCTAAGTGTTGTTACATAATTAAGCAGTCACACTAGCATCATTTACAACATAACTTGCAGAAAATTGGGTTTACAATGATATAACAATTGGCTGGCTAATGATTCTGATCCTTGAGAAAAAATAGTATACTGCTTCCTTGGACTTGTGACAAAATTGGTACAACACCTCCCACAGCTACCCAAAAATAACTATTAACCTTAAGTCAAACAAACAAATCAATTAGGATTTGTCACATAAAAATCATAGATTTTCCTTCTAGAAACAATAAGTCAATTTACAATCTGTTTTAGTGATCTTATTCGCTGAGATTTCAGAATTAAATCAGACTTCCAAAATGCCTTTCCCAGAAATATAAAACAGTAGTAAACCAATGCTAGATCTAGCAAAATCAGGCAAGACTTTATAAAACAACGATTTGCTTCTATGATCAATGAACCAACTTAATACATGTGTTTAAGGTTCAAATGACTCAACAATGCAATCTTTTCCAAGGGTTTTATCAGCTGTGAATTTCAGATTTACCTAAACAGAAAACTAAAATGAAATTCTGAGATTTTTTGTGGTTAGTTTAAAGGAAGATCAATGCCTTGACATGTTTGGGCTATGGCGTCATGCATGCAACTTCAGAGGACAAGTCGTCTTTAAGAGATCTAGAGGCTGATTTGGCTATAAAATAGAAGCTTCTAGCACCCCCAGATTTGGCAAGCAAGATATTTCAAGTTAGTGGAATGAAAGGGGCTCTATGGTGACCTCCACAACCAAATTGATCCAAAAGGGTCTTTATCTAAAGATAAAAACCATGCATTTGCTCACAAAAGGACATATGGGGCATGAGTTTCTTCTCTTTAAGACAAAGTAACAAATAGGATTTAGAATTACCTCTTCCAATGTAGCAAGGCTGATCCTTTGTGGCTACCAAATCAACTTTGACAATCCAAATATGCACCAAGAATATTCGCCACACATATACCACCAAAGTTGTATATCCACTTCCAAACAAGCTTTAGACAAGGAAAAGAACAATTTTATTCCAAAAGCTTTCAACAACATTACAATTGAACGAACTTCTTATTTATATATCTATAGCTCAACAACTCCATCAATAAAATAGTAATAGCAATAGATCAATAACTAAGCCTATATCTATGCTCAAAAAACTAATATCCTACAACTAACTTGAGAGGAGAAATCAACAACAATACAATATGCTGGACTAATGCCGCACGTACAAAATCCATCCAATCAATAGGTCAAGAAGGTGGACACCCTCCTCAAAATGATGAGTAGATATGGTCAAATCATAACAAATTCTGTAATGTTCCAAAATAAGAAAAACAATGATATGCAAGCAAATAGCAAATTTACACCACAGAAATTTTAAAACAATTTAGTAAACACCCAGAACAATCAGAAATATGGAAGCAACTGAGCCATTTTATTATAATTGGTGCAAGAGTATAAATATATGGAAGGAATGCAATTGGGCTTGCCTTTTTGGCCAGTGGAGCAATGCCCAGGGGAAGCAACGATAACCCAAAAACTGTCTAACTGCTGCTCTGGGGCCCCAACAAATCTGCACTGTTTGCTGCAAAGATATGGTTGAAAACCCCACTTCCGGTGCTCAGAAAATTCTGCAAAATTATTTCTGAGCTCCTTGTCAAAAACCAGAAATGTTTTGGCCTTATTTTGACCTCCCAAAATTGACCCCCAAAAGGCATTGCGCAATCCCCAACAATTCTACATTGTCTACTACAAAGATATGACTGAAAAACCCACCTTCGGTGCTTAGAAAATTCTGCAAATTTATATCTAGGCTCCTCAGGCAAAACCCACAGAAATGGTTTGGCCTGATTTTGAACTTCCAAAATCGACCCCCAAAATTCCTACACTTTCCAATAGTTGTTGAAGCACATTCTCTATCAAACCACCAGAAAAATCCACCCCAGACACTCATGAAATGTAGCAATCAACTCCACTAATACTTCCCTTATTTCTCCTAGCAAGCAATAGCCCCAATGGCTGAAACTCTATCTCCCACGTATGCCCAGTTTCTCTCTTCTGCGCTGGCCACAGAGTCTGCAAAATCACTCATGAATATTGTTGTCACTTTCAGCCCTCAAACTCACCCAATAGCCAACAAATCTATTGATCCTTCTCTTAATTTCTCTCGGCAATAGCCCTCCGGAAGAACGCTGCAATGGCCACACTAGATCCACTACTGTGTCCTCCAAAAATACGCATTGTTCGAGCGAACTGAATACAAATGCTGGAAATATCTCTACAAATCTCCTCCGGATAATAATTAATGAACCTCTCTAGGGTGGCACTCGAAGTCCCCCAAAGAAAGGGTGAGTTATCCGCTTGGAAAACTCTTGCTAAACAAGTGACCTAGCTAAACAACTCGAGCAACGGAATCAAATGTGATAAGCCAAGAATGTCAAATGAAGTGTGTTGTCTTCCTTTTATAACTTTCATGGAGCCTTTCTTCCTGCCTTTTCTTCCCTCTCATGCATTTCAAAACATTGGCTTAGGGAGTGCATATTTCTTATGTGGGTTGTCCCCACATATCATTAACAAAACAAAATAAAATAAAATTAATTTTCCTCTAACTCCTAAGTCTTCTATCAAAAATCAAATGGGCTCCGTATTCACCAAAATTGGCCCCCAAAATGTAGAAATAAATTATTTTCGAAAATAATTTAGGAAGGGACATTACAATCCTCCCTGCCAAAAATTGTTTGTCCTCAAGCAATGCCTAAACAAGTGCCTCGCTAACTATTGATCACCACTGTAACCACCAATAATACCAGGGTCCCAAATGTATCATTGAGTCATCCCCAATCTCAACATTGTCCCGACATGAAGGAATCCCTCGATACTAGGATCCCAAGCCATTCTAATCAATGTAAAACACACCTTGCTCCACTTGCTATCCAACCAGATACAGGTACCAAAAGCCCTCTGCATACTAGCAATAAGTAGAGCATCATTATAATGTAGGACTCTGCCCAACTCCCCATGAAATTTCCCTTCTGAGTAGTCCATCTCATGCACTCTAAGAGTAAACTCCTGAAGATGCAATCCAATCCTGGTGGGATTGAACCCTCGTCTACCCAGGCCTCCCCTGATCTCCTCCTATCGATCACCCTGCCACATCGGTGAAGTTCCCCACACCATCAATGAATCACTAAAACCAAATGGAAGATCTAAATGACCCTCCCCTGTAGAAACGAGCTCACCTCTACGAGTAGTTGAACTGCTCAACCCTACTATGCCAAAATCCCCTGCCCATCGTAGAAGGAACCTATCCTGTTGACATCATGACACTCTGGTCATGATTGACTGCCTAGCATGCTCGTACCAGAGCCTCCTCTCCCATAACTCTCGGCCATAATCTATGCAATGATCGAGGCTAGGCCCATCCCGCCAAAGTGACTCAACAGAGCCAGTGCTTATCACTCCATGGCTATCTCCAATCCTAAGCAACAATTTGCCTCATCCTATGATGAGGGCTTCAATGATCCCCCATGTGTCTGCCTGTGAATGAATCAGTCCGCCTGTTATCCCGATCATGCTCACTTAGCAGTGGAGTATCCCACCAATCCACTAGATCCCTGGATCCCATAACCATATCGGAGGTCCACAACACCCAATCCTCTTTGCCTGTCGTTGTGATATGCTGCTAGCTGTTGGGACCCCTCTATGCCCTGTCTCTGCCTCTTGTAGGTACCCAATAGGTAGGCACCGAGCATCAAGAACCTATGTCGTGAATATCCAACTACTTTGTACTTGCCAAATCACACAGTGAGATCTGTTATCCCAGCTTGTGATGATGTGCCCAGGTACTGCTGGAAGCCTAAGCATCATCTTGCAAACAAGGACTACCGTCCTCAGTACCTCATGCTCACCTAACTCCTCGAGTTGTCCAGCTGAAAAAGCACCATGTAACTCCCTCTCGGTCACCTCCCCAAGTGTGAGCTGAAGGGTGGAACATATGCTACCTCGACAATCAACCATGCCATCCCTAAGCCTGTAACCGTCAACTCATGCACCTACCAAGTGTCTCAACTGGAGAGTCTCCTCTCGACCCATGACACACGGTGTCTCATCCAACTGCCTAGGGTGAGCCTCCCATGCCCTGCTGCCTGAATGGAGAGTGTCAAAGGGCAACAACCAAACCCTTTGCGACTGTAAGCAACATTGGAGGATGATGGGTGGGTATGTCCCAAAGAGTATGATCAAGAGTCTGCCGGAATGCTCAAGAGTAATCCTACAGACGACCCTCTCTCTGCCTCGGATCTGCTGATAACCCCCTCGAGGCCCTGCCTCCACTAAACATGGTGTCCCCAGATGCTCAACAATGTCCTCATCAATCCTAGGTGAGTTGCGTCCAATGGTACACCTATTGTCCTTGTCCATAAGTCTCCCTGGAGGCAATGCTCCAAGAGCCCGCTGCGCCACATCATGTGTCACTGCATACCACCAAGTACCACTGCACTCCTCGACATGCCACTGTACGCCACAACCTGTCCCTGTACACCACTGGATACCCCCGGCTACGGCTATACCATCCTGTGTCACTGCACTTGTTACTCCCCGCACATCCTCAATGTGATGCAAGTCACTCCTTGTTAAATTCAGGCATGTTCTATGCTTAGCGCAATTTAATTCAATTTTTCATATTAGCCCAATATCAATATTCAGATTAGCAATCACATCAGCATGATAGTAAAGTGCAGATAGAACATAAACATAAACAGTGGAAAACAAGCCAAGACAAGAGGACACAAGATGTGGCACCAGCCAGGGACAAACCCCATTGTGGGGAAACCCTTGATCAATTCTTCTTATATTCTTCAATAGTTCAGCAGAGAGAGAGAGATAGTACAAATATACAAATTTGATATTTTGTGACAACAGTATTAAAGCCTTGACCAGAGAGGTCAAACAGGACTGAATCTTTTATGCAAGTGGCATCAACAAGATGCTCATCAAACTGAGCCAAACATAGTCAAATCTTGACCCAAGAAATCTCCCAGAATTCTGATGTCTTCTTGTTGCACTAGTTGTCAATGCTTCATGAGATAGGTCTTCAACATTCAGTCCTCTTCCTTCATACAGTCAACAATGCAGGTCTTCGAGGTGAGGCTCCACCACTTGTGCAATCCTAAGAACAAGCGTTTGTTGCTGGCTATGGCCTACGGCCTAGCCCAGCAGCAAGTATGGCCTCTGGTCTTCAATCAACAAATAATATCAATGCAGCAGTGTAAGTCCTACAAGGACTTGACTCAATCTGTGTATGCTGATCTGAACTTTGGTCTAGGACAAATTTCATTAATGTAATATGATTGTAGCTTACCAGCCTTATAAATTGTCCTGATGAACAGCCTCAACACTGCACTATCACCACACTTCTAGGACACAGTCAATAAGAGACTTGATGCTGTCAACATGATGACTGGTTAGGGTACTTCTTGGTTGTAGCTTAGGGATCCAAACAACCCTTAAACAGTAGATCCTAGCTCCTCCTTTTTGCGGATTCTTCTGCCCCTCAAGAACAACACTAACATGCCCAAACAGTCCTCAAATAGGCCACATTGTCACCTACAGCAATGTGGCATTATGACAACAGCTTAGATGATTGTAACTAGGTCTCTTAGAGCTGCGTATAAGGGCTTCTCCTACTGCGGCTTAAGGCACAACTAGACAGCTGCTTGAGACCTCCATTTGCTGTGGCTGGAACCTCCTTCTTTGACTGCGGCTAGGGCAAATTAGGACTGTGGATTGATCTCTTTAGGACAATGTATAAAACTCGGCTAGGTGACCTTGATTGGACTGCAGATTAGGGCTCTCCTTAAGTGCGTATTAGAGCATTCACTGACTGTGTATTGGAGCCTTTTCTTGATAGCGTTTAGGGCTTGCACTTCACTATTAATTAGGCCTCCTCCTTGACTGCAACTAGGGCACGTTTAACTGCAGCTAGGGCTCCTCCAAGGCTGCGGCTATGTCTCCTCCTTTAGGACTACATTTAGGGCAGCATTAGCCCTTCCTTGACAGCGGATTAGGGCACAACTGAACAATAGCTTGAACTCCTAGTTTGGACTGTGGCTAGGGCATCTTATTACAGCGTATAGAACCCTTCTTGACTACGGCCAGACTGTCTCCTTTCCTCCTGCGTCTAGGGCTTCATCATCTAGACCTCTCTTGCCACCAAAACCCAAAACGAGTGGAGAGAGATCATGAGTGAAGTGAGTGACAAATGACTTGAAGTCCTCTTTTATTTATAATAAAACGTTGAGGATAGGTTGGGGTAATTTGGTTGTTGGTCGACCTTGATGAATTGTCACATAACACAAACAAATTCATATATCCATGAATACATGTCGGAATCGGATGATCTTCAGATCAATCCTACACCTCTCGGCAAGAGGAATCCAAGAAAAATATCAGTTGCGATAAATAAGAAGACCCGCATGGAGTTTGGCCCTAGTTTCCAATTTTAACACTCCTCCTACCCCATAGTGTAAACCGGAATGTTGTGGTATACCACCATGCATCTCCATGCTCCTCGCTGCATAGCCCTACACACCACTAGGTGTTATGGCCTAGGATTGGGTCTATATGCATCAGGATTCAGGCCACATCCCTCTATATAACACTGGACGCTACGACCTGACTATGTGCAATCTTGTGTACCACTGCCTACTGTCATACCACCCTGTAACATATGGTATCTCGCATGTGCCAAAGTGTCCGCCACTCTGCTAGTGACCCCACAATGACGCGTCATGTCCCCTTGTATATCCTGGTAGACTTGAGCACCCTAACTCCACACATGCTAGAGGGGATATCTCTGCTGTGTCGATCCTCTGTGACCCTTGAGTCCTAAACCTCAATGGGAGAACACTATCTCCATACAATATCTGGTTCGATGGCCTACCCATGCCACCTCCAACCAGCTCCTGCCAGAGAATGCTAATCATCTCGACCCATGACACGCGATGTCTCATCCAACAGCCTAGGGTGAGCCTCCCATTCCCTGCGGCCTGAATGGAGAGTGTCAAAGGGCAACAGCGAAACCCTCTGTGACTGTAAGCAACACTGGAGGATGATGGGTGGTTATGTCCCAAAGAGTATGATCAAGAGTCTGCCGAAATGCTCAAGAGTAATCCTACGGACGACCCCCTCTCTGCCTCGGATCTATTGATAACCCCCTCGAGGCTCTGCCTCCACTAAACATGGTGTCCCCAGATGCTCAATAATATCCTCATCAATCCTAGGTGAGTTGTGTCCAATGGTACACCTATTGTCCTTGTCGATAAGTCTCCCTGGAGGCAACGCTCCAAGAGCTCGTTACGTCGCATCATGTGTCATTGCGTACCATCAAGTACCACCGCACTCCTTGACATGCCACTGTAAACCGCAACATGTCCCTATACACCACTGGATACCCCCGGCTACGACTATACCATCCTGTGTCCTACTTGTGTCACTGCACTTGTCAATCCCCGCACGTCCTCAATGCGATGCAAGTCACTCCTACTACCCCACAATGTAAACCGACATGTTGTGGTATGTTACACAGCATTTTGTCACTGTCCCTGTACTCCCCATCCACGATCCTGGAGGACCTCTACAGTGAACCTCACATGTTTTCCCATCATGAAGAAACTCCCAATATGTCCCTCTTAATGAACATAATAATTCACCTTTGCATCATTTCCCAAGAATCTTTCTTTTATCCCAATTTACAAGACCGGCACTACTAACCAGTTTAAAACTAGCCCTAGCGCCGTATGGAGCGACTGAGCCATTTTTCAATAGCGCCAATCCTCTTTTGGCAAGTTTTTTAAATATGGAGTCGAAGCTTCCAACTCTAAAAGCTTCATAACGAATGTCTGGTAGATGGTTGGGCTGGATGGAGCCGAAGAAGTCAGTTTGGGCTCCTTTCCCCTATTAGGATGGAACAAACTCAAGAGATAAGACCTTCTCCCATGAGGGAAGGAAGCATCTCCCATCCATCCAAGCTATATAAACCTCTTTTTTCCCAAGCTAAACTAGTTTTGGAGTGAGTTTGAATGATCAGCAAGACATCTATAGCTTGTAGCTTTCTAGTGTATGTTTGAGGGAGAATAGTGTGTTTTGGTTTGGTTTGAGACTAGAGGGAAGAGGCCTTAAAACTTCCATTGTTGGGGCTATCCATGAGGTGCTAGCAGAAGTGTGGGAACCCGGATACGTCAAAGGAGACTAGCAACATCAAGGCATTGGTTGTAATCTCTTTCTGATTTATATGAATACAACTATTGATTGATTTCCTACATGAAGTGTTATTTTACATCTTTATGGCTTAATGTTCCTTGACCTGTTAAGTAGGTTGAATACAATATTGTATGCTATCACATTTGTTGTTGTTGTTTGTTTGCTTGTTTCAAGTATTCGAAGGAAGGAAACAAAAGATAGCTGGAGTGAGGAAGCAGGATCATCACCAAGTGGAATAGTGTTCTAAGAGGTAGGCCCTCTTAATTGATTCTAGCTTAAGGAGATTTTCCATAGATTGTTTGTTTGTGGCTAGACCCACTCTCTCAGGCTAGAGGAATTGTTTGTGTCCGCACTGAGAATTTACCTGCACCACAAATTGGCGACTCCATTGGGTAGCCAATCCTTTTGTTTGATTGATTGTCATTTTATGGTTTTGTGTGAGCTTTTCTAGTATCACCACTTCCCTTTAGTGTTCTCTGCTTTGCCTGGTTTACTGCTCCGAGCCTGAAATTTATAGTGGCAAGTCTAGTTTTAGCCTTTGAATTATTTTTTTCCTTGAATCCTCGGTCAGCGCATTTATTTTTCTGACAGTCGCGCCGATTCCTGTAGGTGAAGATCAAGTTTTCCCCTAGATCATAGCCAGTGTGTCTTTCCCTTCTGATTTTTGTCTCTCAACTTGTTTTGACTGTGTTCTCCCTGACTAGAAAGATCTTTTAGCTTGGTTTATATGCTTGTTTGATTTGCATTTTCTTCACTTGGTTTCTTGAGTTCTTGGATGGTTTATAACCCTAGGGCATCTAGGTCGTCATCCATTCACCTGTTTGTGTGCTCGCAAGTCAAGTCGATAGTCAAGGTTGCTCCTTGCATTTCGTTTGTTAGTCCTTTTGTTGCTTTGATTTCCATTTAACAAGTTTGAAAAGTTTCGTATGTCGTTTGAGCGTCTCTTTTCGGGCATAGATCA
Organism: Pinus tabuliformis; assembly: GCA_031772625.1. Lineage (NCBI taxonomy): Eukaryota > Viridiplantae > Streptophyta > Pinopsida > Pinales > Pinaceae > Pinus > Pinus tabuliformis. The sequence goes on along the minus strand of CM062820.1, from coordinate 1,589,189,823 downwards.
CATTGCTCATCTTGTTTTTGGTTGTCTTTGCATCATTATTTTGGAAAGGAATTCTCTTTTGTGCTTTGCATTTGCCTGTAATTGATTGTATTGGAAATGTTTCATTGAAGTGTGATGTGTTTGCGAAAGATTCATTTCATCATTTCGTTGAAAAATGCATAATTCTAGTTTGTTGAATCAATATGTTACATTAGTTAGCATCATTGAAGACTAGAGTTGCATCGTCATTTGCATTGGAAAAGAAGTGAATTCTCTTTACTAGTGAAAGGACTACTTGAAGTGCATTTGATAGGAAAGTTAGGAATTGGGAAGAGTTTTTCATCATTTTGTTTTCAAAAGCGAAATAGTGAAAAGGTCATTTTTGCTTTAGATTGCTTGTTTTGTTGCATTTGAGTTTGTTTTCTACTCTCATTAGTGTAGACAATTCATCGAATTGAAAGGGTCTTGTCTCATTTAGTTGCATATAGGTGTTTTTTGAGGCACATCGATAAGGCCTGAAAACCAAAACATAATTTCAAGATAACCTCTAAAATGTATTCAATTAACCTAAGGCGCATTTGAAACCTAACGATCACAGTTAGAAGGTCTAGGCTAGAGAAGCGTTCTGGCATCTTTAAATCTAGCAATTGTCGTTCACTTCGGTACTAGACAGCGCTAGTACGTACTTGTGCTCCCCGTACTGTCGTGTATATAAAGGGAGACCCCACTAGGTTGCAATCCTTTATCCATAGGAAGCGGAGTATGCCGCCTTGTAAACGTAATACACCGAACACAGCATTGGGGGAGATTGTCTGCCTGTACTTCTTGGTTCGCCAGGAAGTATTCTGCAGTTCACGGTTACCTGGTAATCCTTTTTGCCTAGATCATCCTGAGTAGTCATTTTGATCTTTTTGACTCCTTAAATATAAAAGATCACCCGAGCGCTTGTCCTTTCAAGCTCATTTCAAACCAAAAGTGATAGAGTCACCTTTGCTTCTTTCTCGACTCTTAAAACATGAAAGAGCACCAGTTTTTTTTGCGTCTTAAAAAATTGTTGCCCACAATCATATAACATCCCTCTTACAGATTGGGTGTCGAATATCATACCGGTGACAAAGAAACAAGGCATTATTCGCGTTTGCGTCGATTACCGTGATCTCAATCGTGCCCGTCCTAAGGATAATTACCCCACTCCCTTCATTGACGAAATCATTGATGAATGTGTTGGGAGTGAATTCTTTTCTTTTATGGACGGTTTTTCTAGTTACAACCAGATAAACATTATGCCAGCTGATCAAGATAAGACAACCTTTATCTGTCCGTGGGGGACCTTCACGTATAAAAAGCTCCCTTTTGGCCTTAAGAATGTTGGGGCCACATTTCAGAGAGTGATGTCTTATGCGTTCCACGACATTCGAAACATCATTCAACCTTACTTGGATGATCTCCCCACTCATTCTCGTAAATGCCATGATCACCTGATCATCTCTAACAAAATTTTCTTCGTTGTAGACACTACAACATTCGATTGAATCCGCATAAATGTGTCTTCTGCGTCGAATCTGGACAACTCCTCGCTTTATCGTTTCGAAAGAAGGCATTCGCCTTGATCCTCTTAAAGTCAAGGCCATAGTTAATTTACCCCCTCCATCTTCATTGCATCAACTGCAGAGTCTGCAGGGAAAATCAAATTTCCTTTGTTGTTTCATACCGAACTATGTTGAGCTAGCTTCAGGGTTCACTTGGTTGCTCAAGAAAGGAACCCCGTTTGTTTGGGATGAGGCTGCCCAAAAGTCTTTCGATGACCTAAAGGTTGTCCTCATCAATGCTCCTTTACTGCACCCCCCGAACTATCATCGCGATTACTTCCTTTATCTAGCTGCAGCCTCTAGTACCATCGCTATGGTGCTAGTACAAGACGATGACGAAGGCAATGAACATGTTATTTATTACCTCAGTCACAACCTCCTCGACACCGAAACGCATTATGCTCATGTCGAGAAGTTGGCTTTGGCTGCCATATAGGCTGTTTAGCGCTTTCGACATTACATTCTACTCCGCACTACCACTGTGATTTCGGAATGCAACCCCATGACCTACATCCTGACTCGTCAGTTGCTGGGGGGCAAGTATTCGAAGTGGATTGTCATCCTCCAAGAATTTGATTTGGTGTTCACTACTGCCAAATCTAAGAAATCATTGGTCTTCGCTGAGTTGATTTGCTCCCTTCCCTTCGCTTCTCTTCTTACTGGTGCCAACGAGCAACTCCTGGATGAGACTCTTTTCTTAATTAGCACTCTCGACCCTTGGTATGGTGATATCATCGTATATCTCTAGACATCCACCTTCTGGTCTGCGTTGACCAAGGATGATCGCCAACACATTCGGCATCAATCTCAACCTTACCGTATCATTGGAGATACTTTATACCACATCAGTGTCAATTCAATTCTTCGTCGATGTCTCACTCTCGAGGAGGCTGAGAGAGTCTTGAATGACTGCCATTCTGGCACATGTGGCAGTCACCTGTCTGGATATGCTACTACTCAAAAAATCCTTCGCGCTGGTTATTTTTGGCCCTCTATCTTCAAGGATTGCATCCTTGCTATTCACAAGTGTCATGAGTGCCAAATTTATCAGCGCAAGATGCGCGCCCCACCTGCTCACCTACACCCCGTTATTACCGTTGGTCCTTTTTCCAAATGGGGCATCAACTATATGACCTGTAACCCTCGTTTGGCCGAGGGGCATGGGTATATTATCGTTGTTGTGGACTATTTCACCAAATGGGCCGAAGCGATGCCTACATACTCTGTGGACGGTAAAACGACAGCTCAATTTCTATTCAATCACGTTATTTCCAAGTTTGGAGTGCCTCAAGCCATTGTCACCGACCATGGCTCCCATTTTCGAGATTACATGATGGCTGAGCTGACTTCTACATTGGGTCTGCGCCACGATGGCTCAACCCCGTATTACCCTCAAGCCAATGGCCAAGTTGAAGCTGTGAACAAAGTCTTGGTTACGATGCTTCAACGCACCATTGGGATGCACAAGTCAAATTGGCATCTCATGCTCTTTTCAGCTCTGTGGGCTTACCGAACCTCGACCAAGGACGCAACTGGATTCACACTATTCCAGCTAGTCTACGGTCTGGAAGCAACTTTACCGATTGAGTGCGAAATTCCATCCCTCAAGCTGGTTTTCGAAATTCTCCCCGAGACCTCACCTCAAGAAGAGCGCCTCTTATACCTAGAACGACTGGATGAGACTCGTCGTCTTGCTGCTTTGGTCATCGAAGCACAAAAAAAGCAGGTCAAGTCCCATTTTGATCAATCTATCTCTCCTCGAGCTTTTTCTGAGGGCGATTTGGTTCTTCTATATGATCAGGCTAATGATAAGCTGGGAGCAGGCAAGTTTGAACCCATGTGGCATGGACCCTACATTGTTAAACGTGTGTTACAAAAAGGGGCCTATGAGCTTATTGACTATGAGGGCAATCCCTTAGACAAGCCCTGGAACGGCTTTATCTCAAAAAGTACTATGCTTAGGTCATCTTGCATGGTTACTTTTGTACAATAGTGTGTTATTCATTTTTGTACAGTGTGGTTTGGTGTGTTGTTTTGCAAGCAACTTTCCTACTTATTATGTTTCTACCTGCTTTGCAGATGTCAGTGTCTCCTCACATCGGTTTCATTGATGGTGCTTGTTGTAGTACTCAGAATCTATCATCTGCGGCATGGGCCATTTATGACCCCCATGGTGAGTTGATTGATCTTCAAGGTATTTGTCTAGGTCGAACAACTAATAACATCGCTGAGTATAGCGCAGTTATCGAATTGTTGTCAAAAGCTATCGCTCTTGACATCCGGGAATTGGTTGTCAACCTTGATTCACAGCTTGTCGTCCTTCAACTCAATGGGAAATATTCTGTCAGAAACCCTCAGATATTGAGAATGTATCTACGTATTCGTCTACTAGAGAGAAATTTTGATTACATTACATATCATCATATTCCTAGACACATGAATACATTAACAAATGCATTAGCTAATTATGTGTTGGATAGACATTTGTGAAACATGTAAAAACGCAAAATACAAAACATTTGTACCATAGTAAGCAAGGAAGTATAGCATATATATATATATATATATATGTCGATAATGTTTGTCATACATCAAAACCCCAAAAAAATCATATGTGTGTTCCAATACATCAATGGCTCGCATGCCTTATACATATGTGGCTCGCAAGCCTCAAAAATATGGAATGCTAGACGTATGCACTAAACAACATGATGCTCATGGTAGCATGTAACTGCTCGCACTACAGGAGTCAGCAGTCAGCGGATCCAATCCGATACCCCCACCATATGCCTCTAATACTAGCATGGGACATCACCCATTTGGGCATACTCTGGGATACCATGGGTCAATCCCTCAAGGTTCCGCGCAATCTCCTCCTCATTGTTGCTTCCTTCTGATAAGGAGCGACATCGAACTGCCGAGCAACGCGCCTGGCAATCGGGGACATCCCGGCAAGGCATTCTAGTCCAACATCTGCATTTATAAAATCGAAATGTCATGAACACATATATCTCAAAAACAATAAAAAACATCAAAAATTAAAATTGTTTGTTTTTACCTCCATCATCATAATCCTCCCCCTCTGGGAGCAGCATATTCGGATCACCGCGAAAGTCGGTACCGCTATAGGGCCAATCCTCCACTACGATCAGTTATCATCGTAGCCACGAGAAGAAGGTAGGCTTATAGGACATTTGTTGGCCCCCGGTAATCCTGGGCATCAACGCACTCCAACGGACCATCCGTGGGTCTCGTGGTAATGGCAGTTCCACCTCAGCCCGCTGGTAGTGAAACAGCGGAACCCGCTCCAAGAAGGTCACTAGAACTGACCTATAGCAGAACTGCTTCAGGTTTCCCGCCTTAGCTTTTGATAGCTGGCGCTTCATGTTGATCTTCATAGCTTCCTCCCAATTGAAGATAGTGGGCATCGTACAATTGATAGCATATTGAAACTTTAACTTGTTGGTCTCATGCTGCGCTTGAGCCCCAGCCACTATTTATGGTCAACAGTAACACTCTTAGCACAAGATCCTGAACAGTCATGATCTTGATCTTGCCACTTTTTGATTTGAGTGCTTTTGGGCAGTGTTATGCAAATAGCATGGTCACACTTGCCCCAGTCAACCTTGATCCATATAGATTGACTGGCTCCCCACTTCAGGACAGTGCTGTGATGAAATAAATGTTTGAAGTTTCCAACTTCAGTTCTTGGTCACGGATCATGAAAACTTCTCAATTCACATCCCAGAGACTGATCAGATAGTGTAGCAATTCGGGTTGAGCCCGCAGACCTGGTGTGAGGAAGAACTTGAGGAGCCCACAGTTCCTCAAAGCATTCAAGCAATTTGGATCTGCCATTGCTTGAGTGTCAATGTCCTCATGCTCACATTCCTTCCAATCCACCATTTTCCACGATTTTTTCCTGCAAAAACCATATAATCAAGACAATAAACATCTTTAGCCAGAGAAATTTGGATTCAATCAGATAAATTGGGCAAAAACTTTAAAAAAATGTTCATGGCGTGAGCGCGATGTTTTAAAACAGTAGCCCTGATGGCGCGCTTGACAGTTTCAATAACCCTCGAGCAGTGCGATTTCGTGCCCGAATATCGCGTCAACCAAGGGGGAAATTTTTTTGCCAAAATCTCCTCAAAAATCCAAAAAATGGTTAAAAACAGGTAAAATAAGCATGAAAATTGAGCTTAAGGTCTTGGCTCTTACCTGCAACTGACAGCTCGACGAATGGCCTCCCGAATCTCCCGCAATCTACTCCTGAAAAACTAGGGCACAAGTGGGTAAAAAGCTCTTCACACAAAGGTAAAATGGTAAATGGTAAAAAATAATTACTTTTTCCTCCTTTTATTCATTTTGCATGAAATATTAAGGTTTTTTAAAGTATTTTTGACCTATTTTTCCTCTGAAACTAGATAATGCATTTACCTTTTGTGCAGCAACAAGTGACAAATTATCGATGATGGTACTAGAGTCACGTTTCAGCTCTTTTCTCAACTCATAAAACTCAAATGAAAAGAGCGCCGAGCATTTTTCCCTTTTTGACTCGTAAAAGAGAATAAAAATGGGGGGTCCGATTTCAAGCTATTTTCCGACTCTTTAAACACGAAAAGATTGCCGAGCTCTTGTCGTTTTGAATTCGTTAAAGGCTGCAACACATCGTTCACCCGATATACATTTACCCCTTTTTCGAGCTGGGGTGTACTATTTACGAAAAAGGTACTCCTTGATTGAAATGGTCAAGCGGTTCTCTCAAGTATCGTTTTCTACCTTTTCGGGCTCGAGAAACACGAATATACGAAAAGGGCCCATGTGGAGTTTTTCTTTTCCGTGTCTTTTTCAAACTCTCTAAACATGAAAAAGATATCGAGTTACACCTTTGTTGAACTCGTTAAAACATTAAACGACATTGGATTCGTCGCCATGACGAACATGAGCTTCTCCTTCCTAGGGCTCATTAAACTTACTAGGTCAGATTCGTCCGAAGGATGAACTTACAGTGCAAGCACATACTATCCCCTTCAAGCTTGCAATAAAAAATAATTGGGGTACCTGCCAAAAATGGTGGGGGGAAATTGGAAATTCTATCAATCGTGTCAGCAACTCACTCTTGAACATGACACTTTCTGCTTCGTGTCGGGTTGGGATATCCTCCTTTTCATCATTGACCTTCCTGGGTTGGGCCGTTCATTTTTTCCTTCCATTTGATCTCTGCCATGTCATCATGACCACTGATCCTATGGATCCAAAAGTTGCCAAACTCCGCAGTTGTGTCGCCGATATGTTAAAGAGTTAGTCCTTTTGCAGCTACCCCTACTCCTGATTCTTTGTATCATCTGAAATCATTTGTGTCCCTTTGTCTCGTGTCGATGATGTGGGATACATCCTGGCCCTCCTTTGACACGGTCACTTCCTGTCAACTTCAACTCATTATCCAGGAAGTTGGCCGAGAGACTCCATACCAGTACCTTAGAGCTTGCATGCCCTAATGGCAAGTTCTTCGCACTCAACGACAAGCTCACATCATTGGCTTTTGATCAGGTGATTTCACGGGTGTTCGACATCAATTCCTTTATTCACATTCCATGAACTATGCTGCTGGTACCTTGAAATCCATTGTCATTATTGGTGGTTTCTCTCGCGCTTGTTAACGGTTCACATCATTAACCGGTAATCAAGCGACTTCCTAGCATGTTCGACTTCAACACATTCATTCACATGTTAGGATTTGTACTTTGATCAGGTCGTTTGGAGCGCAAGACCCTGGGCTCAGATTACACCAGTCCAGGTTGTGAGGCGATGTGACATGATCATGTTAATATACATGTCTCTTTCAGATGGATGGTTGTGACCATACCATGAGTTGTTATATGTGATCCTTCTCATTATTGAATGGCTACGACCATACCTTGATTTCATTAGGATCCTTTCTATTGGATGGCTACGCCCATGCCTTGGATTCATTTACATGATCATTCACTGAATGGCTGCATCCATACCACATGTTGTAACATGCATCTTTCCATAATATTTATTTTTCATTCAAAAAATCTTTTGAAAATACTTTTAAAAAAAAAAAGATAAAGCGAAAGGAAGAAACAAAAATGGTATATCGAAGGCCAAGGGTTATAGGGGCGTACATATATATATGTATATCGCAAACATAACTCTATCGGAAATCAAAATACAAAGGAAATGGAGGAAAAGATCGGATTTACAAAAGAAAACAAGTGTTAAAACATTAACACTAGACCCAAAATATTATATGCTATGTTTAAAAGTTCGGCGGGTCCGTAATATGGGTGGTTGGCTCCGTAGATAAGTGCTGATTGCGATTACCGATTGGGTTCCGGACCAGAAAATTTATATGGCATATTTTATAACATCGGCGGGTCCGAAATTATATGAAACATTTATATTGTATGCATATGACCACGCCGATCGCGATATGCGATAAGGGCCAGACCCGAACATATATATATCATATTTTAAAGTCCGTTGGGTCCGCCTTTATGCATGTATATGGACAAGTGCCGATTGCAACTTATATGGTCGGACCCGATATTTCATGTGTTATATTTTATAATCCCTCGCATCCGTCATATCATGGTTATGAAGATTTTATTGGATATTTACATATATTTCGTTTTATATAAGGTTCTACTATATAAAGGATTATATAAGGAAGGGCAGACCTGAAGCATATATTTATTATATTTTTAAAGCCCGACGGGTCCGTGACCATCACTTAGCACTTTATATATATATTTGACATGCCGATCGCGAGCCAGATCCGATGGTAATATATATGTTATAATATATAAGTTTGCATTGTTCTGGGCAATAGATGGTTTTTATTGAAACTCACCCGAAGCCTTTATAGGCCATCTGATCTGAAAACACAGATCAACGATGGAAATGAATCGGCGGGAAAGTATACCCCAAAAACTGTGCAAAGCCTGTATTGGAAGCAGAAAAGTATTGTTTTGTCATATATTTTCATTATAACAGGGATTATCATAGCCGATTGCGATTTGCGATGGAAGTTAACAGAGTGCTGTATGGGCGGATTTGACAGGTTATGAAGTAGGGTTTATTCTTTTTAAGTTCCAGATTAATGAGAAGTCACGTTAATTTCACTGTGTAATGTTGAAAATCAGGGATTAGAGCCGAAGCTGAAGAAGAAGACAATCTGATATGTTTCTTGGCATTTTGGCCAATCAGAATGCAATGTAAGCCCAAGATTATGCAAACTAAACACATTGCATTACGGCTAAGAAGAGTTAAGCATCATTAGAGCGTTTACAGAGGAATTCGGCAGCAAATCAACAGAGCAAGCCAGCAGTTACCATCTTTTTCTAAATTCAGTTTTGTTCTTGCTATTTCATGTTCTTTGAGGTGTTTTACCCTCTGTAAATTCTATAGTAGTTTACTTCATATAGTTAGAAAACAGTTAGATAGGTTTCATAAATCAATAACTATTCCAGAAATGTATAAAGGGGGAAATATTTTACTACGTAAGGGTTGGAATTTTGGAGAACCAGGCCATTGTATTTCTGATAACATCATTGATTAATGAAACAACCAGAAGTTTCCAAGAGTTGTTACATATAATTTGTAAGTTTCACTATCATGTGTCATGCAATGTTTTCTTCTTTTTAAGTGTAGTAATGAAGCTGCAGGGTAAAATCCCTTAAAGAGCGCTCCTATACTTAAAGTCCTCACTTCCTTTCTAAGTTGTAGATAGTAGTTTCTGTGAAAGACCAACATATTGTCTATGATTTATTTCTCATGATCATAATTCCTCTAAGTTACAGATAATAGTTCCTGTGAAAGATCAACATATTGTCTTTAACTTCCCTTTCGAACTTTCCTCATTCATCATTTATATTTAGCAACAAATGGCATTCTGAAATGTTATGGTCATACATGTATTAAGAGTCTAAGGCCAAGTTTTCCAAGTCCTTCATTCGGGAATATAATAAACAATAAGTGACAGTAAATAATCTTTATTAATGTCTTAAGCATAATTTCCTTACAGCCAGGAAATTGGTTTCTTAAGGAACAACACCACGATTCATGTATCATTTGTCAAAATTTTCAGTGGTGTATATGTATTTATGCTTGCTTGCAGGTTTTCTGACGACGGACTCTGGTTCCCTGCATCCACTTGTAAAGCATTTCACCCCTCACTCTAGTTCGGCCTTCATGCTTTAGGGGGCATCTGTTACACAACATTTTGTCACTGTCCCAGTACTCCCCGCCCACGATCCTGGAGGACCTCTACAGTGAGCCTCACATGCTTTCCCATCATGAAGAAACTCCCAATATGTCCGTCTTCATGAACAGAATAATTCTCCTTTGCATCATTTCCCAAGAATCTTCCTTTGATCCCAGTTTACAAGACTAGTGCTACTAACCAGTTTAAAACTAGCCCTAGCGTCGTATGAAGTGGCAGAGCCCTTTTTCAGTCGCGTCGATCCTCTTTTGGCAAGTTTTTTAAATATGGAGTCGAAGCTTCCAGCTCTAGAAGCTTCGTAACGAAAGTCTGGTAGATGGTTGGGCTGGATGGAGTCGAGGAAGTCAGTTTGGGCTCCTTTCCCCTATTAGGATGGAACAAACTCAAGAGATAAGACCTTCTCCCATGAGGAGAGGAACCATCTCCCATCCATCCAAGCTAAACAAACCTCTCTTTTCCCAACCTAAACTAGTTTTGGAGTGAGTTTGAATGATCAGCAAGACATCTATAGCTTATAGATTTCTAGTGTATGTTTGAGGGAGAATAGTGTGTTTTGGTTTGGTTTGAGACTAGAGGGAAGAGGCCTTAAAACTTCCATTGTTGGGGCTATCCATGAGGTGCTAGCAGAAGTGTGGGAACCCGGATACGTCGGAGGAGACTAGCAACATCAAGGCATTGGTTGTAATCTCTTTCTGATTTATATGAATACAAATATTGATTGATTTCCTACATGAAGTGTTTTTTTATATCTTTATGGCTTAATGTTCCTTGACCTGTTAATTAGGCTGAATACAATATTGTATGCTATCATGTTTTTTGTTGTTGTTTGTTTGCTTGTTTCAAGTATTCGAAGAAAGGAAACGAAAGATAGCTGGAGTGAAGAAGCAGGATCATCACCAAGCGAAATAGCGTTCTAAGAGGTAGGCCCTCTTAATTGATTCTAGCTTAAGGAGATTTTCCATAGATTGTTTGTTTGTGGCTAGACCCGCTCTCTCGGGCTAGAGGAATTGTTTGTGTCCACACTAAGAATTTACCTACACCACATGGCATACCACCATGCATCTCCATGCTCCTCTGCAGGCCACTGCTCCTTGCTGCATAGCCCTGCACACCACTGGGTGTTACGGCCTAGAATTAGGTTTGTATGCATCAGGCCACATCCCTCTATATAACATTGGACGCTACGACCTGACTCTGTGCAGTCTTGTGTACCAATGCCTACAGTCATACCACCTTGTAACATATGGTATCCTGCATGTGCCAAAATGTCTACCACTCTGCTAGTGACCCCACCATGACATACGTCATGTCCCCTCATCCATCCTGGTAGACCTAAGCACCCTAACTCCACTCTTGCTAGAGGGGATATCTCTGTTGTGTCGATCCTCTGTGACCCCTGAGTCCTAAACCTCAATGGGAGAACATTGTCTCCATACAATATCTGGTCCGATGGCCTACCCATGCCACCTCCTCCAACCAGCTCCTGCCAGAGAATGTTAATCATCCTGTGCCCCCATGCGCAACCAACATGCCAAAACAACCAATGGAGTCTGCTCAGAAACCACCTGGCCACTAGCGCCAAATGGAACTCCCCCAACAAATGCATGCGCTCAGGCACTGAGTTGACTACCTCATCAATCTCATAGCCATCTCGCATGTCTGATATCGAATAGGAAGCCCCGCCTAGATTCCAATGTCAACCCGGGCCTCCAATACCTTCGATGTTTGAGAGCTCCCACTGAGCTTCACTCCAGACTACGACCATCTCCATGAGTCTAGCCCACTCCATCGGGTACCAACACAGAATCTCTCGCCATCCAACCCCATGAGAGGGATCGAATGCACAAACTCCAACACATAGAACAAGCCATCCATCCTGTGAGTGTTTCACCCTGCGCAGCTCATGTCGCCTTAAATCACCATCCTGGTCAACACATAAAATTTGTCAAGGGGTATCTGCATCTCTCTCTCCGTGGTGCAAAGGTAGTCTAGCAATGTTGCAAGCCCCATCTATATAAGCCCAGAGAGAGCTACTATTTGGAAGTATTGCAACTCTGTTGATGGTCTATGCATCTATCTGCTCTAAGTCAGTGGTTGGCCCCAAAGAAGATTGCTCGTCCTCCTCCACCATGGGCTCAATATGAGTCACAAACTACCCCTCCATGACTAGCTCACATACCTCTATGTGCTCTCCATGTTGTTGTAGGTGATTGTCATCCTGCAACTTTGTCACAGATCTAGATGCCTTTGTACCTATCAACTCCTCATCAAGGGTTGTGATGTCTCTCGTGTTAAGTTATGGTATGTTCTATGCTTATAACAGTTTACTTCTTTTTCTTATTATATTCCACCGATTAGCAATCACATGTACATAAAGTAAAGTGCAGATAGAACATTAAACGATCGACAGAAAACAAGCCAAGACAAGAGACACAAGATGTGGCGGCTAGCCAGGGACAAACCCCACAATGTGTGGGGAAACCCTTTGATCAAATCTTCTTTTATCTTCAATAATTCAGCAAAGAGAAATAGTACAATAAATCTGATTCATATCAGCAGTATCAAACCCTAGATCAGTAGCATCAACATTAGCGGCTTCATTGTCAAACTAGGGCAGACCATATCTCACAAACCGACAGTCGGATTGACTTCATTCCACCACCAAAAATTTCGGCTTCCAGAGGAGGTTCAGATGAACCTACAGCGCAGTTCAGATGAGGAGATCTTCTAGGCCACGCAAGTCAATCTTTACTTCTGCAGTTACAGCTTCAGTTTCAGCAGTTTCCGGCTTCAAACTAGGGCAGTCGATATCTTGCAAACCGTTCATCGGATTGACTTCATTCCACCACCAAAAGTTGCGGCTTTCAGAGGAGGTTCAGATGAACCTACAGCGCAGTTCCAAAGAGGAGATCTTCTAGGCCACGCAAGTCAATCTTTACTTCTGCAGTTGCAGCTTCAGATTCAACAATTTCCGGCTTCAAACTAGGATAGTCGATATCTTGCAAACCGTTCGTCGGATTGACTTCATTCCACCACCAAAAGTTGCAGCTTCCAGAGGAGGTTCAGATGAATCTACAGCGCAGTTCAGATGAGGAGATCTTCTAGGCCACGCAAGTCAATCTTTACTTCTGCAGTTGCAGCTTCAAATTCAACAACTTCCGGCTTCACATGTGTGAGAGAGAGAGACCCATTTCAGCGTAGTAGAGAAGAGACTCATATCTGCGCAGTAGAGAGAGAGAGATGTGATGAGATGAGTGAGTCCAAATGAGGAAAAGTCCTCTTATATTTATACACAACGTTGGTGGGTGAATAGATGCGACTGTTGGGCTTCTAAGCCTACATGAGTTGTAGGTCGGCTTGATAATAATTCCATAATCAAAATAAATTCATATCTCCATGAATACTTATCGGAATCGGATGATCTTTATATCAATCCTACACTCAACGAGAGGAATCTAATAAAAATATCATTAGCCATGAATAAGATGACCCACATGAAGTTTTGCCCTGGTTGCCAATTTTAACACTCCCTCTCAACCATGGAGAACTTCATCTGCAATCTGTCTATCGGTCGTTACTATTCATCCATCAAATGCACTGCCTTGTACAGCCTGACCCTTGCCCTGCTCTGCTCTATTTTGCCTGTTCTGCTTTGTCTTGTTCTGCCCTGCACTGATCTGTACTGTTTTGTTATGTTCTGCTCTGCTCTTGCATTGTTATGTTCTACTCTGCTTTTGTCTGAATTATGAAGAAGAAGAAATGATCGAGGATGTATCATACTGACTCAAAGTCAGTCTCAGAGTATGTACCACTGGTCCCAGACCAGTCTCAACCAACCCAAAGTCAGCGTCATAGTGAGTACAACTCCAATGGTCCCAGACCAATATCATCCTCCACTGACTCAAAGTCAGTCTCAGAGTATGTACCACTGGTCCCAGACCAGTCTCAACCGACCTGAAGTCAGCATCATAGTATGGTACAACTCCTACCACTAGTCCCAGACCAGTATCATTGATCCCAGATCAATGGAGGTCATCCTAGCGTAGGGAGTACGGTAGTTACAACGATGCGTCCATTGGTACTACTATGGTCCCTAACTTCATTTCCCTGCTCATTGATCAAATGAGAGGTACTTCCCATGAGTCCCAGACTGCATGGGTAGGATGCCTCGACAGGAGAACTAATCAATCCTGTCCTCACAGGAGAACACATCAATCCTGCTACAATTGCCATGGAGAACACATCAATCCAGGCCGCCATGGAGAACACATCAATCCAGGCCTCACAGGAGAACACATCAATCCTGCTACAATCGCCATGGAGAACACATCAATCCAGACCTCACAGGAGAACTAATCATCCTGCTACACAGGAGAGCGAATCATCCTGTTCCACAAGAGAGCGAATCATCTTGTCCCACAAGAGAGCGAATCATCTTGTTCCAGTGTGCACCACCAGGGGAGGGTGAGTCAGCCTGTGGTCATATGTTGCTCCAGTAATAACCGCAAGCCCTCAGAGCTCCCAGAGCTCAATGTATGCAACATGCAGGACCCTTGTACAAGGGTTTCTTACCGACTCCAAGTCGTTTGGGAAAATCACAGATTAGATCTTTCCTCGGGGCTTTGACAAGGTGTATCAACCTGTACATCATCTTAATGCGATGGAGCCTCCTTGCTTATCAACTTACCATATCCAAGATGATGTCTATCTGCTGGAGCAATCGACGAATACGGGATTCCGCAATAATCGAATCCCACCTCTGGTTGTTATAGAGAATCACAGTGGTATCCAATGTAAATCCAAACAGCTCACTGAAGAGCTTTCGCAACCAGACTACCTCACACGAGGTTATGCTAGCAACAATATATCCTGCTTCGGCGGTGCTCAAAGCCATCGACTTCTGCTTCCTGCTCATCCAGGATATCGAAGCAGATCCAAAGGTGAAACAGCACCCGGAAGTGCTCTTACGGTCCACCACACTGCCTACCCAATCAACATCAGTATATCCAAGTAGTCTCACATCTCCGACAGTGTATCTTAATCCATGAGAGATTGTGTCCTGAAGACATCTCAGAAGATTCCTGGCATCAATCCAGTGAGGCTCAACCAAATATGAGCTCACAATGCTAACTGCAAAAAATATGTTCGGACGGAGGTTCACCAAGAACATCAATGCGAATGAGTTTATGAAACTCAGAGGCATTTCCCAAATCTGGTCCGACATCACTACCATATAACTTCTAAAAGTTAAGATCCTCGAGGTAGTCACAGGCTTGCAGTCCATCATACCAAATCTTTCCAATATCTTTACCACATATTTCCCTTGAGATAGGAAAATTTCCCTTGGCTTCTGCCACACTTCAAGTCCTTGGTCCTTCATTTCAAATTCAGAAGCCATCTCCCTCTTACATTTGTGAATGAGAGGGTTTGCACCTGTTAGAAAGAGGTCATCCACATACAACACCAGTATGAGAGGCTTGTCATCTTCAACCTTAAAGTAAAGGTTAGGATCAGCTTCACTCCTAGTGAATCCCAGCTTCATCAAGTAGCTATCGATCCTCTCATACCATGCTCGAGGTGCTTGCTTCAGCCCATAGAGAGCTTTCTTCAACCTGTATACATGAGATTTTCGATCATAAATCTCAAATCCTTCGGGTTGCTCCACGTAGACCTCTTCTTTGATCGAGCCATGCAAGAACGCAGTCTTGACATCCATCTGATGTAGGTTCCATCCTTGTGAAGCGGCAAGGGCTATGATCGAGCGGATGGTCGTATATCTGGCAACAGGTGCAAATATCTCATCATAGTCTATACCTTCCTTTTGGGAGAAACCTCGAGCAACAAAACGAGCCTTATACTTTTCCGTGCTTCCATCTGCCGCATGCTTTATCTTGTAAAGCCATTTTGAAGTAACAATTGTCTTGTCCAGGGTCTGGGAACTACTTCCCAGACATCATTCTCCATAATAGACTCATATTCTACAGTCATAGCATCCTTCCATACTTGATGCTTGACGACATCTGAGAATGACGAAGGCTCATTTTGTATGATCGTGCTCATGATGGTCAGGTATCCTTGATACCTATTAAGTTTCTTACTTTGACAGAAGGTTCCTCAGGGTGCAGCATGTCCTTTAGCATCATCAAGTATCCCCCTAAGCCATGAAGGCCTCTTCCTAGAAGAGGAAGGCTCATGTGGATGAGAATCTATCAGATCCATGGGTTCTTCTACATCAGGCATTGATTCATCATCCTTTTCTTTCGGTTCCCTAGTGTTGGCTTCTTGAGAGCTCCTCAAAGTCGAAATATTGTTCACCTTGCGGTTAACTTTTCTTTAGGAGTCTTGGAACCCAATGCTTGATGAGGGCATCAATTTTGTACATATACGACGGTGATTGTAGTTTCAACCCATAGAAACATCAGAAGTCTTTAATCATGTAGCATGGCCCAGACAGCTTCCATCATCGTGCGGTTCTTCCTTCCCACCACACCATTCTGCTCATGAGTATGTGGTGTAGTAGTCTCCCTCTTAATGCCAACCTCAGGTATGCCTGAGTGAACCAATTGTAATATATCAGAGGTCTTGCTTTGGCTTGAGGGGAATGGTCACCTTTTGAGCTTTCCTTCAGCACATCTTGGACATACACCTTCATTCTCTATTCAGAATTCAGGCATCCCTATCACCATTTGTCTTACATCGAGTATAGCTTTATAATGAAGGGGGGAAAACCTCTAATGCCAAAGTTCGGACTGAAGAGATGTGTCATAAGACATGACACCTAGCAGACTTCCATCGACCTGATATAATGAATCAACACTAAACCCAAGAGTAAAGGCATTTTTAACATTATTTTTCCATATACATACTTTGCCATCGCTAAAGGTTACCTTGAAGCCTTTGTCTTCCGTTCCCGATATGGACACTAGGTTCTTTTTGAGGTCAGGTGCATTTAATACATCCTGGAATTTCTGGCCTTCTTGAATGCTTGTCCTCTTCCTTGATTCCCAGCTCTCCTCTTACCTTTGCTGTTGAATTTGTCATTCCTTTGATTGCCATCAGAGGGATTTTGATCATCATCCTAGAGTGAGTCCTTTCTATCAGGGCACTCCCTTGCATAGTGACTTGCTTTATCGCAAATGTAACATCGTCATTTTCTTCTAGCCTTAGGTCCAGCCTTTCCTTTTGATTTAGTCCCGGAATTATTTCTTTTCTTTGCATGAAAAGAAAAGGCAGCAGGAGGACCTTTAGGCATGGGCATTTCTTACACTTCTTCCCTTGTTTCTTCTTGAATGCATCTAGCCATTAATTCCTCGAAACCAGGAATTACATTATAGTTCAGAAGAGTAGTCCTGAACACATACCATTCAGATGGTAATCCTTCAAGAGTTGTGAGTGCCATTTCTCTATCAGTAATAGTTTCCCCAATAGATAGGAGATCGTTCTTGATCTCGGTGATTCTTAAGAAGTATGCTTGCATACTTTCATCTTTACCCTTCTTGATTTCCCTCAGCTTATTTCTAAGAAACAAAACTTGATTTGCATCATTAACTTTAAATAAACTCACCAGTCTGTCGTAGATTTCCTTGGAGGTGTCTAGATCAGAGATGTAGGCCACCAAGCGCTTGTCGATAGAGTCCCAGATGATCTTCTTTGTTTTGACTTCTCCATTTTTCCATTTGTTCCAGGCAGCAGATGCATTTGATGAAGGCTCAACAATATTGCCTCTTACATGGTCCAGCACTCCTTGATCTTCAAGGGTTAGATCGATAAACATCTTTCATCCGTGATAGTCAGCTTTCTCACAAAGCTTGTCTTCGACAGGAAAGAGTGTTGAGGACCCCATAGTTCTTTTAGGATAGCCTTGCCAATCTTCTCTTCAATGATTGCTCTTGCTCTTGCTCGGGCTTTTGTCTTCACCTCAGCTCTGATACCATGTTAAGTTATGGTATGTTCTATGCTTATAACAGTTTACTTCTTTTTCTTATTATATTCCACCGATTAGCAATCACATGTACATAAAGTAAAGTGCAGATAGAACATTAAACGATCGACAGAAAACAAGCCAAGACAAGAGACACAAGATGTGGCGGCTAGCCAGGGACAAACCCCACAATGTGTGGGGAAACCCTTTGATCAAATCTTCTTTTATCTTCAATAATTCAGCAGAGAGAAATAGTACAATAAATCTGATTCATATCAGCAGTAGCAAACCCTAGATCAGTAGCATCAACATTAGCGGCTTCATTGTCAAACTAGGGCAGACCATATCTCACAAACCGACAGTCGGATTGACTTCATTCCACCACCAAAAATTTCGGCTTCCAGAGGAGGTTCAGATGAACCTACAGCACAGTTCAGATGAGGAGATCTTCTAGGCCACGCAAGTCAATCTTTACTTCTGCAGTTACAGCTTCAGTTTCAGCAGTTTCCGGCTTCAAACTAGGGCAGTCGATATCTTGCAAACCGTTCATCGGATTGACTTCATTCCACCACCAAAAGTTGCGGCTTTCAAAGGAGGTTCAAATGAACCTATAGCGCAGTTCCAAAGAGGAGATCTTCTAGGCCACGCAAGCCAATCTTTACTTCTGCAGTTGCAGTTTCAGATTCAACAGTTTCCGGCTTCAAACTAGGGCAGTCGATAACTTGCAAACCGTTCGTTGGATTGACTTCATTCCACCACCAAAAGTTGCAGCTTCCAGAGGAGGTTCAGATGAATCTACAGCGCAGTTCAGATGAGGAGATCTTCTAGGCCACGCAAGTCAATCTTTACTTCTGCAGTTGCAGCTTCAAATTCAACAGCTTCCGGCTTCACATGTGTGAGAGAGAGAGACCCATTTCAGCGCAGTAGAGAAGAGACTCATATCTGCGCAATAGAGAGAGAGAGATGTGATGAGATGAGTGAGTCCAAATGAGGAAAAGTCCTCTTATATTTATACATAACGTTGGTGGGTGAATAGATGCGACTGTTGGGTTTCTAAGCCTACATGAGTTGTAGGTCGGCTTGATAATAATTCCATAATCAAAATAAATTCATATCTCCATGAATACTTATCGGAATCGGATGATCTTTATATCAATCCTACACCTCTCGACGAGAGGAATCTAATAAAAATATTATTAGCCATGAATAAGATGACCCACATGAAGTTTTGCCCTAGTTGCCAATTTTAACATCTCGGCACCTCATCATCCTATCGTGCGCTACTATCACTTGAAAACTCGGTCACAACCCCGGATACCTCATCAATGGATACCTCAACAACAGATGTCACCTCCTCAATGGTGGACATGTCTGTGTCTCCTAGCACCTCGTTAATGGATGGCCCTATGGGTGTATGCTCTACTCTCTCCCCCAAGGTGTCAACCGATGCTATCAAAGAGGCCTCCAACAATGTGACTCCTATGCCACACTGGGTATACCAATGTGCTCCTTACACTCCCGCGTGTCCTCTGCCTCATGCTCAATCTCCTCCTCAAGCCCCTCATATCTAAAGTCAAGTCTCCACGAGCAGAAGTGCCTCCTAGTCTCACCCTCTAACTGTTCATGTCTTGTCTACTCCTTTCGAGGAGATCTGGTGTCCTAAGTCTATCGATTTACCCCACATGGTGTAGATGGTTGCACCCCCACGGTCTGTGTACCTCTAGTGTCTCTACTGTAAGGATGAGGATGGGTTTGGTCTGTCACCCTCCTCAACTAGGCCAACCTCTCATTGTCCCAATGGATTCCACCCCAGAATTTCTGCACACTGAATTTCTCTTGAGCCATGGGTTTGTCTATGGTTTCACCGTTACTGTGCCTACATACCTGAATCTTCCATGATCTTATTGGTTACCCACAGCTGGGCCAAGATCATGCTCTGATACCACTGTAATGTTCCAAAATAGGAAAAACAGTGATATGCAAGCAAATAGCAAATTTACACCACATAAATTTTAAAACAATTTAGTAAACACCCAGAACAATCAGAAATATGGAAGCAGCTGAGCCATTTTATTATAACTGGTGCAAGAGTACAAATATATGGAAGGAATGCACCTGGGCTTGCCTTTTTGGCAAGCAGAGCAATGCCCAAGTGAAGCAATGATAACCCAGAAACTGTCCAACTACTGCTCTGCGCTCCCCAACAAATCTGCATTGTCTACTGCAAAGATATGGCTGAAAACCCCACCTCCGATGCTCAGAAAATTCTGCAAAATTATTTCTGAGGTCCTTGTCAAAAACCCAGTGAAACCCAGAAATGGTTTAGCCTAATTTTGACCTCCTAAAATCGACCCCCAAAAGCCCTACGCTTTGTAATATTGTTGAAGCACACTGTCTGTCAAACCACCAGCAAAATCCTCCCTAGACACTCCTGAAATGTAGCAATCAACTCCACCAATACTTCCCTTATTTCTCTCGGCAAGCAATAGCCCCAATGGTTGAAACTCTATCTCCCACGTATGCCCAATTTCTCTCTTCTGCGCTGGCCACAGAGTCTACAAAATCACTCCTGAATATTGTTGCCACTTCCAACCCTCAAACTCACCCAATAGCCAACAAATCTATTGAGCCTTCTTCTCCTAATTTCTCCCGGCAATATCCCTCCGGAAGAATGTTGCAATGGCCACACTAGATCCACTACTACATCCTCTAGAAATACGCACTGTTGGGGCGAACTGAATACAAATGTTGGAAATCTCTCTACAAATCTCCTCCGGATGATAATGGATGAACCTCTCTAGGGTGGTACTTGAAGTCCCCAGAAGAAAGGGTGAGTTCTCCGCTTGGAAAACTCTTGCTAAATAGCTCGAGCAATAGAATCAAATTCAATAAGCCAAGAATGCCAAATGAAGTGTGTTGCCTTCCTTTTATAACTTTCATGGAGCCTTTCTTCCCGCCTCTTCTTCCCTATCATGCATTTCAAATCATCGGCTCAGGGAGTGTGTATTTCTTATGTGGGTGGTCCCCACATATCATTAACAAAACAAAATTAAATTAAATTAACTTGCCTCTGACTCCTAAGTCTTCTATCAAAAATCAAATGGGCCCCATCTTCACCAAAATTGGCCCCCAAAATGTAGAAATAAATCCTGTACCAAAATAATTTAGGAAGGGACATTACAAATCCCCTCCTCTAGGGGGTCAACCTAGTCAAGATGTAAGAGCATGCCTCAAATAGCTCTAATGAAATCCACATGTGGATCCAAGAGAAGAAAAAGGTTCATTCCCTCAAAAGGCTCCAAAGATGCCTCAATTACCTCACACATGTGAGATATTTTCTAAGAAAGAGAACCGCTCCCTCAAAATGCTCCAATGTTCCCTCAAAAATGCAAATGAGAGAAGTAGAGAGACATGTGTGGTTCCAATGCATATTCCCTGATCCAAGAAGCAAGTCAACCCCCCCCAAGTGAGGAACTATAGTCAATATGATGTAGAAGGCTGCTTCATAATGCCAATGCACTGTCACAACACCCTAGGCATGTTACAAGGCCATAGGCACAAAGTCACAATGTCCAAGGTAAGTACACAACTCACAATGCAAAGATGCAATGCACTAGACAAGAATACAACTCCTAATGTAAGAGCACCAACTCATAATGATGAGTCATGCCTCAGTATACATGTCATTAGGTGGTGAAGCATCAAGTAAATACTTTACTTTAACTTCTCAATGACTCATTTAGCATTTGATCATTTCCTAAATTTAACCATGGTGGGGATATCATTAACCTCTATTACATGTGACAACCCCTAAGACAAGAAGCATTTCCTACGACGGGGTATGTGATGTGATGGTTGAAATGTTAGGGGAAAGGGTATTTTCATCCCTCGTAGCCATATAAGTAGATGTATATAGGTTTCCCTTTCTAGCTTTCAACTTCAAGAGCTAGGGGTTATGATTGCATTCCACGTGTGTGCCTTTAGAGAGGGAATACTTAGCATATAGTTACCATTCCATGAGCCTCTTTTTCTTACTACCCCTTTTGTCTTTTTATTTATGTGCTTGGTCCCTTTCTCTAGATTTCACGTTCTCTAAGCATTGGAGTTGGGGAAATTGAGCTTTTGCAACGTGGCACGACTCAATCTTTACAATTCAACTTTTTCTTTTAGTTGCATCAACCTCAAGCATTTTAGCTCTTTTGTCTTTATTTAGGCATTCCATACATGGATTTCTTTGCTTTGGACCTTGCTACATGAAATATGACAATCAACCATGAGAGGAAAAATGATGAATGTGCATGGAAATGATGAGAAGATGACAAGTCAACCATGAGAGGAAAAATAATGAATGTGCATGGAAATGATGAGAAGATGACAAGTCAACCATGAGAGGAAAAATGATGAATGTGCATGGAAATGATGAGAAGATGACAAGGTATAAAAGATGGTTAGGGAAGATGACATTCTACACCTACCTAGGTCTTTAGTAGTGCAACTTGACTCATAACATGACTACACTTATCTAAAGGAAAATAACAACCCAGCATGGTACAACTAAGCAAAAGACAAGAATTTAGAGTGTTATGATTCACTTTTGATTACACCAATGTTCACGATGGGCATGACCAATACATGAAGCGATATAATCGTATGTAAACAAGAATACAATATATGACAATATTCAATACATCAAGCATCATCATCAGATCACAATAGACAACTAAAGTACCGGGCCACTCCTATCATGTGTGCATAATCGTTGTTCACCATCTGCATGCCAAAATCAACTGAACTGCACACAAAATCTCTACTGACAAGCTGATATGCATCGTGGAACCTACTAGGCAAGTCCATTGTGTGAAATGAACCATCATCAACCATGTGCTTTGAATGACCAATTTGAAGTGCTCACATCGATTGTGAACTAGAATATCATGCCACTTGAACGGTCGTGCTTGTACTGAATGGCCAAATATGTGAACAGAATCTCCACATGCCATATGAGGGGAAACGAGCCCCATTGATGTTTTATTCTATTATATCTCTTGGAGAAAAGCATGGATCTAGGAATGCTTTTTGATTATCCCTTAAAGTAGATCCAGATTCCACTAAAGAATATTTTATTGCAAGGAAGATTAATCTCAAAACTATATACGAATTTACTCTCTCCATTATCTTCCATAGTTGGATTTGGGGAATTCCCCCTTTGAGCTAGTTTAATATCATGAAAGCAATGAAAGTTACGGATTCTCTTCTTGTGACATATGTCCTTGGATTTAAATTGCAAAGGCTGATGCTGGAACTTGCCTGCATCAAATGAGTCATGAACAACTGAATATGTGTAACCTTGTTCCTTTCTTTAGAAGCGTTTAATTGTGGTTCATTCCCCCTTTGAAATCTTTGTGTTTATTGTTGGAAATGTCAACGTGCATATTTTCTCCTAATTAAGAGTTGGCAGCCGTTCATAATGTCTATCGGTAAACACACCCTCATGCATATTTGGAATATCTCCATAAGTTGGGTTTTCACAAATTATTTTCAATACTAGTGGACAACAAGAAAGGGCTGTTTGTGCGTTGTTAATTCTAGCTGCCCTCACTCTTAATCCCATTCAAAAGAAGCTTATAGTTGCTGCTCTTCCTAGTTTGTCCTTGACTCCACTGACCCAATGGATTGACACAAGTCTTGGTCAATCCATCACTTCATTAAAAACCTGAATTACATTTTCTGTTTTGACAAAGATTAACTCTTCATTTCACCTTTAGCTACCCTTGCATATTTTTGGCAATCCTAATCTAGGGATACCCGCTTGTGCTGGAGGAGAGACAGCCTAAAGTGCAAGAAGGTGCTATTGTTGTGACAGCAGGTACCCGTCTTAGTTCCTACATGGTATTGTTTGCGCTTCAGGATATTATCACAAGAGATGAGGGTTTTAATGGTAACAAGACCAAGGATTCAATGGAAATCTGTTTGTCACACTTTCTGGTTTCCTCCTGTTTTGGTTTTTGCATTTTCCTAGGTTATTTTTTATTGATGTCATCAGTTTTTCACGTTTCTCATTAATTGTCATTTTGGCTTTATTGAAAAGATGTTGCGTGGGTCCTCTCCATCTCTTTTTTGAATATTTCTGTATTTCAGCTACCAATTTTTACTACATTCTGCCCTGCTGATTTTTCTGATTTTCCTTTCCTATCCTTGTGCTCTTGGCCTTCCTGCCCACTCAGTTCTACAAAGATTGGTTTGTGCTCCAATGACAAATGTCGATTTAAAGTGTTGAAGCTGCTCCAAACTGCCAAACATGCACATTACCTAGTCTAGCATGGTTTATCCATTACGAGTAAAGAATGTGGCTATAAAGCATGCAGCTCCTCCTGAATTTTTCCAACAGTCTAATCCATTGCATCTTATTAGGCTATAAGCATACAGGTTTAACAATTATCCTGACAGTGGATAATTTTTGTATTCCATCTGCTAATTTTCTTCTCTATACCTCCCCAACCTCTGCCAGCCATAAAGAGTTCTCATCTTCTGTGTAGTGGGCCAACCGTAGGTCCCCTGTCCTTCCATTAAAGTCTCCCATCAGCTTGACATTTCCCTCAGCCTTAAATTCTGCAATAGCATTTGTCATGTGCTGGTATGATTCCTCACTATTCAGGCCAATTTTTTGTAGAATTCAAACTTCCATGGGAAAAGATATCAAACTGCCACAAAGCCACTACCACTGGTGTTTTTTTTTTCCAGACATGTATTCATTGTGGACATCTGCTTTCCTCGTGTATTTTTTCTGTCATGTCTCCTTTGCCAAACATGTTATTCCTGTGTCCTTTGCTATTCTTCTATACTTTATTCTATATTGACTTAGTATACACTGAAAGATCCTGGACTCTACATCCTTCATGTTTCTACACCTCTTATAGTGTGATGACATCTTGTTCTTTCATTACAGGCCCTCATCTGTGACCTCTCCTCCATGGGTACCCCTTGCAGTTCCACATCAACATATTAATGTTTCCCTAGATCACAAAGATCATGCTTTTCTATTTCCTTGTGGAGCTTATCAACTCATTTACTTTGGCTTTCTCATTCCAAAGTATCACCCATTTTACTTGTTGCCTTGCCTCTTCGACCTTCTCCCAATCTCTGTCTTTCCTCATGTTGTATGGGAGATAAGTCTGCATCAATGAACCATTTGAGCCTTTTAGTTTGTCTCTCCCGCTCAAGATGTGATTTCTATCTTGATAACTACACACGATGGTCTTTAAGAGAAATTCATCGGGTTAGTCATGTCTCTTTCCAATTCATGTCGCTAAATCTGAATGATGTTGGCCATTTCAATTTCCCTAAGGATGCTTCTCGCAGTCTCCCAAGGATCCTCACCACCACTCCATTCTTTTCTGCTTTTTACAATAACATCAGTGAGTCTACAACTTTCTTGCTCTTCTAAGACTATTTGTTTTCAGATTTCAGACTTCTGTGATTGTGCGACATGACCAGGAAGTTTTAAGGTGATCCTTCATCTCTAACTCGATTTCCTTGACTATAGCCCATAACGACTTCATTTCTTCCAATTCTTTTATTTTTTGTTTGAATTATTCTTCCTCTCACAAAAGGGTCCTTTCTTTCTTCCAGTTGTTTTTTGTACACCATCAAGTGTTGGTTTTCTTGTTCAAACTTTTCAAGGCCCTTCCAACATTTGGATGGTGTCTTACCTACTCCTATCTCAATTTTTGAGCTTGTGATTGTCCATAGTTGCTCAAAATATGTAAATGGACAATGGTGTCAAACACCCCAATTGCAAGAGTGACTGGCAACCTTGAGGAACTCGACAACATTTGACACCCTGACCTATGGACTCCCCATTGGCAACATGCCTTTGGCAAATGGTTTGATCAATTGAACTAACTCTTGAGGATTTTAAAATTGAAGGACAGTGGGGTGGGATTTGTTAGCTTTCAAGGTTAATCCAAAAGTGTTTACACCATGCTTGAGGGTGTTTCATGTAACATGGGGTGAATGGTATATGGATGACCCTTGGTCGTTCCATGATGGACATACACAATAGAGTTGACTTGTGATTGCTAAACTTGGTATGGATGTTCTTATAGCATTCTTCCCTAGAGCGTTGAAGACGTATGGAACTTGATGACTTTGTTCATGAAGCACACATGGAGAGTTGGTTGCTTGCTTGGAGGATGGCTTGCTTTGGAGGAGGAATGTTCAACATCTTGGAGGAAGGCGTTAAGCCCTAAAAGGCTTGGCACACTTGGTTGCGTGCATGGAGGCTTGTACCTAACTTGAAGACACTTGGACCAAGGCAGTGGTCATGTAGGTATGGTGGACCCAAAGGAGCACGTGGCTTCAAAGAAGAGATGGAGCTTTGAAGACTTGTGGAGGAGCATTGGACACATCTCACAGAGCATTCATGTCTTGAAGTCACGCTTGAGGACATCTTCACCTTAGAGCTTAACATGCGTACTTAGAGAGAGGACACTCCACTTGTGAGCATACTTGTGTAAAGTTAGATTGCTAGAGGCTAGAAATGGCTAGAAATGAAGCCAAGGAACTCATCTGGAAAATAGCGGAAAACAAAATCCCCTTATATGAGTGGGTGTTCTTACCTTATCCTCTTGACAAGGATGAGTTTTCAAGGCCACTCAACATGTGGATAAAGGTAATTTCCTTAGGTTGGATCATCCACCTTGTGAATTCTACTTAACGCTATGGCAAGTAGTTGGTGATGACTACTTGAATATGTGCCAAGAGGCATTAGACATGAGAGACATGGGAGAACAAACAAACATAGGGTCAAGTTGATCCCGAAAGGGTCCAAGGACTTTGTACGACAATAGATACCCATAACTTTTCTCAATGTCTTCTATAAGATCTTAGCTAAAGCACAAAGTTACTAGAGTTGAATTATTGCTTCACTCCTTTTAACGAAAGAGCCAAGAGTTGACCCATGACTAGGCAAGACTTGATTGTTGACTTGACAAAGACTCAAAAAATAAAGAAATACTATATATATATAATCGCTTTTTCCCTTGGAAATAATTCTTTGGGAAACACTTTGGCACTTCCCCTAATATTGAGGAAGGTATGTAGTGTAAAGTGGGCAACGTAAATTTAATGTGCTCGACTTGGTGGGAGTCAAATCCAAAACTTCCATAGTGTATTGGATTATTGACAACATCCTTGTAATAATGGCACCAATTAATTGAGCTAACCTCTGGGGCTATGTGTCTGTGTGTGTATGCGTGCTTCCAAAGGGGTTGGATCCATTAATGAGGAGCAAGGAGTTTTTCCCTAGTGGGAAAGGTTAAATTCTTGTGAGGGCAATTATCAAAGCCATGGGGTCACCTGTTGAAATATGTAACTAGGTTCGGTCTTCATAATATCTTATATATTCTTGAGTTCATGTATTTGATGTAAAAAATAGAAAATCTATTATTATTATTTTATTAGCATGGATTTAATGCTCTAGGTCAATCTGTTTTAGGTCAAGCACCCATTGTCTGCTTCTAGGGTTTTGTCAAAAAGTCAAAAAGAGTCATTGTTGTATGTAATATACCCTATTGGGCGTCTTGTAAAAATTGTGTCAAGAGTCCATCCAAGACCAAGTCGGCCTACTAAGGATCAAGTCGGCCTCATGATGACAATTCGTACTCCAAAGAAGTGTATATATACAAGGCACTCGACTTCATATGTGGAATCAATCAATAAGTTCGATCAAACAAGCAAAAGAGAAGAAAAGATCAAGAAAAGAAGGTAGAACAAGCGAAGGAAAAGTTGCAGGTCCAAACTTGAGACCAAGTGAAGTTGCAACAGTTTTTGAAGCAGTTTGACTTGGGTTGACTTTGTGAGAGATAAATTCATCAAAAGGAAGGTTGACTTGGTCTTGGAGGGGTCTTTGTTTGGGTCTAAAGGTTTTGGAATTCGTCATTTGAAGATTCTATAAGAAGAGAAGAATTTCTTGTGGGTTTTCCTCTCTAGGAAAGGTTTTGGCCCTGGCTTGCAGCCTACATTTTGTGTCCACTTGTACTATTTGATCTTCATGTTTTTGGTAGTTGTTTGATGATAAGAACACAATAATGATCAAGAGAAGAAGACATTAATTATAAATTCTACAAGTAGAAGTAAAAGAACATCACAAGCAATTATCAAAGTAAGAGAAATCACCCTAATCTAGCTGCCCTAGATTTCTCAAAATCACGTTGAGGTGGTTGAAAGTGTCGTTATACCAAGAGTTATTATATTAAATGATCTCCTGGCATGCACAATTAAGTGGATCAAAACCTATTGAGAGAGAGAGAGAAGTTAGCTCCACTAATCACATATCTAATGCAAGATGATGTATGAATGAATGAATGAATGAAAGGACTCTCTCCTTCTCTAGTTATATGATAAATAGGGAAGCCAACAATATCAAATGGGCCTAAACCTCTATAGGTAACCTAACTCTACACAAGTAGGCCAACAAGTGGAGTACTCTCTCTCTTTGAGTGATACAGGTCAAGCTCCAAGGTGAAGATGTCCACAAGCAAGGCTTCAAGGCACGATTGCTCCATGAGATGTGTTCAAGTAACACAACAACTTTATCAAAACCCACCTATAGGATGTAGACTCTTCTTGTTCTCCCTCTTCCTTACGTTCCATCTTTCTTACCTTTATAAAGAAATGTTGCAATGAGATTTAGGTTGTTTTGTCCCATAGGCCAATTGGCTTCGTGGGTGATTTAATTCTATGATAATCCTTCATACATTGAATACAAGCCATTACAGCCCACATCCCTAAAAAAAAAATTGATTGTTGTCTCCCACAATATTATCCACCTTAACATATGATGCAGTCACGGGACAAGGTTCCAAACTCTTCCAATGGTTTGGATGTTGTTTGTAGGGGGGCAGTGTACAAGACCCTCCACCAACAATTACAAACACAGTTGTGCAAACAAAAAGACGGTCAAAACTTGTAATGAAACAACCAACCGTGATGAAGCAATGACTTACCAAATAAGGTGGCCACTTAACATTTGCATAGAAGTGATCCACCTTGGCTTGAATTCTAGCTTGTCCACATTCATCATTTGACTAAGTGTGTTAGCCCCCTGCATCCAAGGACTTCTACTTAAGGGCGAATTTGCAAGGAGACTGACATTTCCTTTCCATGGGCCCAAGGGTACGTGCTCTTCCTCCCATTCTTATCACCTTCCCATTTAACCATATTGAAGTTTCCACCAATCCAATACCCAATAAAGTGTTGGGTGTGTGTTATATTCTTTCCACGACTAGTCGTCCATGGTTTTCTGCCCATGGTATTTTGTAGATTCGGTCAAGGAAACTATAGTTATGTTCTAATCCAAGGTTAATGGATTGGGGTTTATGAATGTTTCAGCATGTATATATATATATGTATTGTAACATTGAAAGGAACATAATGAAAAATCAATCTGGTAGTCCCGGTTTTGGGATCTAGGGGAAAATCTCTGTGTATTTGTTTTATATTCTCGTCATTGTTTATTTTTTGTTTTTAGAATTCGTCTGCAGGTAATTTCTGTACAGGGTTAAAACCTACATTTGGTATCAGAGTTGTTTCGGCTTCAAGGGGATGCCTTTGTTGCTAAGGGGTTTTGCTCGGGCCTGTGGTAGACCCTATTCAGTGGGAAATCTGCAAGATCATTTCTTGCGGTGAAAGAAGATGGCAAGCAATGGAAAGATAGAGATCGAGAAATTTAATGGTCAAAGTTTTGAGTTGTGGAAACTCAAAATGGAGGATTTGCTGGTGGATAAATATCAATGGATCACGGTAGATCAAGGCACTAAACCAATGGCAATGTTAGATGAAGACTGGGCAAAGTTGGATCAGAAAGCAAAGAGCACAATATGGTTGTGTATCTCAGATTCAGTATTGTTTAATGTATCAGGGAAAGCTACGGCGAAGGCTTTGTGGAACAAGTTAGGGACTTTGTACCAATCTAAGTCTCTAGTGAACAAACTGTTCCCATGGAAAAAGTTGTATAACCTGAGGATGAAGGATGGAGACTCAATGACAAAACATTTGAACGCCTTTAATATTGTGGTAAGTCAGTTGTTATCTGTTGATATTAAAATTCCAAATGAAGATAAGTGCATCAGTTTGCTATGTTCTCTACTAGATTCGCGAGATAGCCTAGTTGTTGCAATAGGTAGCAATACAACTACCTTGAAGTTTGATGAAATAGTCTCATCCTTGTGAAAATTCCTAAACCGGAATCCCTACTGCACCAATTGATGACATTTCTCCTATTTGTTAAGTGCCTTTAAACAAATTACTTGCAGTTTCCTACGACAAATATCGAAATACATACACTGCAACCTTCACTTAATTAAATTACATGCGGAAACAAGAAACTGAGCAAGGAAGAAAATACAACACAATAACACCGTTATTTTTGGACAAATGTCCCCGGAAAAACCCAATGCGGGAAAACCGGTGTAGCAGATCCGAGGCTTTTATTACTATGCAATAGTTAATCTGAGTACATTTCCTTGGATGCTCAACTAGCAACCCGATACAGAGAGAAACTGGACAAAACAAATAGTGAGATGCTCTCACCTTGTTACTGGAAGAATCTGAGTCTGATCACGCTGGACTGGAGCCTCTACGTCCCCTCTATGTGCCTCTGCACAAAACTGTGTAAGCCTCACACAATCCCTGTGTCACCCCTGCTGGGAATCACGTTGCTCCATCTTCGGATCCTCTGCTAGCTAGAAATTCCAAATTTCTGCCTCCCGGTCTCACACCCTGACTCTCGGCTTTTGAAACTCGCTTTCAGTAGGAATTTGATCTCTCTCTAAGGCCTAAGTTGCCACTGCGTCAGCTCTGTGTGGGCCAACATCTGCCTCTCTCTGGACGTCGTTCTGCCCTCTCTGCGTTGTACTCTCCGGCCCAAGAAAACTTCCTTCTTCTGGATACTATCTTTTCCCCTCACTGCAAAAAATCACTTCGATCACTCCCCTAGCAACTGTTGTGTTGCCCTCTCTGAGAGATTCGATCTTCTTGATCTCTCTCGGTGTATACTCCAAATGACCCTCAAGCCTCCTTCAATAATCTTCTCGTTGACATTCAACGACCCAAATTAGAAGCTAATCAATGGCTAAGATCATTTTTGTTTGATCCTCGTCTTCTTCTAGAAGTTACACCCACATTTAGATTAATACCCATTAATTATTTTAATTTCTTAAGTTTAGACTTAGGGTCCCATTAAAAATAATTAATTATTTGAATAAAATTGTCTCCTGGTGGAATTTCCCAAAACACTTTATGGGTTCTTTGGAATACATGTGCCCAAGCCTCCCTGCAAAATTTGAGAGTTAGAGCACATCTAATGCTACCATAAATCAACAATCCTTGCTGTCGAAAGAGATGAAACGGAAAAATATGGAGAGCTAGAATAAGGACGGTCTTAGAACAAAAACAAAAATAAATCCTCGAGTGGGAGATCTAAATCTCCAGGAAAACCTATAAAGGTATGCTAAAAATGCGGAAAGGAAGGGCACTTCATAAAGGACTGTAGATCTAAAGCTCCTGAGAAAAGAAAAGGATTTGACGATGCCCCTTCTGCAGAGGCGAAAACCACCTCAGATGAAGGTGGGGATGTGTACTTGGCTTCTTCTTCGAGTACACATGTAGATCATGAGGCATGGTTGATTGACTCAGGTGCATCATTTCACTTGCACTCCCCATAGGGAGTGAAACTGCGAGTATGAGAAATATGATGGTGATGATGTCTTCTTAGGGGATGACAGGAAGGCTAGAATCATCGGACACGGAAAAGTCAAGCTGAAGTTGCACGGTAGAATGATTAGAACACTTCTGAGTGTTCTGCATATTCCTGCATTGGCTAGAAATCAAATCTTTGTAAGCAAGATGGATGATGCAAGTGTAAAAGTAGTGTTCAAGAAAGATACCTGCAAGATGGTTCGAAGAGCATTGGTATTGATGCAGGGGCTTCAGATTGGCTGAGTAGTACTATTATTGATGGGTGCAACAATTCTGTGATTCCTGAAAGTGGAGCAGAAAATCTAATGGTCTCTAGAAAAAGACCACGCTATGACATCAAAGGCTTGGACATATTGGAGAGAAGGACCTTCGAATACTTCATGGTATTGGTATGATAGAAGGTATGTCTAATTGCTCTCTGGATTTAGATTTTTGTGAACATTATGTTTATGGGAGGTAAAATCAAGTGAGTTTCCCCTCTGGTGCTAAGAGGGCGAAAAGGATATTAGAGCTTATGCAACTGCACAGTGATGTGTTTGGACATGTGTTGGTTCCATCACTGGGTAAATCTGTGTGCTATGTATCATTTGTAGATGACTTCTCAATAAATACATGGATATATTTTCTCACGAAGAAATCTAAAGTCTTTGACAAGTTTAAAGAATTTAAGACTCTAGTGGAAAACTAGACCGAGAAGAAGATAAAGGTGTTGAGGACAGATAATGGTGGAGAGTTCTATAAGAAAGAATTTGAAAAGCTATGTAAGAAGTGTGGTATAGCACGGCAGAAGACTACTCCATACACACCTCGACAAAATGGAATTGTAGAAAGAATGAACAAGACGTTGATGGAAAAAGCAAGAAGCATACTCAGTGTTGTCGGGCTAGGACAGGAATTTTGAACAGAGGCAGTGGACACTGCATGTTACCTGGTTAATAGATCACCTTCATCAGCATTGGAGGATAAGACTCCACATGAAGTATGTACTGATAAGAAACCCTCTCTTTCACATCTGAGGGTATTTGGCTGTGATGCATATGTACATGTTCTAAAAGAGAAAAGAACCAAGTTGGATAATAAATCTGAAAGGTGCATCTTTATTGGGTATAAGGATGGTTTAAAAAGTTATAAGCTTTGGAACCCAGAAACAAAGAAGGTTGTGTACAGTCGAGATGTGGTGTTTAGAGAGGTGAAAGATGTTATTAAACATAAAATCCTACCAAAAGAACCTGAGAAGATAGAGTTTGAGCTAAAGGAGGAAGAATCAAACTCTACAACAGAACAGGAATCAGAAGATTAAGAGCCACAAACTCCAACTATGAGAAGATCAGTTCGAGAAAGAAGGCAGCCAGAAAGGTATAGTCCATCTGCTTTCTATTCAAATTTTGCTTTATCTATTATTGACGATAATCCCAAAATTGTCAGGGAGGCAGTAGGTTCAGAGGATGAGAAACTCTAGAAAGAGGCCATGGTTGATGGAATGGGATCTTTGGACAAAAATGAGGCTTGGGATCTGGTGGAGTTGTCGGCTGGAAGGAAACCCATTGGAGGCAAATGGGTGTTTAAGAAGAAAATGAATGCAAAAGGCAAAGTGGAGAAATACAAAGCTCGATTGGTAGCAAAAGGTTATTCTCAGGTGTCGGGAATTGATTTTGGTGATATTTTTTCTCCTGTTGCCAAGGTAGCTTCTATTAAATTACTTTTGTCTGTTGTTGCTGCTTTTGATTTTGAGGTAGAACAAATGGATGTGAAGACAACATTTTTTCACGAGGATCTAGAAGAAGAGACCTACATGAAACAAGCTGAAGGCTTTGTGGTGAAGGGAAAGAAAGAACTAGTATACAGGTTAAAAAAGTCTTTGTATGGGTTAAATTAATCACCAAGGATGTGGTATCAGAAATTCAATACATATATACAGGGACTTGGCTTCACCAGAAGCAAAGCGGATCAATACGTGTATTTTAAATTAATTGGTGACCGTGTTATTTATATGGTCTTGTATGTAGGTTATATGTTGCTGATTGGAAATGACAAAGAAATTATTCAAGATTTGAAGACCCAAATTGTCCTCCAAATTCAACATGAAAGATCTTGGTGCTACAAACTATATTTTGGGCATGGAAGTTAAACAAGATCGGGCAAAAAGGAAGCTCTGGTTAAACAAGAGGAAGTATGTCGAGACAATACTGCAGAGGTTTAATATGCAGGATAATAAACCGGTGAAGGTTCCCATTCCTGTAGGTGTAAAGTTATCTACTGAACGACATCCCAAAACACAAGAAGAGGAAGAGGACATGTCCCGTGTTCCATACGCAAGTGCAATCGGTAGCCTGATGTATGCAATGGTTTGTACTAGACCAAACATTGCATATGTAGTGGCAGTGTTGAGCAGGGCTATGTCAAAACCAAGGAAGGAGCATTGGACAGTAGTGAAGCAGAATTCAAATATTTGTGTGGCACTAGTGATTATGGTTTGTGCTACCAAGGAAGATCAAGATTGAACAGAGTTTTGGACTTTTGTGGCTTTGTTGATGCAAACTGGGCTAGAGATTTGGATCAAAGAAGATCTACAAGTGGGTATGTGTTTAACCTATGTGGAAGTGCAGTCAGTTGGATGAGCAAGAGACGGTCTGTAGTGGCACTTTCAACTACAAAAGCAGAATACAATGCAGTCACTCATGCAAGCAAGGAAGCAGTTTGGTTGCAGAGATTGTGTTCAAATATGGAGTTAGTACAACAAGCTATAAGGATCAACTGTAACAGCCAAAGTGCAATTTTCTTGGCAAAGAACCTTGCGTATCATACAAAGACAAATCACATTGATGTTCAGTATCACTTTGTAGGGAAATGGTTGAGGACAACAAGGTGTTGCTGGTAACTTTGAAGAATCTTGCAGATGCATTGACAAAGTCTGTGAGCACTGAGAAGTTTTCTTGGTGTAGAGAAAAAATGAGCGTTGCAGGGCTTGACCAATGACTAAGCTCTCTTGTGACCCCCTGTGTGGAAAAAAAACGACAAGTGAGAGAATGTTGGATGTGTGTTATATTCTTTCCACGACTAGTCACCCATGGTTTTATGCCCATGGTATTTTGTAGATCCGGTCAAAGGAACTACGATTATGTTCTAATCCAGGTTTAATGATTGGGGTTTATGAATACTTCAACATGTATATATATATATATTGTAACATTGAAAAGAACATAATGAAAAATCAATCTGGTAGTCCCAGTTTTGGAATCCAGGGAAAATCTTTGTGTATTTTTTTTATATTCTCGTCATTGTTTATTTTTTGTTTTTAGAATTCGTCTGCAAGTAATTTCTATAGAAAGTTAAAATCTACATAAAAAAATAAATAAGAGGATCAAATCCTAGACTCTCTTGCATTTAACATTTTCAGCATGGTTACTCCCAAAAATATTACTGCTAGACTGATTTTAGCATAGAGTTTCTTCATGAAAAAAAGTAACAAAATGGAAAACAGAATGAGCTCAAACGATATCAGAATTTGCAACTCAAGGCCTTGTTTGCCATAAAAAAATCTTCTTGCTACAAAGTATACATACTTTCAAAGAATAATCCAACAATTCGCGAGGAAAAAATATCTCAAGAAAATCTTTTGAACAGAACATATAAAGATATAGTCAGAATATTTTTATGTATGTATATACCATCCCTTGTTTTTTCAACTATCCTGCATGCAGCTTGTTTATCCAAGAAAGTAGAGAGTCCAGACAACAGGAGCAACAACCTTTATAAAATCTAAGAATAAATAAACAAGCACTTCAACTAATAAATATTATCTCATTGTTGTAAATGTTATATAATCCCAAAATTGCAATAACAACGGGAATACCATTTTTCTCAGCAAAATGCCTAAACAAGGGAGAAAACAACAGCCATGAATTAACTTGCACTACACGGATAAAACTTGTGCCTGGAATTCTGTGCTTACCTGGAAGGACTAGAGATGAACTTGCCTATAAAAAATAAAATTAAAGAAAAGAAGGAAGCCCATCAAAACTCATCAATGGTCAAAATGAAGTGCCAGGCAATCTCGTCAATAGTCAAAATGGATCACTACAAAATCCTCTGGCTAATAGAAAAGTAAAAAGCTTTGTAGGGAAGACTATACCCCCCGGGAAAAAGAATCTGATATGGAAGACAACTAGCAACTCACGAGTAGAAAGATTTCTGTATTCAAGCTTCTGTGATCTATAATGAATTAAGCAGTCTTTCGGTAGAAATCACATAAGAGAAATTTTTGGCGACGCATTTCGAACCAACAAGTGTGATTCATCATCTGGTCCTGATGATGAACCACACTTGTTGGTTCGAAACGCATCACCAAAAATTTATCTTATGTGATTTCCACCGAAAGACTTTGCTTAAGTAGAAAGATGTCTACAAGGTATAGAGCTCACACAACGAACATGAGCTTTGGCTACGATACTTAGTCACTTGGTATATTCTCGGGAAATTATTTTCTCAAACTTGCACACAACCAAACTATTTTAGTAGTTCCGTATGGAATTCCTTCACATTTTCAAGTAACCTTGATGATGGGTTTTGCTTCCAGTCATGGCTATGGAGCTTCACGAAAGGATGTATTCCAAACAAAATCTGCAGTCAACTTTCAATGAATATAATAATATACACATATAATGCCCTCGGAAATTTGTTATATACAAAACAAATGATTTTTTTTTAAATGACTCCACCACATGAAGATGAAACAGAAACAACTACCTACCAAGACAATCTAAGGCCACACTCAAGCTGAGTCTTTGTTGACCTAGGAAATACATGGTGCTAAATAAGCTCTCAAAACATTAAAAAAATATAAAGATGCAATATGAAACTGCAATGAAATTTCTCCAAACAACAGAAATTAATATTGGCTAATAGGAAATACCTCGCATTCCATCTCTTTCAATAACAAAATCACATGAAATTCTAGGAAGATGAGGAGCATAAACTACTAGCAATTTCCGCTTTACTGTTGTGATCCAAAAGTTGCTAGATTCATCCAATGGAGTAACAGAATTACTCTGGTTCAAAGTCTTATCAGAACTATTACAAGCATGATCGAAGAAGACTGTCTTCTCTTCCGTGCGGGATAGAAAGAGCCTAGTATTGATACAATGCGACCAAGATAAACCCAAAGCGGGAACAACCCTGCGGCCTGAAGATACCAGAGACATAAAATTCCCAACCTGAAGATCATTCACCGGTCCTGTAGATCCCTCAGGTTCGATACAATCCACGACATGATTAGTTACAACCACTGCAAGATTGAATTTGTGCGCAAAACATTTTAATTTGCTTGAAAGCTTAAAGAAAAGGCTAGCTCTCTTCATCAAATCCTTGGCAGTGTTGTCAAAGTCTGAACGAAAGAGAGCAGCAACAGAATCTATAACAACCAGTCTAACAGGCATACTGGGAGGTCTTGACAACAAGACCTCTGTGTGGTCTAAGAAATTTAATAATTCTTCTATTGTGTGAACACTTTGAACAAATACATTATCACAGGGATCTGATTCTGCCATGACAGAGATATCATTACTGTTGCTAATCACTGCATCAGAAGTAGTCTTATTAACACGAGGGTTGGTAATGGAATCCAGCACCTCCCATTCGGTGCTGTTGATTGCTCCCCAGAAATCATTTTCTTGATTGTCATCCAAGTCACTGTGACAGCAGATTCTCTTCTCATTGTCATTGGCATTTGAGCACTCCGTACCTTTTCTTTTTCCAAAATTTTGTTGGCTAAAACATTTATCTGTTGAACTTACTGAACTGGTTGCAGTTGCACATACGTTAGCTTGTCTAAGCCCACCATTATTAGGATGTTGGCCCAACTCGGAGTGATAGAATGAATGTTGATCTGACCCAGCCCGAGCCTCATTGCGAGCAAAGTTGGCCTGAGCAGCAATAAAACCATTGTTCCAATCGCAACGAGATTCGGGCCGCAGCTCTGTGTGAGTGCCAATGGACTGGTTGATTGGATATTGACGTAGCTTGGGCTGAGCTTCATCGAACTGATTGATTGGAAATTCCCCCAACTGGGGCAGAGCTCCATTAGACTGACTAATTAGAAACTGACCGATCTCAGGCGGAGCTCCAATGGACTCCTGAGCTGGAAGCTGACCAAAACCTGTTCGAACCCCCGTATGGTCCAATTCGGATTGGGTCATTGTTTTCTGATAGGATTGAGCCCCAATATGTTCCATCTCCGATTGAATCCTTGTTTTCTTATTGGTTTGAGCCGCAACATTATCCAACTGAGATTGAATCCTTATTTTTTGATTGTCTTGAACCCCAATGCTGCACAAGTCGGATTGAATATTTAGTTTCCGATTGGCTTGAACCCCGAGATTTTCTATTTGGGGTTGAGTCCTTATTTTCTGATTGGCCTGAACCCCATGGTGACCCAATTCTGGTTGAACCCCGACCAGCTGATTGGCCTGAACTTGACCCAGCCCTGTCTCAGCCCCAGCCCCAGAAGTCTGATTCATTGAAGAATGACCCAACTGCAACCGAGCTCCATTGGGCTCACTAATCAGGGATTGAACCCAAATAGGCTGAGACCCGATATTGCCCAACTTGTTCTCGGTCCTAACAACCTCATTGATTGAAGATTGACCCAACTCGGCCTGAAACCCACTCTGACCCAACTCGGGTTCAGGCCTGGTAAAGCCCTTGCGGATCGTTGGATTGAAGCCTCCATTCCTCAGAAATGCATGAGCTAGTTGCTGAAGACGACGAGACGCAAAATATCCCTCGGAATGGATATAAATAGAGCTGGATCCCAGTCCTCCTTGTGAAACAGGCAATTGGGCAGACAGAAGAAGTTGCAGACATAACTGGGTCTTTCCAGACCCACATTCCCCTACCAATTCTGTTATTGACCCACATGGGATTCCTCCCCTCAGAGCACTATCTAGAATTGGGCAACCCAGTGTGCATTTGTCATTTGAGATGGAATTTAGAGAGATTGGAGCCAAATTTGGAGGAGGAGCTTGCATTCCTCCTCGGCTTATTTAATAAGCTATGTTGTGGAAGCTTGTCCGACTCTTCTTCCTGCGTGCATCCGAAGGCAGATTCAGTAAAATGATGTCCCTCTGTTTATATCTGCCTCCCTGCCTTTGGAATTTCAATCTTCAAATCCTTATGCCCCATGGTTGTTAAGTAAGCTTTGAAGCCACTCCCGCCAAAACTTTTCAAATTTTGCTTAATCTTCCTCGTCTTATTGCCGTGTATAACTTCCAAGTTTGAGCAGGGAAAGCTGCTGTGCGGCTAGTTCCTGTCGTTCTTTAACATCATCGCGTTGTTTAGTTTTGGTTGATATTTGATGCGATCGAAATGATACTGGAACTTTGTTAATTCTCATAAATATTTTTTATAATAATAATAATATCTATTTTTAAGGTCATAGAGAATTTAGACAGGAAATTGGTGTATAACATCTCCTGGTTTGGGCGACAAGGGACTCACTTCTACGCAGCAATTTGATTGCTAAGTCTACAAAGGCATACATACTTTACCCCTTTGGTTTTGAACTCTAATGAAGAAACACATGGTCACTCAACCTGTATATAAATCTGAAATATAATAGGTAACAACAGAAATAATATAAATCTGAAATATAATAGGTAACAACACAAATAATATAAATCTGAAATATAATAGGTAACAACACAAATAATAAAGGGTTAATTGTATGCATTTTTCTCAAAAAAGTTATAGGTTTAAACTTAAAAGTTATAAGTTCAAATTTAAAGGGATAAAGTATATTTTCGTAAATGTAACATTCAAATTATTGTTGTGTGGTGTTTTTGTTGTAACATTTAAATTATTATTGTGTGGTGTTTTTTTTTAACAAATAAGTGAGTATTAATTCAGTGTTTAGCTTGGTCTTCACTTCAAAATTATTAGATTGTTGTCTTGTACAGTCATCTTGATAACATCTCACAAATCGGCAAATCATTCTTTCTTCTAACATTGACACTGACCACAACTCTTAAAGTCAACCTAGTTGAGTGTGATTAAATCTAATAAAGAAACAAGGTCTAAGCCAATAGCAAATCAAAAAGACATATATTAATTAAACCTAGATGATACAAAAGAAGTGTGAAATAACTCATTAGAAGGTCAAAATATTAAGCAAATGTGGAGCCAATGAGACATTCCCCAACACAACCAATAAACATAAATCATATATGTATAATAAAAATATAATTTAAATAATAATAAATTAAATCCATTTCATTGTATTTTAATACAGGAAGGTTGGATGATAAAATTGATAAGGTTCTTAATTGGTGGTAAGAAGTGATAAAAAGGACCATGGAAAATAACTTTAGTTATTGTGTTTGGATGATAAAATTGATAAGGTTCTTGAATTGGTCGTAAGAAGTGTTAAAATGAATGGTAAAAATAATTATGGTTATTGCATCTCCTTCATGTGGCTTGATCATAGAAGAAGTGAATGTTGGTAGTTTAGCACTTTGTGCATTCATGTTTTGGATTTGGGTTGTTGTCATTGAGCAATGTTGAGATGCAAGCAAATTATAAATATTAGCATGACTTCAACACAGATGACAAAGAAGAGAACATGGTCATCCATGAAATGATTGATGCTAGATTGAAGTCATTCATCCATCCATTTGACTAGCCTTCTTGAATCTTCCTTATTACATGGATAGTGTGTGGGAACACTACTCTTCATTCATGGGTTGTAGTTAGCAGCAACTATAAGTGCCCAATCTCAATAGGAACAACACGTTCAAAATTGTATGGATGCATGCACAATTGAATTATATATATGTCAACAATGGATATAACTATTGCATAATGGGTTAGACTTTATCTGTGTTAATTAGCACTTGCCATCGCTAAAAAAGGGGCAATATTCGTCTTTCATGCAAGGAATCTCAATGTAGTAAAATATGTAAAATCTTGTATTCAAAATGAGACTCACACCATAGAAGACATCTTGATGAAATTGAATATTACCACGTTTGCATCAATGCAAAGATTTGTCATGAACCATTTCAACAGGCATATTTAGTTGCAATTCTTTGTACATTTAAAACCTTATGATGTTATTTATTGTGCCCTATAATTTGATCAACATTCGACGTTATCGTAGGCTAGCTAGTCCGAGAAAGGGATCATCGTTCCACCTTTGTCAACCTTGTAATGTACAATTGACTTTTTGATGCTCCATACTTCTCTCGCATACTCAATTTTGAATTTGGCCTCCTTTATCCATTCCCCTGCCTTACTTATTATCGTTCAAGAGTCATTAGTGGTAGCTTCAAATTTGATCTCCTTTAGCCATTTCCCCACCTTATTGATTATAATGCAAGAGTCTTTAGTGAAATTTTTATTAGAAATTCATGCTTCCTTTGATGCATTTAGTTGCCTCTTTCATCAAAATGGTGAGCTTTATTAGCCAATTATGTAACTAGGATGAAGTAGTTGGTTATTTTGTGTGAGAAGGGTGAGAAGGGAATATCTCTTACTAGCCCATTATTAACATAGCACGTGATGACGTGCACGAGGCGTAGAATAGACAATGAAGGGGTGTACTGTTAAGGAACTTTGTGATGTGAATGTCACCAGTTCAAAACTCCGTGGGAAAAAATCCAACCATGTGAAGGGTTGGTGTGGCCAGGGCGAGTGCAATCCCTGGTGATTTTGATAGCTTAGATGCCCCTAGGTCGTAGTTTCTCAAGCCAAAGGTTGAGTGTGTATTCATCTGAGGACTCACACAACTTAGCAAACAAAACAAAACAAATTGCACATAATGACAAAAGGTCCAATGACAGAGTATGAAGCCCATCTTGCAAAGACATACATTTTTGTTATGTTTTTCTTTCCATCTCTTATGTTAAAAACAACATCCATAATTTGTGGAGAAAAGCTCCACTAATCAACTTAGTGGAAATAAATTTATCAAAGTTGCTTTACTTCTAATCGAGTGTAAACTCCATTTACTTCATTTGAAAAACCAATACCACCACAAGAAGAAAATTTTAATATTGTTCAATAGAGATGAATCAAACATTAATTATTAATTTCCCATTAAAATGGGTTTATATTGAATCAACTTACATGTCACAATAACATGCGCATCTACATCATAGTTTTCCAGTAGTAGAGGATTTAGTGGATTGGGATTGTCAATTGTAAATTCAACAAAATAGCAATTATAGCCAAGAAAGTCAAATGAACCTTTCAATTTGTTTTCCTCTTTAGTGATGAATCATGGTAATCAACTAAAATTCTCATAGAGTCAAGGCTCTTCCTTGATGTCAATCAATCCAAAAACATTTAATCGATTATATATTATTATTATTATTATTATTATTATTATTTTCCTATTTCATGTTGATGGAGTATGATGGATTGAAATCCAATAAATTTAATTAAGGACTTAATATATAATCATCCAATTTGCAATATGAAAATATCATGAAGCTAACCCCTTGCAAATTGCATGCCTCACATAACATTTGATTCAAAAGTCATTTGTTGTGTAGCTAGCCTATTGATCAAGCAAATACTTTGTTAATGGAACCATGCAAGCCATTATAAGTGCCATGCCTATTCCACTGCATTTTATTTTTCAACATTTAGTCAAGAAATGTGGGAGCTTATAGTCAAATTTAGTGCTTTGATTGAAGACAAAACATAAACTTACACAGTACTTAGTGTTGTGTATTTTTACAATGGCATTGTCTACAAGAAGTATATCATGGGCTACAATATAAGCCTTTGTTGTAAATTTGTTGTTTATGAAATTTTCAATTATATGCAAACAACACATTGGTAAGTGAATCACAACGTCATAGCCTGGACAATAGGTGGTGATTGGTTCATTTATAGTTGCCCAATATTTGACACAGTCTCCAAAAGCTAAAAGCACTCTTCTCTGAATATGCTAAAGTCCTTCTTAGAAGACAAAAAATCAGAGATAACATGTTTTTTAATGTTTTAAAAGAATGGGAGATAATTGTGGCAATGAATCGTACATTATTCTTTTGCTACAAATTCCCCCATGCATGTCTCTCAAGCTTGTGTGATGCCCTAGTG
The DNA here is from genome assembly GCA_031772625.1 of Pinus tabuliformis. Lineage (NCBI taxonomy): Eukaryota > Viridiplantae > Streptophyta > Pinopsida > Pinales > Pinaceae > Pinus > Pinus tabuliformis. Next base: position 1,589,147,225 of record CM062820.1, on the reverse strand, counting down.
AAAATAGTGTAACAAAAGGCTCTACATCTACATGAAAAATCAAATCCATGTTACCCATATCTTGTATGCTCGCATGAGATGGTTGCATATTTGTAGAATCATAATAAGAAAGACATGTGTGTGCCTTTTATTAATAAATAATGGAGAAGTTATCACCTAGGATGAACAGATTATACCTTCAATTCCTAAAGACTAATGATGGTTATGTTTTGCAAGGATGCTTTAAAAGGAGTGAACAATAAAGTCATTTTGCAGCAAAGATTCAATAATTATTTAGATATTGAAACTTGCCACTTTATTGGTTACATTGGTCCAATAATGCATATGAATTTGGCTAATCCCCATGGATGGGTATATCTCTCTTTTATCTATCAGTCTCTATCGAGTCCAACTGTTGAAAACGGAGGTATAGGGATGGAGTTGACAAAGGAAGTATAGGGATGGCGATGATGAAGGTGGTGGAATAAGGATTGCAGTGATATGGTTGTAGTGGGAAGGTAATCTAGAAAGTTAATTACTATCACCATTACCAACACCACTGCTAAATTGCACCCCTACTTGATTATAGTAATTAGTGATTAATTGTAAGAACCTCAAAATTAGCCACTAATTGATATATATATATATATACCCTAATAAAGAGAAAAAAATCACCCTCCATTGAAATTAATTAAGTCTGGTTATAAATTTTTAACTAATAAATATTTCAACACATGTAAAACTAAGAAAAACATGATTTTAAAAAAGTGAAATTTAATAAATATTTTTAATGAACTTGAGACAAAATTTACAAATTATGTTGAATTAATAGAAAGTTAAAATCAAGTTTATCACTATACTCCTTGCGTGGTAAAGACCAATAACCATAACTCATGGTAAATTAAGTTATACATGCATCATTGGGCAAGCCATCTAAGAGGTGAATCAAATTAGAGTAACTCTCGTCTCAAAAGTTCAAACCAATGGTGTATCAAAATATTTGGACTAGTTTGATATGATATCCATATAAATTGAGGCTTTGTATTCATCAATAGCATTAATCCAAAGATAAAGAATCATTCATTATACTAGTTTTTTATCCTTCTTCACATGGTATTAAGATGATTACAAGGTTGATTCAAGTAATGTCACTCCATAGCATTAGCTTAATAAGTAAAATTCTCTAGGGATTGGACCAACTGTATTATGTGAAGCTCCTCTATTAGAATGACTTAAACAACTTTATTTTAGTAAATGTTATTCCTTATTAAGTAATATGAGTGGTAGTATGGAGGGAATAAATTCCACTCCATTCAAGTTCAATCTTTGTCAAGGATTGAGGTTGTTGTGGCTTGTTTAGAATGGTAAGTGTCTATGTTGACAAAGATGACCCTTGGGGTGTTTCTATATATCTCAACCCTAGGTTGAGCCATAAGTTTTGTGTTACGAGTGGCTTGCGCGTTGTTGGCACCTAGCCTAGTGTTTATAATGGGAGGCAGTTAGATTTGAACATAGGTCTCACCTAGGTGATCTCAACCAATTATCAACTCCCCTACATCCAAAAAAAGAATGGAGTACCTTAATCATATAACAAAATAACTTTATTTTTAATGAAATATGATAAGAAATAAACAAAAAAAAAAAATTAGGTGTGATCAAAGTTCCATCGAGATCCAAGTTTTGTGTGTGATCATAAAGATGGAAAATTTGACTTCGTGGATCCCTAGATTTCAAAAACCAAAGGGAAGTTTGTTACAAGATTAGACAACTCCATTGATAATTGGTAGAGTTTTCTTTGATGAGAAACATTCGTTTATGCTCAATGATAAGTATTTCTAAGTTATAGTTTTTTTAATTATATTAATGGAGTTCAAAGGAGCGAATTATAGGAAGAGCATGATATATAAACCACAGTAAAAAGAGGACCATTGTCTCAAAAGAAAAATTAAGGAAGCCATAGAAATAGAAAAAAGAAATAACAACTTGAATCGTGACGATGGATTAAAACTAAGAAACATGTGGAAACCTTTATTTGAAATCCTAAAAACCAATGATTAACTCTTATCCCTTGTAATAAATTAATCTCTGATCATTCTAGTGCAGTTAAATAATTTTCATTATTTCGGTCAATCCTTTTTCATATAAAATAAAAATTAATTTCTGAATTTAATCTAACATCCTCTTATAAAATCCTATTAAATATATAATTTCCATCTCAACACTTCTAAATAAAATATTTCCTTTGATTATAATAGTTCCTCAATTAAAAATAAATAAATTAACCTTAATTGAAGATGAAATTCAATAGATTAAATCTAATAAAACAATCCTCACTTTTAATTAAATCTCTTATAATTATTTATAAAAATCTCCTATAATTATTTATAAATGCTATTGTTGTATTAATCCAATATAGTGATAAAAAAAAAATACATTCTAATAAATTTTAGTAATTATAATCTTACAAGTAATCCATAAATTTAAAACTAAATAATGTAATAAAGCTTTCATAAATCAAATAAGATAATAATTCATAACTAATTAACTCTAAAAAATTATATTAAAACAATGTATTATAATGAATTAATAAACTAAATACCTAATGTTTTAAAATTCCAGTTTATTAATTTATTACTACACTATTTAAATTATGGCCAACTAGATCTCTTATATTAATCCTCTTCATAATCTATATATATACATGCAAGATTAGCTCCGGATATATCATTAATATCTTCTTAACCTATTGACATATCCTCTGAGGATGGACTCACTTGACAGTCCGAAACATTGGGTTATTAAAACTCCTTAACATATTATTCCTCCACCATCTAAAACCACAATATGTTATTGAGATAATGTATCATTTAATTCTTGTGTTTTTTTATAATGGAACAACATTTTTCTAATTAATTAATTAATCATTATTAAAAAATTAAAATAAATTCATCTTAACCTCATATTTCTTTCTTTGTGTTGAAAAGTATCAAAATATCCAAGACAATGAAAAAATTGAAATTGATACCTTGAAAAAATTGAAACATCCTGGTCCAAGACCAAACAAAAAAAAATCGAGGTTGCAATTTATACAACTGTCATTATATCATCCTATCCTCAAAGTATTTTAAAATATAATAAAATGCATACACAAATACACATATGCACAAAACGTTAAAAGACGAAAGGTGATTCTAATAACGACAATAATCCTTTCTTGTACATATAATTACTCAAGCTCACATTTTCTCTAACGACAATCCGAGGGTTAAATGGCTCAAAACATTGACTAAGACATGAACCAAATCACATTTAATCCCTAAAGTTTCAATACTAGTGTTTTTATATGGCTTTTGTATATTTTTTTAAGTAAATTGAGTTTGTAGTTTTAATCAACTATCCAAAGAAGCATTAAGGTCACCAGAAGGAATTATGGAAGTTTCAAAAGTCATATATGGAAATTCCTAATCAACTTCTTGTATCTCGATTTACTTTTGATCATGTTGATTGTAGTAAATATTAACTACAAAATTTGGTTGTATTTATGGTTTACTTGGGATTGGATACAAAGGCAGGGTTTTAAGGGCCTTAGTTTCTATGTTTTATGTCATGAAGTTGTTGAAGGTACATGTCGTTTATTTTTATAATGCCCTTATTTCAAGCTTCATTTAGAGATTTAGGAGAATCATCAAGATTTATGGAATAAACAAATCGTTTGGGAATGATATAAATCTTATTTTGAGAGTCATCCCCTTAAAAAACTCATAGCTCTCCCAATTTCTACAACGTGGGGTATATGGTTGGTGTGCAACAAATTCATGCTCAAAGAAAATATCACCTTCCCATTTTAAGTAGTCATTTGTGTCTTATCTATTCTAGATTCACAAATCATTCCTCATAAACTAGATCTTCTATGGGTTGTTGAGAAGCTTGTGGTAGGCCGAGAAAATAATTGGGGTTTTTTTGACATTACCATCTAGGAGGATGACTTCTATTATGGTTTACGATTTACACTTCATCTCATGCATAGGCACTTACTATTCAAAAAGGTGAATTTGGGCCCTAGTTCAAACAACCTGGGGGAGTTTTGTTATGCTCTTGACTTGCGATAAGATGCCAGAATACCAAATATACGAAGAAATACAACCCAGAACACAGAACAAAATGAGAAAAACAACAAGTATTTTATTATTCAGAGATGAAAGCAATGTTCACTTGCCTCTTCGAGGGGCAACCTCCAGCAGAGCAGAGCTCGATTACAAAATAAGACACGACGCTCCTCAATGGGGAGTCTCTATCCTTTATATAGGATTCATACATGCAATACCATGGGTCAGTACCATGGTTCTCTCAATACCATCTATCTAATACCATGGCCTGTTTGCAACTAACTATGGTCCCTTTCTTAAATGCGGGTCAACCACTTACAGTTATTAAAATGGGCTTTATTGACTCTTTAACTAACTATAATTATGACTCAACCCTAAGGTTAGGGTTGGACCCTAACATGCCCTCCCCCATAAAAAACAGTCTTGTCCTCAAGGCTGAAGCTGCGGAAACTACTGAAGAATAGTGGTTGGTTCCCAAGTCGCATCTTCTGGAGAGGTGTCTTTCCACTTGACGAGGACTTCCTTGATCATGCGACCATGCAAATGTCGTTCTTGCGTGTCGAGGACCTGTTCAGGTTGGAGCCAGAGTGAACCTTCTTCATCCAATTCAGGTAGACTGTTTTGAATTCTGCAATTGTTCCCCACCACTTTCTTTAGGCATGATACATGAAAGACGGGATGGATTTTTGAAGTTGGTGGCAAGGCTAGCTTGTAGGATACTGCTCCAATGCACTGAAGTATTTGATAAGGTCCGCATAATTTTGGAGCTAATTTCTGACAGCCCTTGTCTTTGAGTGATGTTTGCTTGTATGGTTGCAGCCTCAGGAATACCTGATCCCCTTCTTGAAATGTGCGCTCTGAACGATGTTGGTCTGCCTGTTGCTTCATGCAATTCTAAGCTTGACGGAGATTATCTTTAAGATGTGCTAGCATGGTTGAACGGTTTTGTAGGAGTTGATCCACTGCTTGCACCTTAGAGCATCCAAGGATATAAGAAGTAGGTGAAGGTGGGAGTTGACCATACACTGCTTCATATGGAGTCATCTTGGTGGTTGCATGATAGTTAGTATTATACCACCATCCAGATAGAGGTAACCACTGTACCCATTGATGTTTCTTTTCAGAAGTGAAGCACCTTAGGTAGGTCTCCAAACATTTGTTGACTGCTTCAGTTTAATCATCAGTTTTGGGATGATAGGAAGTACTTAGTTGGAGTTGGGTGCCTTGTAGCTTGAAAAGTTCTTCCCAAAAATTACTGGTCCTTAATGATTTTTTCAATTTTATTCTTTTGGGCGAAAGGATATCTATATGGGTGCACATTCGACGATTGTGCCCCTAGGAACAAAGTGATGCTATGATCATGTTCCCCTCTAGAGGGTGGAAGCTCTTTAGGTTTGTCAAAGACCTGTTCGTGGCAGTTTAAGACTTGTTGCATCTCAGGATGAATATGAAGTTTAGTGGGCTAGATGGCCTGGATGGTATTAAATTGGGCGATAACTCCATGATGACCCTTTTTCAACAACTTTTCCATTCGATGCGAGCTGATGATAAAAGGAGCACCTGCCTGGAGTCCACGGAGGGTATGCATGTGGTCATTCTGCTTAAAACTCATATATAACTCCTGGAAATCCATTGTGATCGGGCCTAGTGTGTGAAGCCATTTAACACCCAAGACAATGTCACAACCACCCATGTTGATTGAAAACATGTGGGTCTTTAGGTGGTAGTCTCCCATCTGAAGTTTGATATTTTCGCAGCAGCCTTCACATTTCATTGTCCCCCCATCAGCAATCTAGACCTGGAAATTAGAGACTGCCCTGACAAAACAATGAACAACTTCGATGAATCCCTGATGGATAAAGTTATGAGTGTTGCCAGTATCAATCGATACTACTATAGGGAGATGTTTAATAAAACCTCTAATTTTGAGAGTTTGGGGTGCAGAAATGCCTGCCAAAGCACATAGTGAGATAATCAGTTCTTCTGGCGTAGCTGGGAGTTCATTGTGCTGCTGGATGTCCTCAACTTCCTCCTCTGGTCCCTCAATGGGTGGGGCTTCCTTAGATGAGCTGTGATCAGTAACATCAATTTGAAAGAATTTGGGTTCCTTGCATTTATGCCCCAGGGAGTATTTGTCATCATAGTAGTAGCACAATCCTTGTTTTCTTCTTTCAGCCATTTCTGCTGGGGACACCTTTTGAACCTTAAGTGTTTGGGTAGTGCCCTGAGTCTAGGTGGGGCGTCCCTTGGCTATGAAATTTGGGCAAGGCGATTGGGTAGCTAAAGCATGCTCCACTTCGATAGCCTTTGTGTAAGCGTCCATCCATGTAGGTGGGTGGTGCATCTAGACATGGGCTTGGATGGCTTCTTTGAGACCACTTATAAAAGATTCCAAGTATATTTCATCTCCCAAACCTTCTGTGCAGATGGCCAATGTCTCAAAGGTTGCAATGTATTCTTTTATTGTGCCTGTTTGTCGGAGCTTAGTAAGACGACCCAAAAAATTAGTTTCGCTGTCAAAGCGGTCACAAACGGATTTTGAGAACACCTGCTTAGTAATTTTCCCGGGATAGCATTTATGATGCCACTGCCACCATTGCCATCTCTCTTGGTCCAAGTAAAGGCCTCCCACACGTAGTTTAGTTTCATCATCTAGGATATCATTCAAAATGAAATATTGGTCCATTTGTGCTACCCATGCTGCCAGAGTAGAGGAATCAAATTTATACATGTCCAGCTTGGGTGGTCGAGGGTGGGAATGTTAGTGATTTCCATGGAAGTGAATCTGATGGCTAGATTCTCCTCCAAGGTCTTCATTAATACCATGTGCCTCCGAATGAAACCCCGAAGTGCCCCTTTTGAATGTGTCCATGAATTGTTGCATCTGGTCCACTAGGTTCTTGAAAGAAGCTAACTGTTTTTCAAGGCTCTCGATCTTCTCGTTGGCCATGGCTTGAGCTCTGGTTTCCGCCATACACAGATCCTGGTCACTTGTCGTCACTTTAAAAAAAATTGGGACTGCCCGAAAATTGAAGCTGACAAGTGAATGGTACCACGACGATCAGCTCGACGTCCTAATTCTTATGGGCTAAGTCTCTTATAAGCATCTCGAGAAGGCCTCAGATTTTTTTTTATTACTCCGAATGGAGTTTTACGCCCTGCTTATCAATACTGCAGTGGCCAATTTCCAGCAAACTTAATCCTGCCTAATGTCATGCAAGAATTGCCCTAGGGTATAGGAGCCACAAGCCTCACTGCACAAATGGTCAGATCTGTCTGTGAAACCCCCAACTTCTGAATGTGAGTTGGACTGCGGTAGCTGCTAGATCTGAATGGTAATGTGGCGGTAGAACCTCAACTGGTGGATTTGATTTTTGCAGTGGCGACAGAACCCCAACCCAACTTTTGACAAACTTAATGCTTTAACCTCAAATTTTATAAGACACATAGAAGAAGCTTATTTTAAACAGTCAGTTGAATTAGCTACCCTAATTGTTGCTACTCCCAAGCCTTCTACCATTCCTTCAGAATATGTAAATTCATCTTTATTTATTACCACCTCATCTATTATTTCCACTACACTTCATTCCATAGAATCATTCGTCCCCAAGCTTCCTCTTCAACCCAACGTTTTATTTCCATCTCCAAATACAGCAAGTTCATTTTCTAGCACTTCAAGCTCAGTTGTAAGCCCTTCAAGTTCATCTTCAAGCACTGCCACTCTACCTCCTAGCCAAGCTAGAATCTTAGCCATGGTTGCGAGATATGCTCCTTTGACCTTACCAGCTCAAGTACATGCCATGCCCCAAGACTATCAGAGTAAAATATTTTAGTTTGATGGTACCGGTCAATATACTTCATAACAACATGTAAATAAAATGAATGATTACTTTGAATTACATGAAATTGATGAAGAAGATGTACAAATGAGATTATTTGCACAAACACTAGCAGGAGATATCAAGAAATGGTTTAAAGGTTTACCTACTGGTCATATTTTTGATTTACTTGCTTTCCATAGATTGTTTATCAATAGATGGGAAAGGAAGAAAAATCCTTTACAAATATTATATGAATATGAAAACATTAGAAGAGCTCCTAATGAATCTGTTTAGGACTATTGTACTAGTTTTAAAAGTATTTACAATGCAATCCCTACAAATATCAAACCTCCACCAGCCTTAGCAGTAATCAAATTCCCTTATGGTTTTGACACTGATATGTCTTACCAATTGAGAGAAAGAAACCCTCCAATTTTGGAACAGATCCAGAGTGATGCAGTTAGTGTAGAAGCTAACTTGTTGGCTAAAAGAGCTAGAATGAGGAATGAGAGGAGAGCTACCATCAAGGAAGAACCATCCACATCAGATGTTAAGATAGATACTTTGGCTAAAAGTTTAGAAAAGTTAGTGGATATATTAGAAATTATGGAAAGAAAACCACAATGGGATAATCAACAACAAGGCCCTCAAATAAGAAATCCAAACTTTAGGAAGAATCCTAATACTGGTAAGCCTATAGAAGGGCCACCTGTTCAACAAGTTAGACTACCTTTCCAAGAAAACTATGTTGAAAGTTATCACGAAAATGAAGAAGATGAAGACACTCATATTAACTTAATGGGAATAAATTATGGTAATACTATTTTTCTTACCCAAGAAGAACATGAATTATGCATGTTACAACAATTACAGTTACAATCTGGAGAGTCTTTTGATTATAAACAAGGTTATGAATTTGCTATTAATGAAGTTCGTAAGCAATATAACCTTAGGAGTAAGAAAAACACAGAAGCCCCTACTAATAAAATTGTCCATACTCAGACGAAGAAAACAATGGGAGCTCCTGCAACCAAAGTGCTGCAAATTCTCTCTAGGGAAATCCAAAAAACTTTCACTCCAAAGATTGTGGCCAATCCAAAAATTGTAGACATTACAGATACTATTGTTAAAACTTCAGCTGATATTCAAAAATCAGTTGTTGTTAAAACTTCAAAGGATGTCCAAGATTCAAATAATATTCATATTTCAACTACTTCCCAAATTATTCCAAATCAAAAGATTGAAAATAGTAAAACAATGGATACCCAAACACAAACTGAATTACCAACTGAAGATAAGAAAGAGAAACTACACAAACTCCGATAGCCAAGGAGGAAGTCATTCAATTAGGCAAAACACAGACTCCATTTAATATCCAAAATGAAATTGCCAAATTGAAAATATCAGTTCCTTTAACATAATTGATAAGAAATGGTTCCTACAAAGCCCAAATCATTGAAACACTGAATATAGACAAAGGAGAAGACTCTGTTAATCTAAATGATGACCAACCAGAGTTAATATTTGGTCCTAAAGTAAATGGAAAACATGAACAAAGAGGTGTTCCTCCATTCTACATTAGCTTGACTATTCATGATCAAATCTTGCACAATGCTATGTTAGATTCAAGAGCATCCAACGATTTAATGCCAAAAGCAATCATGGAGACATTGGATTAAGATATAACCAAACCATACAAAGATCTTTTCTCCTTTGGTTCTAGCAAAGTCAAATGCCTGGGCCTAATAAAAGTCTTGGGTGCCACTCTAGTTCAATACCCAGGTAAGAGTATTGTCATGGATATTGTAGTTGTTGATATCCCTCCAAAGTATGGAATGCTATTGTCTCCCTCATGGGGAGAAAAATTGTAGGGATCTCTACAGTTAGAGATGTCTTATGCCACAATTTCAGTATTTGGTCAACCCAAAAAGCTTTATAGAGAAACTTTAATGAAATACATGGTCAGTAGTACAGATAAACCACAAAACTATCCTATTTATTATGTACATTATGATATGGATTCTTTCATTGTATGTAATTCAGATACTGAAAAGGACAATAACACAGTTGTCAAACAAGAACATAAAGAACCTGGCAGTGAAAATATATTTCATGAATCTAGGTGGCACTTAGAATTTGATGGTTTAGTGAACAAATTAGGAGCAGGTGCACGAGTTCGGATTCATAATATGGAAATAATCATTCTGAAGGTCATACCTTTAGATTAAACTTTAAATGCACAAACAACATGGCAGAGTATGAAGCTTTAATCTTAGGATTGCAAATTGTAAGAAATCTTGGAGCCAAGAGAATTTCTATCATGGGAGACTCTAAATTGATCATAAAACAAATTAGAGGAGAGTATTCTATGAATAATCCTAGAATTATCCAATACAAAGAAACTGTTCTAGATTTGATTAAAGAACTTCTTGAAATTGATTTTGTTGTTATCCCTAGGAAACAGAACATGCAAGCTCACAGTTTGGCTACTTTTGCTAGAACTTGCAAATTACCTTTTCAACCCAATCACCAGTACACTACAGAGGTAAGACACAGGCCTGTTATACCTGATAAATTGAAATATTGGCAGATTTTTTCACAAGATTCTCAAATCTATGATTTTATGAATGCCGAGGGAGAATTCCAAAACTGTAACATAGATACTGATTGTATAGTGGATGACATCATAGATGGTGAGATAGATATAAATGATGTAGATAAACCCACTAAATTCACTAAAGTAGAAATAGATAACCTAGAAAAGGTAGAAATAGAAGAATTAGTTAATGATGATTATGAGATTTTGAACCTTAAAGATAAATTTTGCCTAAGTGATTAGTCCCATTATAAGATTTGTTTGATTCAAATGATGTAGCTAAATAACCAAAAATGGAGCCTTTAAGATCAGACATAAAAGAATGTAACCTAGGAGCAAAAGAAAAAACTAAGCTTATTAAATTATCCAAAGCATTACCTCCAGCTGAAAAGATGAAATACATAAGTCTGTTTAAAGAATTTCAAGATGTCTTTGCTTGGAGTTATGAAGACCTCAAGTCTTATGTCACCAGTATTATTCAACATAAAATACCAATAAAAGAATATTAGAAACCCTTGAAACAAAAGATTAGGAGAATTAATCCAGTTCTTATGCCATTAATTGAAAAAGAAGTAAAAAGGATGTATGAGGCACAAATCATAGCACCAAGTATATATTTAGATTGGGTCTCTAATTTAGTCACCACAAGAAAGAAAACAGGAGAAATTAGACTCTGTGTTGATTTCAGAAACTTGAACAAAGTATCACTAAAGGATAACTATCCCCTCCCAAAAATGGATCATATTCTCCAGAAGGTAGTAGGGTCATCCACAATTTCATTACTTTATGGATTCTCTGGATACAACCAAATCCTAGTTCAGCCAGAGGATCAAGCAAAGACTGCATTTACCATTCCCTAGGGTGCTTTCATGTATTTGAAGATGCCTTTTGGATTGATGAATGCTGGAGCAACATTCCAAAGAGCAATGGACATAGCTTTTGCAAAAGAAATCCATGACTTTCTAGTTATTTACCAAGATGATATCACAGTGTTTTCCAAATCAGATAATGAACATCTAGATCATTTGAGAAGAGTTTTTATTAAATGTAGAAAATTTGGCATTTCTTTGAATCCCAAAAAGACACTCTTTGGGCTAGAAGAAGGTAAACTCTTGGGACACATAATTTCAAAAGAGGGCATTAGAATTGATCCAACTAGAATAGAAGCAATCCTAAAAATCACTCATCCTAGGAACATTAAAGAATTGTAATTATTCTTAGGTAGAATAAATTTTCTTAGAAGATTCATTTCTAACTCAGCAGAAATAATCAGAGAATTGAATAACATGTTAAAGAAAGATTCAAAACTTAAGTGGATACCAGAGGCTAAGTAGTCTTTTGAGGTAATCAAAGAAGCCCTTACTAAAACACATGTCCTCATAAGTCCTGATTTCAAAAAGGATTTTATAATTATTATTTTTTTGCTTCAGAACACACTATTGCAGGAGTCTTGTTGCAAAGGAATGATTAGGGTTATAAGTAGCCTATTGCATTTTTCAACAAACATTTGAGAGATGCTACACTAAAGTATAATATAATGGAAAAAAAAGCACTTGCTTTAGTGAAGGCTATTCAAGATTTCAGAGTGTACATTTTATACTCACACATCATTGCATATGTTCCAAATTTAGTAGTAAAGGACATTCTAAGACAGAATGGGCCTGAAGGAAAGAGAGGCAAACGGATTGCCACTATTTTGGAAAATGATATTGAAATAAAGCCCGCAAAACTAATCAAAGGCCAAGGTTTAGCTAAACTCATGGCTGAATCGAACTGTTAGGTCTTAGACATAAATTTCATTGCTGCTCTAGATGATCAGGAAGAGATGATCAGTGAAGCTTTTTTATATTCACCTTGGTATACAGATATCATATTTGTTTTACTAAATTTACAAGCTCCTCCTGGTTTATCTAGAACTAAAGGTAGATTCTTGAAAATGAAATCAATGAAATATTGTATGATAGACAATGCTTTATTTTGGAAAGATAATGGTGGCATTTTGTTGAATTGTTTATTAAAAGATGAAGCTGACAAAATTATGCAAGAATTTCATGCAGGAGGTTTTGGAGACACCTATACTGGAAAACAACTGTTGATAAGATTCTAAGGGCGGGTTTTTACTGGCCCACCCTTTTTGCAGATGTCAAAAAATATGTGACCTCCTGTCACAAGTGCCAAATATTTGAAGGCAAGAAGAAACTCTTACCATTACCCATAAAACCCATCTCCACAGAAATTCCATTTCAACGGTGGGGTCTTGACTTCATTGGTGAAATTCACCATCCTCCTCAGCCCAACATAAATGGATTTTGAAAACCACTGATTACTTCACTAAATGGATAGAAGCTATCCCTTCTAGACAAGCTACAAATTCTATCATCATCTCATTCCTTGAAAACAATATCCTCTCAAGATTTGGATGCCCACAAAAGCTCATTACTGATAATGCAGCTGCTTTCAAATCCAAGAAAATGGTAGAATTTTGTAACAGATATCACATTACCCTTGGCCATTCCACTACTTATTACCCTCAAGGCAATGGGCTTGCAGAATCCTAAAACAAAAGCCTTGTTAATATCATCAAGAAACTATTAGAAGACAATAAGAAGACCTTGAACAAAAAGTTGGTTAATGCCTTATGGGCAGACAGACTCACTACAAAAAAGTCCATTGGTACATCTCCTTATCAACTAGTATATGGAATGGATGTTGTTTTTCCATCCTCTTTATGAGTACCAGTGATGAAAATGATTCAATAACTGCAGGTAGAATCAAATGATAACCAAAGGAGGATAAATGAGACAATACATTTGCAACAAACCAGGGAAGAAGTCTATGTCAAATCCCGAGTGATCGAAGATAAAATCAAAAAGAATTTTGACAAGAAAACCAAAGTTGATGATTTTTACATAGGTGACAAAGTACTCAAATGGGATTCCCGAAGAGAAGAAAAGGGTAAACATGGATGCCAGCTCACTCCCTATAAGATGCCCAAATATCCCCCCATGAGGATATTTGCATTAGAGTACATCAAGCAGATTATAAATTTAGATGATGTAAATTTTCTATCAGCTAGGAAGAAAACACAGTTCAAGATAAAAAACCAGCTTGGTCCTTTTATTTGTAATAATAGGGAGGCTGGAGAAGAAGAAGAAGAGAAGTGTTTACAGGAAATGAAGTTCCATAGCAGTTTCATGTGGCAGTATGACCCTTTAGGAGCCATAAACAAACTAAGACTCAAATTGAAATTGAGCCCTTTTATACATGAATCTACGCCAGACATTGAAAAATGTGCCAACCAGTCAGAGTGGTTGGAAAACACCTTGATAGACATGGAGAAACAGATGGATACTAGTTCCATTCTGCATACTCCATCCCTGCAAAACAAAAATATAAAAAAGACTAGGGAAGAGGGTTTTTGCTCAAACATAGATACAACAAAAGATAGATTTGAAATCATGTACAGGAAAAAGCCCAAGTTAAATCCTGTCAATGAGCAAGAAGAGATAGTTGAGACAGTTAAGAAACTTCAAATCATGGATACAGATATAGGGGGCAGAGAGAGCAGAACTCCAGCAGTTTCAGAGGAAACTCATCAGCCTTCCACCTCTAATACTCAGAGTATTCAGAAACAACTTAGCATTGAGGTCTCATCATCAAGCAAACCAATGGATAAGGAAAAATACATAAAGGAGAAGTATAAGGAGATAAAGTTGAGAAATGAGGCATTAAAAGCTGAAACCTATGCCCGGTATTTCAAACAGACTCCTAGCAATCAGAATAGGTTAATGTCAGCTTTTGACATTAAAACTGATAAAATGCAAATGACCTTTTTGCAGCCTAAGTCATCAATAGATTATAGAAAGGCAGAGTTTTAATTTTTGGCCAGGGATGTTCATCCCATAGATCAGATTGAATTTCATAAGCAAGTAGGAGAAATGATATACTCAACAATGACCAACAAGGCTATGAGTGTTCAGAAACTTCAAAATTCTCTAGACAACATCACAACATGGTTTAAGCTAGAGAAAGCAGCCTCACAAGCAAAGGATAACAGAATCAAGTCATTAGAAGACTTGGTTATTGAGATTGGATATAATCCAAATGACATCAAGGTTGCAGAATAGCTCATAAAGAAGAAAAATGAAGATATTTATGCTTTGAAGAAGCAATTGAAGTTACCTCCTTCTGAACATCCACAGACCAAGGAAATTCTAGAGAGCCAAAGCATGAAAGATGAAATGATGGACCTCATTCTCCAGTTAAACGCTCAATTAAAAGAAATGGAGAATGAAATGGACAAGTTAGTACAGGAGAAACAGGCCAACATTGAAACAGCTATTGCCACTGCTATTCCTATAGTCACTACAACAGTTCCTTCTACTTTGGAAACTTCATTGGCCCCAACAGCTCGACTAACTACAACACTTCCAAGTGCATCAACAACTACATCAACAACAGGTTCAACAACAACAGCTCTTCCTAGTGATGAAGCAAGTAAATTGATCAAAGCCATGGAGGATATGTCCATCCAAACCACTGAAATAAATAAACTTAAGGAACAAATAAAAATTCTAGAGGATGAGAATAAACTGGCTCAAACCATGCATAAGAATGAAGCTCAGAAGTCAAATAGGTTGAATGAAAGGATATAGAAATTAGAGAAGGAGTTGACACTGAAAGAGCCACTAGCCCAAGAAAAACAACTTTTATGGGCCAATATCATTGGCTTGGTGAGCGATATTTGGCCATCTATATAGGTGATATATGAACAGACTCAGAGTGATTTGGTCAAAGACGCTGGTGAAGCAATTCAAAGGGTTAGAGCCGAACTTGGAAATATGCCAGAAGAAGCCTCAAGAATAATCCAGTTCCTTAACTCAAAGAACAAGTATGAGTTGCAGGGGCTTGGAATAGCTAACAGAACTGGGACCATACTAGAGGTAAAAAAGGTAATCACCAAGAGGAACCTAATGATACAACTGGAGGAGAAGTGCCAAATAATGGAGATAGTAATAGGCAGGTTCATGGTCAAATTTGATGCTTTGAGGCAAAAAGGTCTACCTAATCCATTGGTGATTAATGACAGGTTGATGCCACATGAAGACTATGATAAGAGAATCAGAGAAGTGGCAAAGGAACAAGCTAACAATTCCTCTATGAAAGGGATGCCTATAGGAAAAGTCCTTTACCAGAGTTTTGAGAACCTCTTTTACCTCCAACATGAGGTAAAACATCTTTTTGTAAACAAGCCTACTTTTGAAAAATATGCAGAAACTGATGAAGTCTACAGAAGAATGGTAAATATTAAATTACCAGATGTAGAGACTTGGGAAAATTTGAATGATTTACTGTAAAAATGCAAGGTAAACAGTGAATACAGAGCAATGAAAGTAAAATAGCAGATCAGCTAAGTCAAAGAGTATCAGTCAAATGCAGGGTAAAAGGACAGCCAATGTAGAGCAACAACCATAGAGAGAAAGCAGCATAAGATCAAAACAACAAACAACAAAATCATTAAAAGAAGGGACAGCTAGCCTTTTAGTCTCCTAGGTGTCTCTATCTTCTTGCATGAAGATATTTTATTTTCTTTAAACAAATCCTAAAATGGTGTAGGATATTTTGTAACAATTTTTTGTATAAATACTTCATAATTCAAAGTATAGAGGTGTGGATTGCTGAACATTTCTATAGTTATATTGATCTGAAAACCTGAGGGTTTATTATAACATTTTCAAGTCAGCAGACTGGACTGAGTAATAAAGGCATTGCATTACAGGATTCATGTGTTGGGCCACTTCAGTGAAGTATCTTTCATTTGTCAAATTGTTATCTTCTTAAGTATTTCACAAACATACATGTTTTTCCAATTTGAATGAAATAACTGGAATATTACTACAGAATTTGTTTAAGTACACTCTGCCTTGAACAATTATTCATTTTTATGTTTTCTTATGATATCCAAAGTAGGGAATTCTTCATTTCCCCCTAGCTTCGATTGACCTTTTTCATTTCCCTCATTATCCGGTTTGATGAATCCTTAATTGCTCCTTGACCTCGATTGAAAAACCACTTCACCATCCAGCCTAAAAAACCTGAATTTACTCAGCTACCTTGCCTTGTGAACACTATCTTTAGAACTTGATTCAATCCTGTTTTCTTGACATTTGGACTCCATGGCCCAATGGTAAAAAGACACTTATCTATCCATCTAAATCAGTGATTCCACCACCAAATCAAATCAAAACCCAATCAAGCTTAAATAACTAGCCTAAAATCACTTAACTCAACAAAGTTAAATCATTAAGAGAGAGCGCTCTCTGAGCATTAGGAAGGCTAGATCCTAATCTCAAAAGTAGGTTTGTGGTTACCTCTATTATTTCTTTCATGACAACCCTAGGGAAATTTTAGAGTGATAACATAGTGGTGACCATACTGGGATCAATCCTCAGTTTAATAAACCTTAAAGGAAATCCTAAATCTCATCTTTGCACCTTAAGGCCATTTTAGGGTTGTCAAAGGTTTCATATAAAAATAAAAATAAATAAATAAATAAAATTTAAAATTTTGGCTTCCAAAAGAACATACTATACTAGGGCACATCCAAATCCAAACCCTACTATAATTGTTGATAATCCAGACAAAATCTTGAGAAAAAACAATAATGTAGAAAGTCAAGAAAACATTAGTGAGGTAATCAAAGCAAATTCACTTCCTAAAGAGTTATCAAACTTAGAGGATCTTCAATTTGATTTATAATTTGAGCATTCATTATTTCGTACCAAATCTGAAACTTCAGTCCATGATATTGTAATAGATCCTACTTTTATTCAATTTATTGAATCAAAGAAGAATATTATTCATCCTGATTTAGAGCAACATGTTCTAGACACTTTTGACAAACTTGATGCTTTAACCTCAAATTTGATAAGACACATAGATGAAGCTTATTTTCAAGAGTCAGTTGAATTAGCTGCCCCAATTGATGCTACTCCTAAGCCTTCTACCATTCTTTCAGAATCTGTAAATTCATCTTTATTTAGTACCACCTCATCTATTATTTCCACTACACTTCGTTCCACAAAATCATTCGTCCCTAAGCTTCCTCTTCAACCTAGAGTTTTATTTCCATCTCCAAATACTCAAAGTTCATTTTCTAGCACTTCAAGCTCAACTGTAAGCCCTTCAAGTTCATCTTCAAGGACTAACACTTTACCTCCTAGCCAAGCTAGAATCTTAGCCATGACTGCCAGATATGCTCCTTTGACCTTACCAGCTCAAGTACATGCCATGCCCCAAGACTATTAGAGTAAAATATTTTAGTTTTACGGTACTGGTTAATATACTGCACAACAACATGTAAATAAAATGAATGATTACTTTGAATTACATGAAATTGATGAAGAAGATGTACAAATGAGATTATTTGCACAAACACTAGCAGGAGATGTCAAGAAATGGTTTAAAGGTTTACCTGTTGGTCATATTGCTGATTTACCTGCTTTCCATAGATTGTTTATCAATAGATGGGAAAGGAAGAAAAATCCTTTACAAATATTATATGAATATGAAAACATTAGAAGAGCTCCTAATGAATCTGTTCAAGACTATTGTACTAGGTTTAACAATATTTACAATGCAATCCCTGCAAATATCAAACCTCCACCAGACTTAGCACTAATCAAATTCCCTGATTGTTTTGACATTGATATGTCTTACCAATTGAGAGAAAGAAACACTCCAACTCTAGAACAGATGCAGAATGATGCAGTTAGTGTATAAGCTAACTTGTTGGCTAAAAGAGCTAGAATGAGGAATGAGAGGAGAGTTACCATCAAGGAAGAACCATCCACATCAGATGTTAAGTTAGATACTTTAGCTAAAAGTTTAGAAAAGTTAGTGGATAGATTAGAAATTATGGAAAGAAAACCACAATGGGATAATCAACAACAAGGCCCTCAAATAAGAAATCCAAACTTTAGGAAGAATCCCAATACTGGTAAGCCTATAGAAGGGCCACCTGATCATCAAGCTAGACCACCTTTCCAAGAAAACTATGCTGAAAGTTCTCACCAAAATGAAGAAGATGAAGACAGTTTGTTATAAAACCAACTCACAAAAAGATAGAAAAGATAGATGAAGGCCTTATAAATCAGCCTCTTCGAAGGGGCAACCTCCTTTACATTACACAAATGAATAATTCTTCGATGATACAAATGACAAGATCTTCTTTCTATATATAGGAGTCTAAGAGGTCATAATATAATTAGAGCCGACATAACAATAATAATGTAAGGGCACAATAATAACAATAGTGGGCTTCTATGGGGCACAATAATAACAATATGGGGACTACATGGGAACAACAATAGAATAAGGGGGTTGTACTAATAACAATAAGGGGTTACACTAGTAGTATAGTGACTTAACATGCCCTTCTCCTTCAAAAAGTGTTGTCCTCAACGTTTGAGTAGTTCTTGATGCTTCTGTATAACTTCTTGTCCTCTCATGTGGAATCTTCAATGGGTAAGTTCTTCCACTTGATGAGATACTCTGAAATTGATCTATTTCACAGCTATCGATTTCTCGGTTCTGTGACTGCTTCAGGTTCCAATATGATTTTTCCTTCCTTGTCAACTTCTCGCAATACTGTTTGAACTGGGATATTCTGCAGCTTTTGAATGAGTTCCCACTCCTTTGGGCATATGGATATCCGTAAGGCCTGATGTTTGGAGGGACACTTCCTAGAATCAAATGAATAGCATGGTCATGTTCACGAATATGTGGGAGGCCTTTGGGAGTCTCAAATACCATGGAATGATTGTACAAAACGTTTTGGAGATATGGAGAAATACATGATTTCGATGTGGGATCCTCTAGTGAACATAATTGTACAATTACACCCCGTTTTTCTTTATTTAGAAGCTTTGTCATGCTGTTAGAGTTGATTATCTTTCCAGGGTTCCCTTCGATACCCCTCAATTCAATTTCCTTTCCTTCCCAAAAAAATTTCAAGAAAAGGTCTTGAAAATTAAAAGCTATCGTACCCAAAGATTGTAGCCATTGGATGCCTAGTAAAACATCAGCACCACCCATTGGAATGAAAAGCATTGGGCTAAGTATTATCTCCCATGGATAACTTGATATTATGGCACTTTCCAAAGCAATTTATGGTTCCTCCACTTGCAACCATCACTTGACACTCTAGTGCTGGATATAGGAAGCAATTCAATTCCTTGACTATCTTACAATGAATAAAATAATGGGTACTGCGCGAATCAATCAACACTATTACCTTTTTCTTCTTGATATGTCCTTCTAACTTGATAGTTTGAGGAGTGGTAATTTCTTCTAATGCATTATAAGATATGTTTGGATTCATTTCTTGATGCACGATGTGATCTTTTAAATTCTTGAACTTTTTTCTTCTTGATATATCCTTCTATATTGATAGTTTGAGGAGTGGTAATTCTTTCCAATGCTTTACAAGATATGGTCAAATTCATTTCTTCTTTCTCTGGGGTGGGTTCCTGGTGTATATCCTCTTCTTTTGATCCTTCTTGATCCTTTTCTTTCTCCTCTTCATAATCTATGTAAAATAAATTTTCTCAGCACACTTATGACCTTGTATGTATTTGTTATCACAATTGTAACAAAGCCCCTTTTCTCTTTTTTCTTCCAATTGTTGTGGTGTAACCCTTGTAGGTTGTGGAAGGATAGGAGAAACAACACTTCCATATTTACAGTTGTGAGAGGTAGACTTTCTTGTTGCTGTAATTTTTCTTTCCACTTTGTAACAAAGCCCTTTTTCTCTTTTTTCTTCCAATTGTTGTGGCGTTGCTCTAAAGAAGGTGTTTCTCTTTGTATCCTCATAATGTGTTATCACTTCCTCCGTGAAAATTGACCATGTAACAAGTTGTTTACGAGAACAAAGCCCTTTATACCATAAAAATTGATCTCGTTCTAAACATGAAAATGTAATACACACCTTTTGTAATAGTGTTACACCATGTAGATCAAAATATTTCTCCATCTGTAGTATCCAATTTACTGGATCCTTTCCATCAAACTTCCCCATATCACCTTTTCTTGATTTTAGGAGCTCGATCTTGAAATGATTGTAACTCGATACTTTCAGATCTTTAGGTTCTTAAGTCCTCTTTCTAACTCCACAAGTCTGATCGCAATTGGATTCTCCAAGGAAGAGTTATGCCAAATCTCCCATGTGACCTGATTATAAACTTGTTCAGTAGAGCGAACTTGTATGACGTGCCGCACGTCATTGTTTCCACCTTAGGTTTTGAAAATTATATCCAAAACAATACAGTCCGTCCTCTTTCTGTAACTTCTTACGAAAATTCAATCTGATGCTCAGAGCCAAATTTATGACGATTTTCCCAAGTTGACTTGTTTGGAATGTAATTGTGGGGTCTGTAAAAACCCTAACTTATTCAGATTGTATCTTCGAAAATATTGCGAGACAGGATCTGCAATTTGGAGCTGAGGTTCAGAACGATTTCTTCTCAAATGGGTTTTTTTTTATTTTGATTTTGAAATGGCACCGAAAAAAAGTTATATCAAAAATTCCATGATGACCTGTTTGGAGCAGCGAAACCCTATAATCCAAAGCTCTAATACCAAATTTTATGAAACCAGCTCACAAAAAGATAGAAAAGATAGATGAACACCTTATAAATCAGCCTCTTTGAGGGGGCAACCTCCTTTACATTACACAAATGAACAATTCTTCGATGATACAAATGACAAGACCTCCTTTCTATATATCGGAGTTTAAGGGGTCATAATATAATCAGAGCCGACATAACAATAATAATGTAAGGGCACAATAATAACAATAGTGGGCTTCTATGGGGCACAATAATAACAATATGGGGACTACATGGGCACAACAATATAATAAGGGGGTTGTACTAATAACAATAAGGGGTTACACTAGTAGTATAGTGACCTAACACACTCAAATTAACTTAATGGGAATAAATGATGGTAATACTATTTTTCTTACCCAAGAAGAACAAGAATTATGCATGCTACAACAATTACAGTTACAATATGGAGAGTCTTTTTGTTGGCTTATATGGGCCTGACCCAAGTTCAGAAGAGTTATTTAGCCAAACAAATCCCGCAGCTACCGGCCCTTTCGGCAACAGTCCACGGAGCGCGGACTGAAGTCTCACCCGAGGTAGCAGGGGAGGGTGTTGGAACTAGGTTTCTGCACCGTAGGGATGTCTTGGTGTGGTTTGGAGGTTTCGAACACTGGTTTAAAGCTCCGCGCTTCTTGGTATTCGCACCGATCTAGATTGATTATATCTTTCTTATTAGTGCGCTATTCTATTGGAGGATGCAGTTACAACTTAACAGGATCTTTATGCAAACATTTAACCAACACAATTGATTCGTGCATTTAAAATGAACCCAGCTTTACATTCATTCACACAATAAGCAGATTAAAGTAAACAGATATTATGAACATCAGATTCTCGACAGCTCAGAAGGAGTACAGAATTTCAGAAGAAACTTATCTTTATTTCCACTTATCCTCAAAACATTCAAATCCACCCTGCGCACTTAGCTGCAGGGATCTGCACACACAGCTGCGGAGTTTCCAGGCCTCTGCGCACACAGCTGCAGAGCCTCTACCTACTACCCCAACCCTTGACTTAGACTTACAGATGCTTTCAGACTATCTTCCTCAAAAACCCATTACATTTCATCTTTTTCCAAACCAGAACTGTCTTTCCCTCATAGAGCCATGCTCTATTTATACCCTTCCTTGGCTCGCGATCCCTGCGCGGGCCGACTCTATTTATATTTCTTTACATTATTTTCGGGCGGACTACCCTTTGACTCAATCCTATTATACTTCGCGCTCCGCATACTTCGGAGTTTTTACAATAATTTAATCCTACTTTTTGGGCTTTCTGCCCCAAAACCGTTACGCGGGACCTCCGCTACCCAATAGTCCCCCAACACAATCATCGTGACTCATCCCAAGTCACTTGCCGGTGCGGCTAGACGCTCTGCCTTGGCTTCGCGGTTCGCCTTCCTTTGAGTGGCGCTTGTCATCCTATTGCTCCTTCATTGTCTCCTGCAACGCTTCGTCTGACTCCTGCTTCAGTGTTTCTACCACGTCTCGCAACCAATGATGCTCATTCTTCTCTGCTCGGTTATCACAGAAAACCCCCTCATAGGATTTTAACGTGAGCGGGGGAGCCGCATATGGGACCTCCTGGTACCACCGTAGCCACTTCCGACCTTCGTCTCTTCTCTTCGCACCGTCTGCTGCAGCTTGTGTTGTAATTTTGCAAGACCTTGGCCACTGTCCGCAAGATCCAAATCTTTGAGGGACATCAGAGACGGCTTATTAACTGCATATCTACCCATGGCATCATCTGTCCATCCTTTCGTTGTTATGTCATAGTGCACCGGCTTGTCCCCGGGTGAGGCGACAACATCCAGACCAATTCTACTTCGTGTTCCCTCTTTTCCGGTACATCCCCTACCAGTGATGCTGTAGCCTGCGGGATGCCCGCAACGATCATCACCATACTCCTTAGAGAGTCCTGCTTCTCCATTGGCCAGATCACTACCATGGGTCGCATGCCTTGTGCAGAGCTTATGAACAACTTCATATGTGTTTACGAAGTGTAGGCTGCCCTTGGTGATATATAAGCCATGCGAATTTCAAATTCACTGCTTACCACCTGTTCCAGTGTGTGTAAACTGCTCGTGTAAAAACCACACGTTTCATATCTGGCTCGTACCATTTCTATTAATTGCCTGCTCCCTGCTCCCTTTTTCCATAATGCAAACATCTTGTCATGAATAGTGATATCAACGGTCAACATTCCTTGTATCAACACATCCGCGTGATACTTTTTGTGCAACTGCGATCCTTGTGTTTGGTCAAATGTATGCACACCGTAGTACTCACGCATCTATCCCCCAGGCTGCTTTATCATCCCACGCTCTCTTCCAACTGGGTGGAGCGGTGAGACTACCCTCTCTATGGCTAGTCAGGCGGTCGACCTGCTCATGTAGAGCTTTAGGCGACTGCCATTCACTCTACCTGGGAAGGGGTCTCCATTGAGTTTAGCGAGTTGAACCGTGCCCCCATCGGTAACTTCTTTGATGACATAGGGTCCCAACTAGTGCATGCGTAGTTTACCTAGGAATTTTTCGAACTTATTGTCATAAAGCAATACTAGATCATTTTCCTTGAAGGTGCGCACCTTGATATGGCGATCATGCCATGCTTTCTTGCACTGTTTCTATACCTGCTGATGGAATCCAGCCAGAAAGCGTTCCTCCTCTAATTCTTCTAGCTTTGTGAGCCTTTTTTCCAATGCCTCACGGTTTGCCATACCTGTGAGTGCCGTGATTCGTAGACTAAGCACAATATATTCCATAGGCATAACGGCCTCCTTGCCATAGACTAAGCGAAATGGTGTCTGACCTGTTAACTTCTTGCACATAGTTCGGTATGCCCATAGCACAGCAGGGATGCGCAAGTCCCAGTCATTTCGTCGTGCATTACAGACCTTAGTCAACGCGGTCTCCAAAATTTTGTTGAAGGCCTCGACGGTCCCATTTGCTTGCAGATGGTAGGGCGTACTCTGTTGGTGATATATCTGAAATTCTTCCGTGAGTGCACTGTTCGTTTCATTCAGGAAATGCGTTCCCTTATCACTCATGAGAATTTTAGGGTAGCCAAACCTGGTTAGTACGTTTTCGAACAAGAATTTTGCTGTTGTTGTAGTCGTGCAATCCTTAATTGGTTGCGGCTCTGCCCATCAGGTCAAATATTCGGTCGCAGTGATGATATAACGCGCGCCCGTCTTTCCTCGTGGTTCAACAGGCCTAACAAAGTCGATCGCCCATTTCTCAAATGGTTGCAGCGCCATCTGTGGTTGAAGGGGCATTTCATCCCTCCCCGATGGTTTGCCCGTCCGTTGGCATACATTGCAGGCTCGATAGTATGCTTTCGAATCTTGATGTAGAGTGGGCCACCATAATCTGGCGCGAAGAATCTTCTGGGCTGTGGTGCGGCCGGCATAATGTCCGCCAGCAACCCCTCCATGTGCTTCGGCTAGCATCTGTCTATGATAGAATTATGGTACATATCTACGCAATATTTCGTCATTGCCCATCTTGTAGAGGCGGCCTGCAATTACGGTAAAATCTGTTACGCGTATCACTAATTCCTTCTTTTGCTAGACAAAATACCCCTACGGCGTAGTGCCTGTGGTTAAAAAGTGCATAATATCTTCAAAGTGGCCATCTGCAATGCGCACGACATATAACTGGGCATCTGGGAGTCCCTCCTCTAGATTTGTTGGTTCTTCGCCGGTCTCAATTCGGGACAGGTGATCTGGACCTGCATTCAAACGTCCCGGCTTTACAACAACCTCAAAGTCGTAATCTTGAAACAACAACAACCATCGACAGATGCGCCCCCCCAACACAGGCTTATTCACTAAGTACTTGAGCATAGAGTGATCAATATACATCTTAAAGTGTCCTCCGAGCAGATAGTGACAGAAATGTTGGAGCGCATATACCATTGCCAATCCCTCCCGCTCAGTAGTAGAGTAATTCTTTTCTACTTTGGACAACATGTGGCTTGCGAATGCAATCGGGTGATCGATGCCCTCCACTCCTTCTTGAGTGAGTACCGTACCCAACGTGATACATGACGCGTCGACATGTACATGAAATTCAACGTCCCACTTTGGAAAGACCAAGATAGGGGCAGATGCCATCTTTTCCTTAAGCGTTTCCAGGTTTTGTTACATTGCTTGTTCCAACAATATGTAGAATCCTTCTTCAGGAACTATTCCATTGGAGCCATGATATGGGCATAGATTTTTATAAACTTCTGGTAGTAGCCCGTGTGTCCTAATGTAGCACGTAGTTGCTTTACACTTCGCAGTGCTTGCAGATTTAGTATGACAACGATCTTTGCCGAATCCAACATCAGTCCTTGCTTACAAACCACATAGCCCAGCAAGTTCTTGAAAGGGATGAGGAAAGTACACTTTTTTAGGTTGAGCACAATCTGGTGCCGACGGCAGATATCCAGCATAAATCTAAAGCTCACAACATGTTTCTTAACCGAGCCAAATATGGTCCAGTCATCTAGGTAGACTTCTAAGAACTTGTGGATAAATTCCTTGAACACGGCTACCACAATACGGGAAAATATCACCAACGCATTCTTCAGCCCAAAGGGCATTACTATATACTGAAAACAACCCCATTCGGTAGAAATCGTTGTCTTGCTCCGATACTTTGGCGCGATCTTGATCTGATGATACCCGGAGAACCCATCTATGAAGGAGTATGCTTCCTGCGCGCCCACATTTTCTAGTACCTCATCTATAAAGGGTGTTGGAAATGGATCGCTAACACAAGCATCATTCAGCTTCCGCAGATCTACGTAGATGCAGATCTCACCCTTCTGTTTCTTCTCCTATACAACCTAAGACTTACCCAATCAGACTCTTCGACTGGTTAAATAATGCCTGCTACCAGCATCTTGTCCAATTCTTCGTGGACCTTTGCTTTTGTTATAGATCTAATATAAAAATATAAGACAATGCAAATAACCCAAGAAATAAGAAGATAGAAATAGATAGAAATGATTCTCTTTATTGATCAAAGTTCAAACCCTTAAGGTAGGGCAACACCATACATTCACTCCTTAAGGAAGGAGAGCACTCCACAAGCCATATGCCTGTTCATACAATAATCCTTGACAATGCTTCTTCACATGGAGTCTCTAGCCTCTATATAGGCTTCATACATACAATACCATGGGTCATTACCATGGTTCCCTCATACCATCAACTAATACCATGGGCCCATTACATTATTACTTACTACTTGTGGTCCCTTACATGATATGGGTTAACCACCTTATTTATTACTATGGCCCATACCATTATTACATTATTACCTTGGGTACTCCCTTGGTACCCCATATTATCCCCCCTAGATATATAACATTCCACCCCCCTAGCATGTTTCGTCCCCGAAACATGGGAAGAACACAAATAATAAGATCTACTCAAAAGAGTAGTCCACTGGTACCATGCACGTGCATCTAGCCATCCAAGAGAGAGGTGAACCCTCGGTCTCGCTGGTGCCTCGCTCGCTTGAGATGGAAGTTGACCGTGGTAGCTCTTCTGTGTTGATGTGTAGTAGGTGGATCTTCGCTCCTCTATATCTGTCCTGCGGGGGTTGTTGTCTATGTGGTTAATTGGTTGCCATCTTGATGGTTGTCTTGCGGGGTGATGTGGGTGATGATATGTTGAAGTTTTAACCCACGGTGTCTTTTTCTTTAATTCACCCTGTTGTGGTGCCTGTTGTGGTGTCTTCTTTTCCAATATGACTTCAACCACTGAGCCCTCATCTGATGTACCTGTAACCTTTTCTGCTTCAGCCTCTGTTTGTGTTTGATTGTCGATCATCAAAGGCTCATCATCTGATATGTCAGTCCCTGGAACATCTTCTGCTTCAGCCTCCATGTACTCTACCTGTTTATTGATGGAAATATCCTGTAATGTAATTTTCTTCTTTTTATACCAGAGCTTCAGGAATTTCTTCTGCACATTAATATTGATAGTACCCGCAGATTCCATCCAAGGATATCCCAAAACAACATCCATATTATCCATCTCTGAAGTATAAAAATCACCATGCAACACATACTTATCCATAGAAATCTTCAAATCCTTATACACTAGAACATCCTCATTATCCACTTGTGTGTTTTCAATGTGTTTTGCTGGAATTTGCAATTTTTTTGCCAAATTAACATTGATGAAATTATGCTTGCAACTAGGATTTATAGAAACAATGATCTTCTCTTTCTGAATCAATCCATGAACCTGCAATAAGGAGATACCAGCAGAAAATAACCCTTTAGGTTCATTGGTTTCCTTCTTTAAAATAACATCTTTGCTAGGTTGTGTGTCTGTCTGTGTGAGCTTATCCACGAGATTAGCTTTATGGTCAAAGTGGTCCATAAGATCTTTATGAATGTGTCCCAAGTCAAGGGCCTTCGATAGCAACGTTGATGCCATTGCCACCATTGTCGTCTTTCATTGTCCAAGTACATTATTCCCACACTCAACTGAGTCTCATCATCCATGATGTAATTCAATCTAAAATATTTCTCCATTTGTGCTAGCCATTTGGCTGGATGAGAGCCATCAAATTTATACAAGTCCCTGAAATTCTGACCTAGGGCCGCCATCACAAAAAAATTGGCGAAAATTTGAAATGGTCACAATTCCGTCAATATTGCTCAGAATTCGTATTATGACCTGTTTTCGGAAATAGAACAACCATTCTGCATCTGCCCATGTGATAGAAATCCTGATCCAGACACCGGAATTTCAGATCTGCGCTGCTACTCTCCCGCCGTCACCACAATTTATGCAAAAAAGAGCCGATTTTAAATCAGCGATATCTCCCTCATCCGGACTCCGATTCGACTGTTTTTTTTTTTTTTTTTTTTTTTTTTTTTTTTTTTTTTTTTTTTAAATTGGGTATTTTTTCACAAAGAATACAGATATACAATTATATTTTTCAGATATTGTGCTAGGATGTTCGGATCTGCGCCGCAAATTCGCTACCCCGAAAAATTGTCTGCAACACCACTGATTTTTAGATCAGTGATATCTCTTTCATCCAGACTCCGATTCAGCCGATTTTTTTTTTTTAAATCGGGTATTTTTTCACATAGAATCCAGATATGCAATTAGATTTTTTAGATCTTGCACCAAAACATACAGATCTGATCTACAGACTCGCCGCCCCTGAAATTCTGCAAAAAAATTTAAAAAAATTCTCCACTATTGCCCAAGAAAGTGCTCTGATACCACTTGTTATAGATCCGATACCACTTGTTATAGATCTGATATAAAAATATAAGAAAATTCAAATAACCCAAGAAATAAGAAGATAGAAATAGATAGAAATGATTCTCTTTATTGATCAAAGTTCAAACCCTTAAGGTAGGGCAACACCATACATTCACTCCTTAAGGAAGGAGAGCACTCCACAAGCCATATGCCTGTTCATACAATAATCCTTGACAATGCTTCTTCACATGGAGTCTCTAGCCTCTATATAGGCCTTATACATACAATACCATGGGTCATTACCATGGTTCCCTCATACCATCAACTAATACCATGGGCCCATTACATTATTACTAACTACTTGTGGTCCCTTACATGATATGGGTTAACCACCTTATTTATTACTATGGCCCATCCCATTATTACATTATTACCTTGGGTACCTCCCTTGGTACCCCATATTATCCCCCCTAGATATACAACAACTTTGTATTTTGGATTCAATCAGTAGGGTCGTTGTTTCACTAGCTTTGCATTTGGCTTCAAAGTTATCTTCATCATTCCTAAGTCTCCTAGAATCCCTTTCAGCTCCCTAATTTTTGTAGGGAATAAATCTCAGTATTCTCGGAGTAACTTGATGACCTTTTCCACCGTGGCATCGTCCGAATAGTCCCCAAGCGTAGCATACTTTGGCTCTTCCTTTGTTCTGATATTCACTTGCTTTGTTTTCAATGGCGCCGTGATGTCTAGATCTTCTATCTCGAGGCCGCGCACCTCACGACTCCCTTCAGACTCTGGTATATTGATGTTACACAGGTCATCCTCATCCTCTTCTACTTGTACATTGTAACATGCTAAGGCCTGGCTCAACTGTCATGACCAGTTCGACGACATGACTTCTTATGGTTTCGGCGGTGTTATGAATATGGCGGTTTTTATCAGCTGTAATGCATCATCCACGGTATCCATCCATTGGTCTTCAAAAAGAAATTTCGACAGAAATCCTTCGTGCAGGATATCCCACTCTTTGGTGCCATGTCGGAGCTCGGTTTCCGTATACGAGTTCTGTGGAATGACATCCAGGGTATGATAAAATAAGTGCACTCATTCTGGTTGAGGCTCCGCACCATAAGCTTTGGTCCATTTGGTCAAGTGCAGGCGCGGATCATCTCGGTCATCATATTTCTCTGTTATTCATAGCTATGGGTTCCCAAATCTTATCTGCATGATGCGTTTGTAGCTTCGCCAATTTTCAAAGGTCCCTTCATGGGTGTCCCACCATCGCGTCGGTGTCGCGCACAATGTCCATTTTAGTGCATCAATCTGTTGGTACTCTGCTACTGCATTTTCAAATTTAACCAGGAATTCGTCCACTACTGTCAGCTCATCATACATCGGCAGCTCACGGTTTTGAGCTTTAACGCAATACAACGATTTTGTCATCATATTGCAGTGTAACGTGGTTACCCCGTTCACCCTGTTTCGCCATCGCTTGTCCTCTTCATCTGAATCGCTGGTGCATGAGCTGGCGTAGCCTCGCGAGAGTCTTTGCTCCTCCTTCGGCCTATTTGCAGCAATTTTGTAGATACAATCCAATGCATCGTCCTTTTCTTCGTTGCGCACAGGTTCTGTGTAGCGCGGTCCGTCTGTTGGATCTAGTGGAACGACTACATGGAGCGACTTCTTCTCAAATATCATCTTCCTCTGTTTAAGGTCAATAACCCCATTCATGTCAGTTGCCCAGTCTATCCCTAAAAATGCAGGGTACGGGCTACTTTCGTCCATGATTTCAATAACTTCGAAATCTGTCTAGGTACTTGCGCCATCAATATCTACTGTAATTCCTTGCAATATTCCCATGGGCAAGATCTTCTATTGATTGGCCATCCGCAATTGAACAAGAGACCATTGTAGTGTAGACTTACCCATGTGTTCCCAAGTCTGTTTAGGCAATACGTTTGCATCCGAACCTAGGTCCAGAATGACCTGATCCATCTCGTAGTCACCAATCTGCACTATTAACCGCATCTCCTGACCCGTCTGCGATGCATGTCTTCCTAACTTCTAGACTGCACAAGGTTCACCCAATCCTGCGCATCTATTAATCACTTCCTGTAACCCTTTAACTGCCATGTTGTCGCAAAGCAGTTTTATGCATGTCTCTAAGAAGGTAGTCAACATCGAGGGATCCCTAGCTAGCTCAGGTCGATCCCTACTACCTCGAGTAGAGACGCTCGTGAAGATTTCCCTAGCTTCCATATTGTTCTCCCTATTGAACGCTTCCATGGCTGCGCCGCTCCGAACTACCATGTTTACTGTGGGTTCGTCATTACGTGGTTTGGATCTCATCATTTGCACATTTTGTGTTGTTGTAGGAGGCGCTGCCTTCTTGTCGCGAATCTGTGCTATCAGCATGGGGCAGTCTAGCAACTCATGATCGAATTGCTCACAATAAGGACATGATATTTGGGTTGGATTGGTACAATCCCGTGCATAATGTCCTGGTCCTCCATAATTGTAACAGATTAGCTGGCTGCGACCCCTTCCTAATCCCATCCGCCCCATCCTCAACCCCATCCCGGGAACCCACCGCGCGCCATTGCCATGGCTGGATCCTGACCTTGCACCTCAGTCTGCATTCTGTAGGCAGGTGCCTGGTCCATCAACATTCGATAGCTACGACAATCTCTTTCTTCGTGACCCACCAATCTACAAATGTTGCAAAAGAGTTGCTGGGGGGTCTAGCTGTATTTTGGCAATAGATGACAGTTATTAGTGTTGTGCTTTCCTCCTACTTGACAGATTGCGCACTAGAGCGGGGTGATCGCGCTCGGCCCTGCTTGTGCCTCTGGTCGCAATGGTGTCGGTCCCCCCATGACCACAAAATTCACCGAGACCAAACAATGATCTTTATCATGTCCTTGGCTCCTGCACTTTATACACCATACTTCCTCCCGGACTTCCGAACACGGTGTTTGTTCCTGTTTTAACTTATGTATTTCCAAACACAAATTTTGGACCTGCGCTTGGATTTACTGAACTCCCAACCCTGGGTCTTGTACCGGGGTTTCGTGCAGCCGCATTGCTGCGTCCAGCGCTTCCGCCTGGGTTGTTGTCACAAAGTCGACTTCAAATATGGCGTTAATGATGCGTTGAACCAAGCGCGGTGTTGTGCATTCGTCAGGGTCATGTTGGCCTCGCGAATGGTGCTTTTCAACCTCTGATCCAAGTCCGACGGGGTCTCACTAGGCATCATCATGAT
The DNA here is from genome assembly GCA_031772625.1 of Pinus tabuliformis. Lineage (NCBI taxonomy): Eukaryota > Viridiplantae > Streptophyta > Pinopsida > Pinales > Pinaceae > Pinus > Pinus tabuliformis. Next base: position 1,589,115,570 of record CM062820.1, on the reverse strand, counting down.
CTCTTTGAATCCTACGACTGACTGTGCTTCTAACTTTGGCCGGCTAAACTCCTTTGTTAATATAGTATGGATGTCTATTATCCCCATTGTTGGGTTGATGCTTGAATACTTCATGTACCATGTTAGCGCTCAATCCTACAGTGCGCTGACAAAGATGGCTTTCTTGATATTATCTTCCGCGACTTGCTGCGATTTCCATACTAATGTTAGCACAAACCAAAATTGTTCCGGGTCTTCGCCTCCTACTCCTTTGAACATTGGTAACTGGATCGTGTTTGCCATAGTTACCCTTGCTCTACTACTGTTCCTGATCCTTTTGATTTTTCAACGTTCTTTTCTATAGAGTACCCACGTTTCACACTAGACACCCCTTATGCAGATCCTGGTCCCGACAACAGAACCATTTGTTAGCTTATATGGGCCTGACCCAGGTTCAGAAGAGTTATTTAGCCAAACAAATCCCGCAGTTACCGGCCCTTTCGGCAACAGCTCGTGGAGCGCGGACTGATGTCTCACCCGAGGTAGCAAGGGAGGGTGCTGGAACTAGGTTTCTGCACCCCAAGGATGTCTTGGTGTGGTCTGGAGGTTTCACACACTGGTTTAAAGCTTCGCGTTGCTCGGTATTCGCACTGATCTAGATTGATTATATCTTTCTTATTAGTGCGCTATTCTATTGGAGGATGCAGTTACAACTTAACAAGATCTTTAAGCAAACATTTAACCAACACTACTGATTCGCGCATTTAAAATGAAATCAGATTTACATTCATTCACGCAATAAGAAGATTAAAGTAAACAGATATTATGAAAATCATATTCGCGACAACTCAGAAGGAGTACAGAATTTCAGAAGAAACTTATCTTTATTTCCACTTATCCTCAATACATTCAGATCCACCCTACGCACTCAGCTGCAGGGGTCTGCGCACACAACTGCAGACTTTGCAGGCCTCTGCGCACACAGCTGCAGAGCCTCTACCTACTACCCCAACCCTTGACTCAGACTTACAGACGCTTTCAGACTATCTTTCTCAAAAACCCATTACATTTCATATTTTTCCAAACCATAACTGCCTTTCCCTCATAGAGCCGCGCTCTATTTATACCCTTCCTTGGCTCGCGATCCCTGCACGGGTTGACTCTATTTATATTTCTTTACATTATTTTTGGGCGGACTACCCTTTGACTCAATCCTATTATACTCCGTGCTCCGCATACTTCGGAGTTTTTACAATAATTTAATCCTACTTTTTGGGCTTTCTGCCCCAAAACCGTTACGTGGGACCTTTGCTACCCAACACTTTTGATTATAAACAAGGTTATGAATTTGCTATTAATTAAGTTCATAAGAAATATGACCTTAGGAGTAAGAAAAACACAAAAGTCCCTACTAATAAAACTGTCCAAACTCAGACCAAGAAAACAGTGGGAGCTCCTGCAACCAAAGTGCTGCGAATTCTCTCTAGGGAAACCCAAAAAAATTTCACTCCAAAGATTGCAGCCAGTCCAAAAATTGTAGACATTACATATACTACTGTTAAAAATTCAGTTGATATCCAAAAATCAGCTGCTGTTAAGACTTCAAAGGATGTCCAAGCTTAAAATACTATTTAGATTTCAACTGCTTCCCAAACTATTCCAAATCAAAAAATTGAAAATAGTAAAACAATGGATACCTAAACACAAACTGAATTACCAACTGAAGATAAGAAAGCGAAAAATACACAAACTCCAATAGCCAAGGAGGAAGTCATTCAGTAGGCAAAACACAGACTCCATTTAATATCCAAAATGAAATTGCCAAATTGAAAATATCAGTTCCTTTAACCGAATTGATAAGAAATGATTCCTACAAAGCCCAAATAACTGAAACACTGAATATAAATGAAGGAGAAGACTCTGTTAATCTAAATGATGACCAACTAGAGTTAATATTTGGTCTTGAAGTAAATGGAAAACATGAACAAAGTGGTGTTCCTCCATTCTACATTAGCTTGACTATTCATGATCAAATCTTGCACAATGCTATGTTAGATTCAGGAGAATCCCACAATTTAATGCCAAAAGCAATCATGGAGACACTAGATTTAGATATAACCAGACCATACAAAGATCTTTTCTCTTTTGATTCTAGTAAAGTTAAATCCCTGGGTCTAATAAATGACTTGTGTGTCACTCTAGTTCAATACCCAGGTAAGAGTATTGTCATGGATATTGTAGTTGCTGATATCCTTCCAAAGTATGGAATGTTATTGTCTCACTCATGGGGAGAAAAATTGCAGGGATCTCTACAATTAGACATGTCTTATGCCACAATTTCAGTATTTGGTCAACCCAAAAAGCTTTATAGAGAAACTTTAATGAAATACATGGTCAGTAGTACAGATAAACCACAGAACTATCCTATTTATTCTGTAAATTATGATATGGATTATTTCATTTTATGTAATTCAGACACTGAAAAGGACAATAACACAGTTGTCAAACAAGAACATAATGAACCTGACAGTGAAAATATATTTCATGAATCTAGGTGGCACTTAGACTTTAGCGATCCAGTGAACAAATTAGGAGAAGGTGCAGGAGTTTGGATTCATAATATGGAAAATAATCATTCTGAAGGTCATGCCTTTAGATTAAACTTTAAATGCACAAACAACATGGCAGAGTATGAAGCTTTAATCTTAGGATTGCAAATTGTAAGAAATCTTGGAGCCAATGGAGTTTCTATCATGGGAGACTCTGAATTGATCATAAAACAAATTAGAGGAGAGTATTCAATGAATAATCCTAGTCTTAGCCAATAGAGAGAAACTGTTCTAGATTTGATTAAAGAACTTCTTGAAATTGATTTTGCTATTATTCCTAGGAAACAGAACATGCAAGCTCACAATTTGGCTACTTTTGCTAGCACTTGCAGATTACCGTTTCAACCCAGTCACCAGTACACTGCAGAGGTAAGACACAGGCCTGTTATACCTGATAATTTGAAATATTGGCAGATTTTTTCACAAGATTCTCAAATCTATGATTTTATGAATGTTGAGGGAGAATTTCAAAATTGTAACATAGATACTGATTGTATAGTTGATGACAACATAGATGGTGAGATAGATATAAATGTTGTAGATAAACCCACTAAATCCACTAAAATAGAAATAGATAACTTAGAAAAGGTAGGAATAGAAGAATTAGTTAAGATGATTATGAGATTTTGAACCTTAAATATAACTTTTTTCCTAAGGGACTAGTCCCATTAGAACATTTGTTTGATTCCAATGATGTAGCTAAAAAACCAAAAATGGAGCCTTTAAGATCATACATAGAAGAATGTAACCTAGGAACAGAAGAAAAACCTAAGCTTATTAAATTATCCAAAGCATTACCTCCAGCTGAAACGCTGAAATACATAAGTCTGTTTAAAGAATTTCAAGATGTCTTTGCCTGGAGTTATGAAGACCTCAAGTCTTATGACACCTGTATTATTCAACATAAAATACCAATAAAAGAAGATCAGAAACCCTTCAAATAAAAGCTTAGGAGAATTAATCCAGTTCTTATTCCATTAATTGAAAAAGAAGTAAAAAGGATGTATGAGGCACAAATCATAGCACCAATTAGATATTCAGACTAGGTCTCTAATTTAGTCTCCACAAGAAATAAAACATGAGAAATCAGACTCTGTGCTGATTTCAGAAACTTGAACAAAGTATCACTAAAGGATAACTATCTCCTCCCAAAAATGGACCATATTCTCCAGAGGGTAGTAGGGTCATCCACAATTTCATTACTTGATGGATTCTCCGGATACAACCAAATCCTAGTTCAGCCAGAGGATCAAGCAAATGCTGCATCTACCACTCCCTAGGGTACTTTCATGTATTTGAAGATGCCTTTTGGATTGATGAATGCTGGAGCAACATTCCAAAGAGCAATGGACATAGCTTTTGCAAAAGAAATCCATGACTTTTTAGTTGTTTACCAAGATGATATCATAGTGTTTTCCAAATCAGATAATGAACATCTAGATCATTTAAGAAGATTTTTCATTAAATGTAGAAAATTTGGCATTTCTTTGAATCTCAAAAAGACACTCTTTGGGCTAGAAGAAGGTAAACTCTTGGGACACATAATTTCAAAAGAGGGCATTAGAATTGGTCCAGCTAGAATAGAGGCAATCCTAAACATCAATCATCCTAGGAACATTAAAGAATTGCAATCATTCTTAGGTAAAATAAATTTTCTTAGAAGATTCATTTCTAACTTAGCAGAATTAATCAGAGAATTGAATAACATGTTAAAGAAAGATTCAACACTTAACTGGAAAGTAGAGGCTAAGTAGTCTTTTGAGGCAATCAAAGAAGCCCTTACTAAAACACCTTTCCTCATAAGTCATGATTTCAAAAAGGATTTTATAATTTTTTCTTTGTCTTCAGAACACACTATTGCAGGGGTCTTGTTGCAAAGGAATGATCAAGGTTATGATTAGCCTATTGCATTTTTCAACAAACCTTTGAGAGATGCTACACTAAAGTATAATATAATGGAAAAACAAGCACTTGCTTTAGTGAAGGCTATTAAAGATTTCAGAGTGTGCATTTTATACTCACACATCATTGCACATGTTCCAAATTCAGTAGTAAAGGACATTCTAACACATAATGGGCCTGAAGGAGAGAAAGGCAAATGGATTGCCACTATTTTGGAATATGATATTGAAATAAAGCCCACAAAACTAATCAAAGGCCAAGGTTTAGCTAAACTCATGGCTGAATCAAACTGTTAGGCCTTAGATATAAATTTCATTGGTGCTCTAGATGATCAGGAAGAGATGGCGACTCCACAGATCAGTGAAGCTTTTTTAGATTCACCTTGGTATACAGATATCATATTTGTTTTACTAAATTTACAAGCTCCTCCTGGTTTATCTAGAACTAAAGGTAGATTCTTGAAAATGAAATCAATGAAATATTGTATCATAGACAATGCTTTATTTTGGAAAGATAATGGTGGCATTTTTTTGAATTGTTTATTAAAAGATGAAGATGACAAAATTATGCAAGAATTTCATGCAGGAGGTTTTGGAGGACATCTATACTAGAAAACAACTGCTGATAAGATTCTAAGGGCAGGTTTTTACTGGCCCACCCTTTTTGCAGATGTCAAAAAATATGTGACCTCCTGTCACAAGTGCCAAATATTTGAAGGCAAGAAGAAACTCTTACCATTACCCGTAAAACCCATCTCCACAGAAATTCCATTTCAGCAGTGGGGTCTTGACTTCATTGGTGAAATTCACCCATCCTCCTCAGCCCAACATAATTGGATTTTGAAAACCACTGATTACTTCACTAAATGGATAGAAGCTATCCCTTCTAAACAAGTTACAGATTTTGTCATCATCTCATTCCTTGAAAACAATATCCTCTCAAGATTTGGATGCCCAGAAAAGCTCATTACTGATAATGCAGCTGCTTTCAAATACAAGAAATTGGTAGACTTTTGTAACAGATATTAGACTACCCTTGGCCATTCCACTGCCTATTACCCTCAAGGCAATGGGCTTGTAGAATCCTCAAACAAAAGCCTTGTTAATATCATCAAGAAACTTTTAGAAGACAATAAGAAGACCTGGAACAAAAAGTTGGTTAATGCCTTCTGGGCAGAGAGACTCACTACAAAAAAGTCCATTGATACATCTCCTTATCAACTAGTATATGGAATGGATGTTGTTTTTCCATCCTCTTTAGGAACACCAATGATGAAAATGATTCAAGAACTGCAGGTAGAATCAAATGATATACAAAGGAGGATAAATCAGACAATACATTTGCAACAAACCAGGGAAGAAGTCTATGTCAAATCCCAAGTGATCGAAGATAAAATCAAAAATAATTTTGACAAGAAAACCAAAGCTGATGATTTTTACATAGGTGGAAAAGTACTCAAATGGGATTCCAGAAGAGAAGAAAAGGGTAAACATGGTAAATTTGATTTCCTATGGCAAGGCCCTTATATCATTTATGGTTACAAAGATAACACTGCATTTTTCTTGAGGCAGTTAGATGGAACAGATCTACTAGGTGGACCAGTCAATAGTAGAATGCTGAAGCATTATTTGTCCCCAGATTAACATTAGTTCATATGTTTACTTTGCTCATTGTACATAACATTGCAAAGTTTAGATTGGATTGGATGTTTATCTTTTGAGGTTGAAGCTCGAAGAGAAGGCCCTAAGCTTTGAAAGGCGCATCACCATATTTATGAATAAAGTAGATCACAGAGAAGCATTTACAAGGCAACCACAATCAAAGTTTCAAAGGCTATTGATCTTAAAGTTCTTGGCATTTCACAAGAAATGCCATCCCCATGTGGAGCCACTGTTAGGATCCTATAATAATAGGATTCATAATTTTGAATTGGCTATGATCAGTCTTGTAATATTGTACATACTTTTGCTTTTTGCAAAATGTTTTCCTATATTAAAAATAAAAAATGTAAAGAGGGTAAGTCCTAAAAGAAAATCAAAGGACTAAAATAAAAGGATCAAAAAAGAAAATAAAATATGAACCCCACCGAAAATATAAAAAATAGATTTTGAAAGTGATGCCAATTCAAATGCCACTACTTTTTACTTTAATTGACAAAATAAGATTGTGTGCAGCTTGTCAAAATGCCACAATCCATGATGGTCAAATAGTTTAATCTTGATTCATTCATGCTTTAAATTTCATGTTGATAGATAGAGAAGAAAGATCTAGCCAAACTGTTTAATTTTGGTAGATCAGTAATTAGGTAGAGAATAATAATGAGCTCATCAGTTTAATCTGAGCCATTGGAAGCTATAAGGTTAGAATTAGATAGTTTTCTTATCAAAGGAAAAAATAAATAAAGGGTCAACAAGCTCAAATGCACCCAATAAGTGAAGAGAAAATGCTAGCATAAATAAAGGGTAGGTAAAAGAAGTTTTGGAATGCACAAGGTTGCAAGCTCAAATGCACCTTCATCATGCTTGATCCTATGTTTCATGTGCAGGAGGAATTGTGAAATAGAAAGGACATTCACTAAAGCTCATTTACTAATTTCCTCTCATTTCACTAAACCCCTTACATGTATAAATTATTAATTTCCCTTTATTACCCCTTCATTACTTTTCATTCCCTAATGTTTTTCCCCTTCTTGGTTCCAATGGACCCGTCCCTCTTTATTTCCCCTTGTAATAACCATTTCCCTTCATTTTAACCCTTTTCCCCTTTGTTTCACACCTTTCCCTAGACATTACCCTTTAGAAATCATCCCCCCTTATTAATTTCCCTTTTCTGTTTAAACCCACTAAAACCCCCTTATCCTAAGTTTGAATAATGTATCAGGCCCCATTCAAAAAATCCTCCCCGATACTCCTTTAACTCAACCCTTCTATTAGTTTCTAACCTATAGTCCCGCTTTATATATTCAACCCCCCACTTTATAATTCCCTAACCCTCACTAAACCTTTGTATATATTTAACCTGCCACAACACTTCTCCCCGGGCCCTGCCAACCACACCCCGACTCAGCCCTTGCAACTCCGCCACGCGATAGCCCTCCGATCACCCACCTCCAAATCTAACAGCCCATACCCATATTCCGCGCTCCCATCGTTCGATATTTAGCACCCCAAAAGCACGCGAGATTCATGGTTTTGCCCGATCGCCTTTTTGCTATGTGGTAGCTCTGCGTTATATCTTGTGCTCTGAAAAAATACCACCCTGCACTCAAAGCAGTGTGATAAGCCATAAAACCGCCTCCTCGCATAGGATGAAACCGCCTACTGTTCATACATTAATCCCACGCCCTAAAGTTAACCATTGTTGGTTAAAAGCCAAAAAGTTGCCCTTTTTACCCTTTTCACTATTATTCTGTTATCAAGCAACCTCTGCCGACAAATTCTAAACCCTTAAGCTCTGCTCAACCGTTTTAACCTCACTTACAACCAGAAGGCGCGACAAACTTCAATTTAAAGTAGTACAAAGACAATTGAAACCTTAGAAAGCCTCCGATGCTCCCACAGAACCCTGCCTGCACACCTAATCGTCTTTTTTCCATGTATTCTTAAAAGAACCAAAATGACCCTGTACTTAAGCTCTGCACAATGTTTATAAAAGGTTAATTAATTGAATTAATTAAAAAACCATTCCAAACTAAAAGAACCCCATTGTGCATCCAAAAGCCCTTTCCTGTAGACTGTATTCACCTTTTGCACCATTCCACAAGTCTTGAGCATACTCTTTAAGCCATATAAAGATCAATTCAATAAAATAAGCAAAATTATGGCTTCCCAAAGCATTCTGAATGAAAAACCCCTGCAAACGCCTCACCTAGGTTTTTACCACCTCCCATTGGCCAACAAAGATTTCCAAATTAAAGACACAGTTTACCCTAGCCATCTATTGAAACTCCAATGCTGGAGTAAAGATAAATTCCTAAACCAAAATGATGACATTCATCTATGGGAATCAAAGTTTCCCAAATACTTGTTCCCACAGGTATATCAATTCCATGAAATCATCCACCTATGCCAACTTTTCTATATCCCAAGCCAAAGAGCCACAGTCTCTTGTAACCAACAAATTTTGTTTACAATCATTGCAGAGTCAATAAACCAAATGCTGCAGATCCAGCCAAACCCAAATGAAACCCAATTTTCCATTAAAAACCAACTTGAACTCTACTTGAAGCTGGACCTTCCCAAGAGGTCTCAAATCTTTCAGACTTTCATCCTTGAAGAGTCTCATACTCCTACAGACAGTCCTCCATACTCAGCTACCATTTTCTTTGAGAGGATCATACAAATTGTAACCATGCTCTCTTGTATTCTAGGATACACCACTAATGAGCATGTAGATGAGCCTATACTTGCTTTCCTCTCTATTTTTTGCCCAGGCAAGCCTCCAGTTGCAATTTTCAATTTTGCCCAGTTCTTGGCAGACAGAATCCATGATCAATTGATCAGATTGCCAAATGAAAGAGTATTCAAATACTCTTCTGTATTGTTCCACATGTTCCTATATTTCCAATAAGACAACTTTCCAGTTAATATCGAAAATTTGGACACTAAGGGCCATCCTAGATCTGTCATCTTTTGGACACCCTTAATCCAAAAATATTCCATTGTTTTCAGCTACAAGGAGTTCATTGATTCCTTTATTCATCCAGTTGTAAATATGCTAAGTAGTAGCAATCAACCCAGGATAAATGATGAGATAAAGAGAGTTTTGTAGTTGTCTAAAAGCAATAGAATAGGAGACTGGTATTTATACCAGGACCACACTGAAATTAGGATATATGGATGCCATCTCACTCCTTATAAGCTGCCCAAATATCTCCCCATGAGGATATTTTCGTTAGAGCATATCAGGCATATTATAAATTCAGATGATGTAAATTTTCTATCAGCTAGGAAGAAAACTTAGTTCAAGATAAAAAACCGGCATGGTCCTTTTATTTGTAATAATAGCGAGGTTGGAGAAGAAGCAAAGAAGTGTTTACAGGAAATGAAGTTCACTAGCAGTTTCATGTGGCAGTATGACCCTTTAGGAGTCATAAACAAACTAAGACTCAAATTTAAATTGAGCCATTTTATACATGAGTCCAGGCCAGACATTGAAAAATATGCCAACCAGTCAGAGTGGTTGGAAAACACCTTGATAGATATGAAGAAACAGATGGATGCTAGTTCCATTCTGCATACTCCAGCCCGATAGGAAAGAAATGTAAAAATGACCAGGGAAGAAGGTTCTTTCTCAAACATAGATACAACGCATGATAGATTTGAAATTATGTATAGTAAGAAGCCCAAGATATAGGGGTCAGAGAGAGCACAACTCCAACAGTTTCAGAGGAAACTCATCAGCCTTCCACCTCTAATACTCGGAGTATTCAGAAACATCTTAGCATTGAGGTCTCATCATCAAGGAAACCAGTGGATAAGGAAAAAGACATAAAGGAGAAGTATAAGGAGATCAAGTTGAGAAATGAGGCATTAAAAGATGAAACCTATGCCCAATATTTCAAACAAATTCTTAGCAATCAGAATAGGTTAATGTCAGATTTTGACATTAAAACTGGTAAAATGCAAATGACCTTTTTGCAGCCTACAGTACAACAACCTAGGTCATCAGCAGATTATAGAAAGATAGAGTTTGAAGTTTTGGACAAGGATGTTCATCCCATAGATCAGATTGAATTTCATAAGCAAGAAGGAGAAATGATATACTCAACAATGACCAACAAGGCTATGAGTGTTTAGAAACTTCAAAATTCTTTAGACAACATCACAAGAAAGCATCCTCACAAGCAAAGGATAACATAATCAAGTCACTAGAAGACTTGTTTATTGAGATTGGATATAATCCAAACGACATCAAGGCTGCAGAAAAGCTCATAAAGAAGAAAAATGAAGATATTTCTGCTTTGAAGAAGCAACTGAAGTTACCTCCTTCTGAACATCCATAGACCAAGGAAATTCTAGAGAGCCAAAGCTAGAAAGATGAGATGATGGACCTCATTCTCCAGTTAAATGCTCAATTAAAAGAAATGGAGAATTAAATGGACAAGTTAGTACAGGAGAAACAGGCCAGCATTGAAACAACTACTGCCACTGCTATTCCTATAGTCACTACAACAGTTCCTTCTACTTTGGTAGCTTCATTGGCCCCAACAGCTCCACTAGCTACAACACTTCCAACTGAATCAACAACTACATCAGCAATAGGTTCAACAACAGTAGCTCATCCTAGTGATGAAGTAAGTAAATTGATCAAAGCCATGGAGGATATGTCCATCCAAACCACTAAAATAAATAGACTTAAGGAATAAATAAAAAGTCTAGAGGATGAGGATAAAAATTCTAGAGGATGAGGATGAGGAACAAATAAAAAGTCTAGAGGATGAGGATAAAAAGTCTAGAGGATACAGAAATTAGAGAAGGAGTTGACACTGAAAGAGCCACTAGCCCAAGAAAAACAACTTTTATGGGCGAATATCATTGACTCAGTCAATGATATTTGGCCTTCTATACAGCTGATATTTGAACATGTTAGATAAACTTGACTCAGGATAGAGTCAAAGTTGACCAGGTTAAACAGTGATGGTTTTGGGGCACATGGTATTGTGCACCCATAGTATTCTGCCCTTGGTGTTATATGTAATGGAACTTATAAAAGGCTGGAAGGACTTCATTATAATGCAAGGCCTGGAGGTGAGCGGTGAAGGCTCACTTGGCTGGATTGGCCAGGGTTTTGGCTAAGGATAATGAAATTTCATTATGGTTGGGTTTTTCCCGGATAAACATGTGTGTTTATGTGTTTATGGTTGTTGCTGGTTATTTCTTATATATATTCCTCTTGGTAATTATTAATATTATGTAGTTAATTTCTTAATAGAACAGAGTGATTTGGTCAAAGAGGCTGGTGAAGCAATTCAAAGGGATAGAGACGAACTTGGAAATATGCCAGAAGAAGCGTCAAGAATAATCCAGTTCCTTAACTCAAAGAACAAGTATGAGTTGCAGGGGCTTGGAATAGTTGATAGAATTGGGACCATACTAGAGGTAAAAAAAGGTAATCACCAAGAGGAACCTAATGATACAATTGGAGGAGAAGTGCCAAACAATGGAGCTAGCAATAGGTAGGTTCATGGTCAAATTTGATGCTTTCAGGGAAAAAAGGTCTACCTAATCCATTAGTGATTAATGACAGGTTGATGCCACATGAAGAATATGATAAGAGAATCAAAGAAGTGGCAAAGGAACATGCCAACAATTCCTCTATGAAAGGGATGCCTATAGGAAAGGTCCTTTACCAGAGTTTTGAGAACCTCTTTTACCTCCAACATGAGGTAAAACATCTTTTTGTAAACAAGCCTACTTTTGCAAAATATACAAAAACTGATGAAGTCTACAGAAGAATGGTAAATATTAAATTACCAGATGTAAAGACTTGGGAAAAGTTGAATGATTTACTGTAAAAATGCTAGGTAAACAATGAATAGAGAGTAGTGAAAGTAAAACAACAGATCAACTAAGTCAAAGAGTATCAATCAAATGCAGGGTAAAAGGACAGCCAACGTAGAGCAACAACCAAAGAGAGATAGCAACATAAGATCAAAACAACAAACAACAAAATCAGTAAAAGAAGGGACAACTAGCCTTTTAGTCCCCTAGTGTCTCTATCTTCTTGCATGAAGATATTTTATTTTCCTTGAATAAATCCTAAAATAGTTTAGGATATTTTGTAACAATTTTTGTATAAATGCTTCATAATTCAAAGTATAGAGGTGTGGATTGCTGAACATTTCTATAGTTATATTGATCTGAAAACCTGAGCGTTTATTGTAACATTTTCAAGTCAGCAGCCTCGACTGAGTAATAAAGGCATTGCATTACAGGATTCATGTGTTGGGCCACTTCAGTGAAGTATCTTTCATTTGTCAAATTGTTATTTTCTTAAGTATTTCACAAACATATATGTTTTTCCAATTTGAATGAAATATCTGGAATATTACTACAAAATTTGTTTAAGTACACTCTGTCTTGAACATTTATTCATTTTTATGTTTTCTTCTGAGATCCAGAGTAGTGAATTCTTCATTGCTCCCTAGTTTCAATTGACCTCTTTCATTTCCCTGATTATCCGGTTTGAGGAATCCTTAATTGCTCCTTGACCTCGATTGAAAACCACTTCCCCATCCAGCCTAAAAAATCTGAATTTACTCAGCTACCTTACCTTCTGAACGCTATCCTTAGAACTTGATTCATTCTTGTTTTCCTGAAATTTGGACTCCATGGCCCAATGGTAAAAAGACACTTATCTATCCATCTGAATCAGTGATTCTACCTGTTAGACTCCGTCTTGTTAGTCAATGTGAGATTGATATTCTCCAGCTCTTCAAATGCCAGTAGTCAATTCGCACCGCTTGAGGACAACTCCTCTATTCTATATTCAGTCAAATGGAAATCGAATAATGTTGGATGACACACATTTTTATCAAGGAAGTTGTAGTTGTTGCATTGGAGATCCAGGAGTTTTTATTGTCCATTCCATGCCTTTTTGCAGATCCTATATTCAAACTGTTTGGCCAAACAACTGCCATTGCTGCTAAGTCAGGACTTCTCTTGAAATGGATGCTTCCCCAACTGTTTGCATTTGCAGTAAATGTATCTGTTCAGAAGTTTTTACATGCACATAGTTTACTCTTACCTATAGTTTGGATCTCGGGAGGAGTATTAATCTTGCACCTTATATTCTGTTGGATAACTGCCTTCAAACTAAAATTAGGCCTCATTGGTATTGTCATAACACACAATGTATCGTGCTGGATTATGACCATCCTTGAGTTTCTTTACATAATGCATTCTGCTTCATGCAAAGCTTCATGGACGGGCTTCAAATCAATTGCATTCCGCCAACTTCCATCATTCTTGAGACTATCTATATTTTCAGCCATAATGGTATTCCTGCAGATATGGTACTATCAGATCCTCGTTTTTCTTGCTGGGACATTGAATGATCCAGCAGTTGATATAGATGCACCTTTCATGAGGTAGTTAATCCTGATGCTCCACGACATTGGTTATCAAAACATTAGTATGATACTTCTGGAGATGATGATACCATTCAATGTTGCTATAAGATGTTCCCTCCTGTTCATAATATTCTCTTTGCAGCGTAAGGGTCTCCAATGAACTTGGTGTTGGGAATGCTGAGACTGCATGCTTTTCAGTTTTTGTTTCGGTCACTACATCTTCAGTCATCAGCATATTCTTTGCAATAGTTTTTCTTCTTTGCAAAAATGTCTTGGGTTATCTCTTCACAAGCAGATGGAGGCAAAAATTCAAGAGGAGAAACTTGAAAAGTGGATGGCTTGTGTTCCAAGTTACGAGTCTTTTTGGGCATTTTGTTTAGTAAAGAAAGGTTATAGTGGTGTGGTAACATATGTGAAAGAAGAATTATCACCTTTGGAGGCCAAATCAGATTACTTTGGTGATTTGGAGAGTGATGTAGATGTAGATTTATGCAGGGAAGGGCGACTTATGGAAACAGACCATGGTAACTGTATTTTAATAAATGTTTATGTGCCAAACGAAGGAGAGAGTCCAGAAGTGCGTCCTCGGCTAAATTTCAAGCTTCGTTTTCTCAAAGCATTGAAATGCAGATGTGATGATATTGTGAACTCGAGAAGGGAAGTAATTGTTTTAGGAGATTTTAACATTGCCCATAAAGATATTGACATATACAATGAATGGCGCATACAGGATATCTACACCCCAAATGAAATATCATGGATAGACGATTTCTTCAGAGATTATGTAGATTTATTTCGGCATTTCCATCCAGATGCAAGAGATGTATTTTCAAACTGGAATATGAGGAAGGAAGCAAGAATACATAACAAAGGACTTAGGATTGACTATGCTGTATGCAGTAAGGGATTTTTGTCTCAAGTAATAGATACAAAGATTGTTAAAATGGTGCCCAAGGTTTGGAGTGACCATACTTCTGTAGTACTTACTTTGAAAGAGCAACCAATGTTGCCTGTGCATCCTATACCAGCTATCAGTTCCCGAAATATGACACGATTCAAAGAAGATCTTAGGCAGAAGAAACTTACTGCCCTTTTCACTGCACATCAACTAAGGTCAATGCCATCTTCCCCAATGGGACAAAAATCTAGTGAAAATGAGGGATGCACATCTCTGAAACAGCTTAAGAGTTCAAGAGGAAAGGATGCAGAGGATAAGGATCTTGGCAGAAGCAATCGTCAAGTTTTGAATGAAGAACTGTTAAGAGAAATTACAAAAGAAAAGGGTTGCTTAGATAATTCCAAGGAAGCTGATCACTCTATTTCATCATTGAGATTTACAAAGGAACACCCGACTTTAAACCCAAAGAATGAAAATCAGTGTCATTCAGATCAGTCAAATAATTCTGAACTTGTTGACAATGCACAATTTGATCAAAAACATGAAATGTGTTCCCCATTTGATCATGTATTATCTCAGGCATCTGTATTGCCAGATGCCATCAGAACTATTGCAAGTGAAAATGAAAACAATCAGCTGAAAGAAGCAAAACAGGGTGTTACAGATGATAGCATGGCCTCGTCATTAGATTATGGGGAGACTGCAATTACTGGAAAATCAACTTGCAGGCTCCATTAAAATGGATAGCTACTTGAGGGATGGCACTATATTCAAAAGAAGTGCGATTGATCTTCAAAACAAGGTTTTCGATTGAAGGAGTTTTCATTTAAAAATGGTTTTGTTTCAAATGTAACGTGGCAATCGTTGCAATATGTGGGCGTTCGATTCATCTAAAAGAGCATATGTGGCGGGAACTCTTCCCAATTTCTGTAAAGTGGCAAAGCGTATCTCCAGAAATTTGAGAGCAGTTACAAAGTGGCATTCAAAGGTTCGATTGCCTATTTTTGTCTTTAGTTAGTCTACGCTCCAGGATTAGTTTTCATGGGTCAATCCTCAAAGCTGGAATAATGCAAGGCGATGTCACCGGCCTGCAAGTAATGAAAGATAAAACGTGGGTGACTGTAGAACCCATGCCTAATGCTTTCGCCGTCAATTTGGCAATTCAACTGGAGGTTGTGAGCATTAAAGAGGAGATGACGGAACTTTGTTTCCATTTATCAAAGGGCGGAAGTTTTGTTCAAAACTATTTTTATTAAAATCGGTTTTATGGCAAATGTAACTTGGCAATGAAAGGTGAAAAGTAAAAGACCGAACGCCACGAAGACATTGACCACAACAGAAAAATAGGAACCGATCTCCTATTAAGGGCTTCAGTTAATGATCCAACGGGATCTGCGCTCCAGTTTTGCCTCTTAATTAGCCAATCATCAGAAAATTTAGAGGGACGCTGTTCTATTTTAGAATAGATGAAACGCTCTTTTCTATTTTTGTAACTTCAGGTGAAACAGCGCCCCTGTTTTGGGTCGATTTGTTTTCCCCTAGCAGAGTTTATTTAATGTATTAAAAATCACTTGTAAAAAGTCAGAGAGAGTTGGTGAGGGAGAATTCTGAGAGCTGGTGGAAAAAGAACAGAGCTTCTATTGTATAGTTTTGACAAAGATTTTAATAGAAAATGCAGCTCTGACCCTTGAGATTCATGTGGTATGAAATTTAACATTTGTGTCATCCTTTGTTTCATATGTAGCATGTTATGTGTTCATTTCATTTCATGATCGTTTCCAATTGAACAAATGAAGTGTTAAGGTAGAATTCATAATTTGTATGCTCTGCCTTTAAGTTTGTTCATATTTAATGTTTTCTTCTGTTTGACGAGGATTCATCTTCTATGCCCTTGTCAACTCCTCAGCAGTCTTGCCATTCCATTTAATCTCAATTTGATGTTAAAATTTCTTGCCTACCTTGCCTCAGGAGATAATCTGTGTTTTTGATTATATTTCTCTGTTTCAAGCTGTTTTTGCCCATGCAGCCCAGAAAACCCAAACATTTATTTAAAACCTCATTTCTATCAATTTACTAGCCTAAAATCAGTTTCCTTTAAAGTCATCTCAGCCCCTTTTAGAAGACTTTTTGCTGAGATAGACTGGAGAGAGCCCTCTCCTGTCCTCGTAGGGCTAGCTACGAGGCTGAGCGTGGTTTGATGTTGCCTTGAGTTTTGCCTTCCTCAGCTTGAGGCAAATTCGAGCGCTAACACCCATTAGGAAGGCTAGATTCTAATCTCAAAAGTAGGTTTGTGGTTACCTTTTATTTCTTTCATGACAACCCTAGGGAAATTTTAGAGTGATAACATTGTCATCGAGTCGTTCTAAGTGTGTGATCACATTCTCGTGTCTGCACGAGTGCACTTGCTTTCAAACTTAGTCAATTTTCCTAAAAAATTCTCGACTGGACAACCCTCCGTCTCAGTGACCTTACACTGCTGCCTTGAACTGCACGGAGCTTGAGGTTGTCCTCCTGGCAGCCTGCTTTGCGCAATTATGGAAATGAGCCAAGTTACTGACTCCTAGAACTGCACAGAAGTTTTCCCAAAAGCCGATCCACTTTGTGCTTCCTGCAAGTCCTCCCATCAAGCCTCCTGCTGGTCAGTCGGAGAAAGAACTTGAGCTATGATCCTGGGCTGTACTGAGCTCAGGAATTATGCAGAGCTATCCAGTCCTACCCTTCCTTCCCACTTTGCAACCAGGTCAGGAATTGCACAGAGATGTCCTGCCTTGCCAACCCTTCCTTCCCACTTTGCAACCAGCTTAGGAATTGTGGAGGACTATCTTGTCCAACCCTTCTTCCCCATGATGCAACTAGCTCAGAAATTGCACATAACTGTCTGGGCCCAGATTGTCTCTCAGGATTGCGCAATTTTGACTAGCAGCTCCCGCAACCCGACTTTCTGCTCCTCTGGAAAACTACACATATTTTTCTGCCAGTGCCTCTGGCTTCCCACACTGTCCTCCTCGTAGAAATTGTGTAGATCCAAGCTAGATGACCTGCCCATTGCTCCCTTGAAAAATTGCGCAGATTGGCCCAACAACTCCCCAACACCTTGCCTAACCTTCCTCCCGGAAACTGCATAGTTCTGCTTCCTAGATGAGTTTTGCCCCACAACTGTCATTGCTATCTTGGATTGCAAAAATCTGTCTCCCAGTGACATTTGTGTAGTTTTTCCCGACAGTGCTCTGGAGCCTCGCATTTCAACCTGTGTTGTACTCCCACAGTCTTAGTACCTTGTCCCTCTCCTGGTCACCTGCACCAAAATGGAAAACAATGCATCATGGTAGACTAGGATATTTTTGGATTTGATGTCATCTCGTCATGAGTGATTGCAGGAACATGTACATCGATGAAACATGGTGCGACAACGAACGGGATGGAAAAGAGGCGCATGTTAGAAGACTTTCTCGTGGTCGAACAAACACATGAAGCACATCGAGCAAGCGAGCGAAAGGGACACATTCACATGCACCATCAAGCAAAGACCAAGACCATCGAAGACCCCACACACTTTGCCATGCGGAGGTGAAGACATGTTACATCGAGAGCATATCATCACTCAACAACATAACAACTCGACATAGACACCATAGTCAACCAGTACATGTCAGCAGTGTCATGTCGAGTTGTGTCATGAGTTGTCTCGGCCACATCACTACTATGGGCCATACTTGTTGTAATCAATGTAATTTAAAGTGGAAGTTCAAGAGACCCACATATGAAATTGAAGAGTCATGTAAAGTTGAAAATTCATAGGAAGTCAAAGAATCATGAGGGAAGTCGAAGAGTCACAAGGGTCAGCTATACCCCCTTGGCTATATAAACACCCTCATTGTATGAGCAAAGGAATTTTCACCTTGACTCCTCCCACATAGCCTTGAGAGTCTGTAGTTTGTTCTTTGAGGAGCGAGGAGTGGCTCCAATATCCCACTACTAGGACTAGTGATGTATGGTGTACATATGTGCCTTGGATATTTTGCCTAATTCAGAAGCTTGTCTCAGGCCAGCACGTTTTCACGCATGTTTTGTATCTGTCTATAAGACTATTATTTAAATGTTTGTAATGCATGTTTGCTTAAACTATACTAAGATATTTGAGCTACTTCAGTTATTTTAGTACTCATATTATTGAAGATGTGTTGTATTGTTTATCACTGTTGCCACGTTCGTGTGGACTACTCCACCGGACATTAGACAAACCATCTTTGTGTATTTCTTGGTGTTAATGACCATCACCCCCATATGGACTATTCCGCTGGACGGTGTATGTGTTTTCGCTTGAGATTTGGATTTCATGACTGTCACATCTGTTGGATGCCAGACATACCCTTCTTGTTGTTCGCATGTGCTTCTTCCTAGGTTGGGACTATTCCCTTTCATCAAGAGGCTCACTTTACCTCCCCCATCTTGATAGTAAGAGAACTCAGATACAGAGTTACATTACGCACTCACTAGTCACACTCACCTCGCTTTCTTGAAGTTACAAGCATGACACTCTCATGTGCTAAACAACAAGAGCTAAGGCAAATCTCTAAGATAATGGAAACTGGGCCGTTGTACCGGATGGGACTCTTAGACCAAATGGTGTGAGTTTTAGTTGGGAATTCATACCAGGGAGGTCCCCTGAATGTTGGCAGGTCCAACACTGTCAACATGTTCATTTCTTCAACTGGGTTATGTGTTTTACATCTCACTGCCCTTTTCTGTACTCATAAATGGATTTGCATTAATTTTTTTGCATGTTGAAAGAGGATTACACTAGGGATGTCCACTATCACCTTTATTATTTCTCTTGGTGGCAAAAGGATTAAGTAGATTGTTGACAGAAGCTAAAAGGCATGGAGATCTTAATGGAGTTGTTGTAGCAAATGATTTAGCTATTACTCATCTTCTATTTGTATATTACATCTTGTTGCTATGTGATTGTTCCAGAAGAGATGAAACTTCCATTAAGTCAGTGTTGGCCCTTTTTGAAAAGGCTATAGGTATGATGAATAATCTCTAGAAATATATGTTATCTGAGGTTGGGTTGTCTAGGAATGAGTAAGTAAATGGACTAAACTTGTTCCCCTTTCACTCTATAAATTTTAAAGAAGGTATTAAGTAAATCAGTTTCCATATGAATCCCAATGAATACAGAAAGGGGGACTGACTTTGGTTGATTGCAAAAATTGAAAAGAGACTTAAAGTATGGAGATACATATGGATTTCTAGGGTGGGAAGGTGTGTGCTCATCAAATATGTTCTGGAAGCCATTCCATTTTTTTGCATGTCTTTATTGTGGATTCCAAAAGGGTTTCTCAATATAATCTTCTAGTCCTATTTCAAATTGTTATGAAAAGGTTCAAGGGACAACTGATGCAGGAGCATGAGACTTGGAGGGAAAAGACTTCAAACTTATTCCAAAAATACAAAAAAATCTACAAGCAAAGGAATGGGATCCTTTAGCCATCAATTTCCATGTTTTTCTAGTTTAGCATAGAGATAGAATCTAGTAATAAATCATGATGTAATAAGTGTTGATTAGTTAAACCATAGTGGAGGTTCTCGAGGAGAATACCTTGCTGAATAGATAGGACTAGTTAAGCATAGTGGAGTTTCTCGAGGAGGATGTCTCGCAGAACTGATAGTTGCAATAAATTAAGCCTCTGTTTTAGGATCTGGTTGTTAGCACAAACCAGTATATATGTAAGTTTGATGTTATTGTAAAAGGATTTTTGGACCGCATGCTTTTATCGCATATTTCTCAAAGGAAGAAGAGAATTTCTCTGTGTATTGGTCGATCCCGGAGGCATTGAGACCTTCAAAACCCTTCTATGCATCTGAACTTATGTTTATCTGTTAAACTGGTCTTTATGCGTAATTTTGGCTTCACGCAGCGTTATCTGTTAAGCTTTTCTAACAATGGTTTGACCTTGTTTCGAACTAATGCCTTGATTAAAGTCTGTTGGAGTGGTTTTCCTGTGTATCGGCGTGCTTTGTTTCCATTTTGTGCGTCGTTTAATCCCGCAAGCCAAATTCTGGGTTACACTAAGAAACTGTGAAAAAATTTAGTCTAACTTGAGAATCCAAACTTGAAATCTTATTAAGGGTGGCCTATACCCTTATCGGTTCCGCAACCAATATCACATCGTAGTGTTTGAGAGGAGAGGGTCTAGCCCTTTGAAGTGTCGAAGTCTAAAGTGCGACTTTCGGATCCGAAATGTTATAGGAGAGGGCTTATAATATATCGGGTCTGCGAGGTGTTATTGCATTGCAAATCTTAAGCGGAAGGAGCCTGGCGAGGGAGTGTTGAATCGCTGATTGTGATTACCAATATGCTACAGTATTATCGCATCGGGGAATGGGCGATAGTGTTGTTTTAGTCCTCATGAAATAACCCACCAATAGTGTATTTAAAGTGCCGATAGTGTTATTCCATTTCTTTGGAATAAAACCCTGTCAACAGTGTATTTTGCGTATTAACGCATTTCCTTTGGTTTACAACGCCGATAGTGTAATTTACGCTTATTTGCATTATTGCCATTCTAAACCCCGCCGATAGTGTATTTCGTAATTCCAGCTTCGATAGTGGAAAATAAGATTTTGTTGTGTAATTTGTTTCGGATACCAAGGGTTAAGGCGATTAAGGAGCAAAGAGTGGTGATAGTGGTCAAAAATGGAGATTTATGAATAGTCAGTCTAAAATAGATGACTGATACTCCGGTGGAGGAAGAAGAAAGGTTTCAGCCAGAATTAGAGGAAATTATATAAGGATTAGAGCGTTTGTCTATTTTGCTTGCACCCAAGCCTCCATTAGTGGTATCAGAGCAACCTTTTGACACTGAATTGAATCTCAGAAGCAAAAGAAGGAAAGTTAATATGGCTTTCAGAAGTGGAAGAGGACGTGGTAGAAGAGGATGGCTAGTTGCAAATGTTGAAGTGATGGAAGCTGTGCAATAGATGCAGGCTAGAATGGAAGCATTAACATCAGGGAGAAATATAGATGATGGGGATGTTAGTGAGCTTGAGGTTGAAGAGGAAGGAGAGGAGGAAGCTGTAGCAATTACTCCTGAGATGAGATTCTTCCAGTCAGTGTTGAGATCCATAGCTAGGCCAAAGACTGAGGTTTCAATATATGAAGGAGGACTGAACCCAGAAGAATTGATAGACTGGATTAATGGCATGGAGAAATTCTTTGACTATGAAGAAACATAAGATGAGAAGAAAGTAAAGTTTGCTCTCACCAAGCTAAAAGGTCATGCAACACTTTGGTGGGATGGAGTGTAGGCAGAAAAGAGTCTTGGAAAGCAACCAATCAGAAAATGGAATAGGATGGTAGCAAAGCTAAGAGGTAAGTTTCTACAAAGTAATTATCAACAAACCTTGTTCAGACAGATGCAGAACCTTAGACAAAGGTCTATGACAGTGAAAGAATACACAAAGGAATTCTATAAGTTAAGCATAAGAGCTGGAGAAATTTAGGATACAAATGAGATGGTGACTAGATATTTGAATGGTCTTAGGACGGAAATTAAAGATGAGATAAGTATATTGTCTCCTAAAACAGTAGAGGAAGCTTATCAGATGGTACTTAAAGCTGAAGAAAAACTCATAAGGAAGCAGTCTGCCAGAGGGAGAGGTACTTTCCGAGGAAAGGGAAGCCAAGGTGGTAGAGGAAGATCTACAACACCTAAAGATGGAGCTAGTAGCAGCTCAAACCAACATGCACCCACAGGAGGTGATGCAAGTGGTAGAGGGAGTTTTTCTAGAGGAAGAGGAGGCAGAGGCAGAGGAAGAGAAGTAAGATGTTACAGATGTAACACAGTGGGACACAGATATTTTGAGTGCCCAGAGAATGCAGGGACAAGTCAGAGGAATGCAATTGTTTCTCAAGTTGAGGGAGAAGCAATAGCAACAACAGTGACAGAAGAAGAAAATATACCAGAGAGAGGAGAATCTTTGGTAGTCAATAAGTTTTTGCTCAAGCCAGCAAAGGAGATAGTTGAACCATCACAAAGAAAGACTTTATTCAAGACAGTGTGTAAGGTTCAAGGGAAATGCTGTCAGATGATCATTGATAGTGGCAACACCGATAATTTGGTCTCAATAGAAGTGGTGGAGAAATTGAAGCTGAAGACATTGAAACATCCAACACCTTACAAGGTGTCATGGTTACAAAAGGGACATCAGCTATTAGTGAATGAACAATGTGAAGTGGAGTTGTAGTTGGGAAAATACAAGGACAAAATTGCATGTGATGTGATGCCAATGGATCTGTGTCACATATTGCTTGGAAGACCTTGGCAATATGACAGAGGAGCTATGCATGATGGAAAAAGAAACACCTACAAGTTTGGTAGAGATGGTATCAATCATACATTGCTTCCTATGGGAGAAGAAGATGCATCAGGAAAGAAGACTGATCCAAAAACTTTGTTACTGGGAGGAAAGGAATACTTATAGCAAATTGAAGAGAATGAGGTAAATTTTGTTGTAATTTGAAAGCCCAAAGTAATAATGACTTCTACTAAAGTTTATGATTTACCCATTGAAATTCAAGAAATGTTGGACAATTATTGTGATATCATTGTTGATTATTTGCCTAATGAGTTACCACCCATTAGAAGAATTAGCCATCACATAGATTTTATTCCTAGAGCAAATCTACCTAACAAAGAAGCTTACAGAATGACTCCTGCATAAAATGAAGAGGTTAGGAAGTAGGTTCATGAACTGCTTGACAAAGGACTGATCAGAGAAAGCTTGAGTCCTTGTGCAATACCAACAGTGTTGAGTCCAAAGAAGGATGGAGGCTACAGAATGTGTACTGATTCAAGAGCCATCAATAAAATCACAATCAGGTACATATTTCCTTTACCTAGAATTGAATATTTAATGGATTTCTTGAGTGGAGCAAAGTAGTTTACAAAACTAGATCTTAAGAGTGGGTATCATCAGATAAGGATAAGAGAAGGGGATGAGTGGAAAAATGCTTTTAAGACAAATGAGGGATTGTATGAGTGGAGAGTAATGCCCATTGGGTTTTCAAATGCACCAAGTAAGTTTATGAGACTCATGAATGAAGTTCTTAAAGAATTTATTGGTAAATTTGTAATAGTATATCTGGACAATATATTAGTTTACAACAGGTCTAAGGAGGAGCACATGAGACATCTGAATTATGTCTTACAAAGGCTACATCAAGAGAAGTTATTGCTAAATTTGAAGAAGTGTTCATTCATGAAAGACAAGTTAGTGTATTTGGGTTTTGTTATTTCTGCTGAAGGGTTGAAGATGGATCCAGAGAAGATCAAGGCAATCATGGAGTGGCCTTCACCTAAAAGTGTTTTTGAGGTAAGAAGTTTTCATGGTCTTGTTAGTTTTTTATAGGAAATTCATAAAGAATTTTAGTAAGATCAATGCTCCTATTTTTGAGACCATAAATAAGGATAAACAACCATTTAGATGGACTACTGAAGCATAAAAGAATTTCCAGTTGTTGAAGAAGAAGATCACTGAAAAACCTATTTTGGTTCTACCTAATTTTAGTAAAGCTTTCCAAGTGAAGTGTGATGCCAATGGAGAAGCTATTGGAGGTGTTTTAAGTCAGGAGGACTGACCTATAGCTTATTTTAGTGAAAAGATGAATGATTCAAAGAAGAAGTATTCTTCTTATGATAAGGAGTTCTATGCAGTTGTGCAGTCATTGAAGAAGTGGAGACATTATTTGATTTCAAAAGAGTTCATACTTTATTCAGATAACCATGCTTTACAATATATTATGCAGCAGCCAAAGCTTAGCCAGAAACATGCTAAATGGCCAATCAAATAAAGTTGCAGATGCCTTAAGTAGGAGAAATGTATTACTTCAAGAGAGTCAAATTCAAGTGTTGGGTCTTGATTTTCTTAAAGAATTGTATGACACAGATTCAGATTTTAAAGAGGCATTTGAAGCTTATAAGAATCCCGTTTTGATGGATAAGAGTAAATGGTTGGATTATTTCTTACAAGATGGACTGTTGTTTAAAAGGAATCAGCTGTGCATAGAAAACCGTTCTATGAGGGAGAACTTAATCAAAGAGAAACATAGTGGTGGACTTGCAAGACATTTTAGTATAGAGAAGACTTATGAATAGTTGAACATATTTTAGTTCTGGCCAAAAATGAGATCTAAAGTGGAAAATTATGTGAAAACTTGTAAAATCTGTCAATATGCAAAGGTAAGAAGCCAAAACACAGGTTTGTATGTTCCATTGCCAATTCCAGATAGGCCTTGGTATATGGTATGGATTTTGTTTTGGGCTTACCAAAGACTCAAAGAGGAAACGGTTCAATTTTTGTTGTAGTGGACAGATTTTCAAAAATGGCACTTTTTATTCCATGTTATAAAACTAGTGATGCTACTCACATTGCTAATTTGTTTTTCAAAGAGATTGTAAGATTACATGGGTTGCCTAAAAGTATTGTCTCAGACAAGGATTCCAAATTTGTTGGACATTTTTGGAGGACACTATAGAAGAAGTTGGGAACTAAATTGAGTTTTAGTTCTGCCTATCATCCACAAACTGATGGACAGACTGAAGTTGTGAACAAGAGTTTGGGCAATCTTTTAAGGAGTCTTGCTGGCACACGCTGAATATGCATATAATGACTCACCTAACAGGAGTATAGGACAGAGTCCATTCCATATTGTTTATGGAATTCACCCAAGAGGAGTATCGGAGTTAAGAAACTTGGGAAAATATGAGATGAGAAGTGCAGAGGGAGAAGACTTTGCTTCAGAAATGCAAGCAATACATGAACAAGTGAAACAACAACTGCAAGATAGCAACATTAAGTACAAAACCAGAGCAGACATGAAAATAAGAGAGGTGAACTTTGAAGTTGGAGATTTGGTTTTAACACACCTAAGAAAGGAAAGATTTCCAAAGAGGGAGTATAACAAATTAAAGTTCAAGAAAATTGGACCATGTAGAGTATTAAGGAAAATTTCTGCAAATGCATAGGAAATTGAATTATCTCCAATGTCCAATGTTCAATGTTGCTGACCTGTACAAGTATGAAGGTGAAACTGCAGATGATACAGAAAAGGATCTGGAGGCATAGGAAATTGAGTGGGTAAAACAGTTACCTACAGCAAAAGATTTACATCCAGAAAGGATTTTGGACAAGAAAGTGTTCAAGAAAACCAGAGGACAGGAGTGCTTTCAGTATTTGGTAAAATGGAAGGATCAACCAACTGCTAAAGCTACTTGGGTAACAGAAAACATGCTACAGAAGCTGGGAAGTTCTGTAGAAGAGCTCATGGACAGGAGCCCATGAAGAATTTTGTCCTAAGGAGTCTGATGCAGGAGCATGAGACTTGGAGGGAAAAGACTTCAAACTTATTCCAAAAATACAAAAAAATCTACAAGCAAAGGAGTGGGATCCTTTAGCCATCAATTTCCATGTTTTTCTAGTTTAGCATAGAGATAGAATCTAGGAATAAATCATGATGTGATAAGTGTTGATTAGTTAAACCATAGTGGAGGTTCTCGAGGAGAATAACTCGCTGAACAGATAGGATTAGTTAAGCATAGTGGAGGTTCTCGAGGAGGATGTCTCACAGAACTGATAGTTGCAATAAATTAAGCCTATGTTTTAGGATCTGGTTGTTAGCACGAACCCGTATATATGTAAGTTTGATGTTATTGTAAAAGGATTTTTGGACCACATGCTTTTATAGCATATTTCTCAAAGGAAGAAGATAATTTCTCTGTGTATTGGTTGATCTCGGAGGAATTGAGACCTTCGAAACCCTTCTGTGCATCTGAACTTATGTTTTTCTGTTAAACTGGTGTTTATGCATAATTTTGGCTTCACACAGTGTTATTTGTTAAGCTTTTCTAACAGTGGTTCAGCTTTGTTTCCAACTAATACCTTGATTAAAGTCTGTTGAAGTTTTTTTCCTATGTATCAGCATGCTCTGTTTCCATTTTACGCGTTGTTTAGTCCCGCAAGCCAAATTCTGGGTTACACTAAGAAACCGTGAAAAAACTTAGTCCGAATTGAGAATCCGGACTTGAAATCTTATTAAGGGTGGCCGATACCCTTATCGGGTCCGCAACCAATATCGCATCACAGTGTTTGAGCAGAGAGGGTCTAGCCCTTTGAAGTACCGAAGTTTGAAGTGCGACTTTCAGATCCGAAATGTTATAGGAGAGGGCTTATAATATATTAGGTTAGTGAGGCGTTATCACATCACAAATCTTAAGCGGAAGGAGCCTAGCGAGGGAGCATTGAATCACTGATTGCGATTACAGATATGCTACAGTATTATCGCATCGGGGAAGGGCCGATAGTAAAGCGCTGATAGTGTTGTTTCAGTTCTCATGAAATAACCCGCCGATAGTGTATTTAAAGCGCCGATAGTGTTATTCCATTTCTTTGGAATAAAGCCTCGCCGATAGTGTATTTTGCGTATTAACGCATTTCCTTTGGTTTACAACGCCGATAGTGTAATTTATGCTTATTTGCGTTATTGCTCCCGCCAATAGTGTATTTCATAATTCCCATGGAATTACAGCTCCAATAGTGGAAAAGAAGCCTTTGTTGTGTAATTTGTTTCCGATACCAAGGGTTGAGGCGATTAAGGAGAAAAGAGTGGTGATAGTGGCCAAAAAGGGAAATTTATGAACAGTCAGTCTAGAAATAGATGACTGATACTCCAGTGGAGGAAGAAGAAGGGTTTCATCCAGAATTAGAGGAAATTATATCAGGAATAGGGAATTTGTCTATATTTCCTACACTCATGCCACCAACAACTAGGTTTTTCCTTAGGTAAAATGGGATAAAATCACCTAACCCAAGAAGTGGGTAGGTTGGGGTTTGAAAAGTATGTTCTATTTCTCGAAAGAATTAGTGACAAAGGTAGGATGGAGGTTGATAGACACCACAATATTCAACATGAAATATATACACACTTTATCGATCAAAGAGTGGGCCAGACTCCCTAACAAGCACATGATGAATTTCTTAGTTGTATGGAAATAAATTCTGGCATCTTTCAATGTGATAAAGAATGGTTTGGCATGGAAGGTTGATTCTGGAGAAAAATTCAAAGTTTGAATTGATCCTTGGGTAGGTTATGGTGAAAACTAATTGCTGCCTCTGGAATTGGTGGAAACCATAAAATGAAAATGGAACATATGCCTTGAATCAGGTGGCTAATTCAGAGAAAAAAAAAATCTATCTGGATTAAGGTTGGGAAAGTGCAACATAATTAAATTTACTAATCAATTACTCATGTTAATGGCATGACTATACAAATGCTCTAAATATTTCTCATGGCATACTTAGTGCCAATGGAGATTGTTTGCGCTGGGTACACTCCTCTTTTGTGGAATATTCTCCTAGGATGGGTTACCTATACATTATTATTGATAGGGAGACAAAAAATGTTGAATGGCGGCGGAGGAAAATATGGAGGTTGGGTTTCCGAGATTTTTTTTTTTTTTTTTTTTGGTGTATTCTTGGAAACAAGGCCCCTATAAGGGTCAATTTACAGAAGATATGTTTATGGGGCCAAGTTGGTATACATTGTGCAAAAATGTAGAGGAGACAATATTTCACTTTTTCCTTGAATGCCCTTATGATAATGGGGTATGGAATACTATAACATTGCATTTATCTTTAAACACTCTGTGGCAGGGCTCCTCTTGCAAAGAATCATGGAAATCATGGTGGGATAATGCCGCTCCAAAAAAATTTAGGAATATTCCACTAATTTTTTGTTGGGGTATTTGGATTGCAAGGAATAAGGACATCTTCCAATCAAATCCACAAACACCCGACAAAGTGGCAACCCAAATCATTGTTGTCTATGGTTTAATCCCTAATGATGTAGTGTCCTTTAGACCTAGGAATATCGTCATTGAAGAAGTGTAACACTCTTTTCCTTGGGAATATTTTGATGGAGTATTTGTTGGTGGGGGCACTTGTGGTGGAGGTGATATATTATACCTAACAGAAAACAATTATTTTAAGCTTCAAAGATGGCTAGGCAAGGGTTCATATAAATATGCTGAATTCCTTAGTCTAAAACTTATGACCTTGTTTTCCATATGAAAATGTTGCAAGAGGATCCAAATTTTTGGAAACTCTTTGATTGTAATTAATTGGTTCAATGAGGTTACCAGATTTCATATGCACACATTGATATTGATTCTTGAAGAAGTTTTGAGGATAAAGCATGCTTTTGATCAAATTATATGTTGTCACATCTACAAGGAAAATGAACTCTATTCTTGACACTCTTTCCAAGGTTGGTGCATAAGAAGATACAGGGACTTGGAAGATCTATAAGTAATTAGAAGACACTACATATGAGTGCTACCACAAGCATTTTATAGATGGTCTACAGTTGGAGGATCAAATTGCTTGACTACTTTCAGTTTTATTTATTTCCTTATGGTTCTAGGATCTCAATCCTAGATGGAGGCTGCTCTTTTTTTATTGTGTTATTCATCTACTGATGTTGTTGACACCTTATAATTGGGATTGGGTGAATATATATAAAATAGTGTAAATAATAAATAAGTAGAATATGAATATGAAGTGACATTGGGAGGTGAAGCCCAAGAGTATCTCCCTCCATGTATATATCAATGAGCAATCTTAATGCAAAATACAATTCACTTTGTGGAGTTACCTCCTAACCTAACATGGTATCAAAAACAACTCCCAAATTATTTTATGTGTTGCAACTCCTGTCAGTTCTCTGCCATATTCAGTCCCTATATTCCTAGATTCTGTGCATTTATATTCCTCAAGGTTGCAGAGAATATCCATTGTGAGTAATTTTTTTTTGTGAAGGCTGAGTTTTTTTTTTTTGAATGTTGTCATATGCGCTGACCACAGTCATCGATTTTCGTTTTAATATATTACTACAATGCCCCATACATTATGCCTTCACCCTGGTTGCGTTATTGGTCTTAGCCTGCACTTGGCTCCGGTCGACTGTTGAATGCTGCCTTCTATTAAGGTTGCTCCAACTCAACGCTGCTCCTACCATTTCTCAGGGCCTCGGCCTCTCGGCCCTCTCCGTTCCCGATTTTCAATTCTGTTAAAACACATACAACCCTCACACCCCTCACCACTCCCAATTTTTTGACTGTGAGACCATTCAAAAGTCCATCTCCTCACTACATTGACTCCACTACACACCGTCTCTTCATACGCAACCACTACTCCCCACGGATTGCGCCCATGGTCAGTTCTCCTATCACACCGGTTCACTGCAATCCGCTCCCATAACATGTACCATCGCCTCCATTCCATACATTTTCTCATGTTTTCATTGGTATACATTAATACGTCCACGAGTTAATACAGTGGCCCATTACTCCCACATCTCCCATACACTAGCCCATTGCTCCCATACACAAGCCCATTACTCCCAGAGTTGCGTTGCGTTGTGTCGACAACAGAGTTGTGTTGCTCCCGCACTGTCATATACATTAGGGCAGCGCCTAACCAGCCATATATAGCGTATTCAATGCACCCGGAGATGCACGGGACATAGCCCGCTAACACGCGAATTGCCCTTTTTTATTTAGTGACGAGTTTCCAAATTCATGTGTTAACGGATTATCTCTCGTGCATCTCCGGGTGCATTGAATATGCTATATATGGCTGGTTAGGCGCTTCCTATACATTAGCCCATTACATTGTCTATGCTCTCTCCATATCTCGCTGTCTACGCACACACCTCCCCCATATACTCCCTACCCCACATACCCCCTCCCCCATATACAACCTCCCCCTTATAACAATTCCCCCAAGTAATACCTTTGGCGCTTATATCAAAGTGTACTCTTTTATACCAGAAGTACATTTTTTCCACCATAACTGCATTTTTTTACTACTAGAAGTACATTTTTTGTTCCAGTATACATTTTTAAATGCATTCATTGATCTCTATAGTTGGAGTAGTTCTCTTTTAGGAAAGAGAACTATCTAGAATGGTCGCAGAAGCTAAAACACACTCTCTTTTTCAATGAGTTGTGGAAAGGAGTTTGTGTAGGAGGAGATAATGAAATGACAAAGCCCACCTCAAATAAGGAGATTGCCATTTGGGAAAACAAGAAAAACAAGGCCTATGCCTTGATTGAAACATCTATAAGTGAAGAGGTGAGTCGCCATATTTCACCATTTTCAAATGATTTTGAAGCCATACAGAAGTTGAAGGAACTCTATGACTCACACTCTGAACTTAAAGTTGTCCAATTAATGATTAAATCGTTTAGTCTTGAATTAAAAATGATGATCCTCTTGCTTTAGCATTAGAAGTAAGATCTATTATGCATGATATCAAAACCACTAATGTTAAACTAGACATTCCTCTCATAAATTTTGTCAAGGCACTATATCCCACTTACTCAAATTATCTTGAGTCATTGCAAGAAAGTGGAAACCTCAAGGAAATTACCTTTGAATCCATTTAGAAGAAGTTTGTAGAGAGAGAGAAGGATTTTGGAAAGAAGTCAACTCCACAATCTTCTGAAGAAGTTGTGTGTCTTGAACATAGAGATAAGAATCATGCTCAAGATTCTTCCAGAGGAAGAGGTGGTTGAAGAGGAAGAGGAAGAAGAAATTTCAGAGGCAGGGGGGGGCAAACACTCTCAAGGAGAAAAGTCCGATCTTCATTGCATACGTTGCAATATAGATGGACATGATGCATCTACATGCAAGTTGCCTTGGGAAAGAATTGACAAGGAAAGAAATCAAGCAAAAGGTAAAACCAATGACAAAGAGAAAGGTAAAGCACCTAAATCCGCTCACTATGTTTTGGCACATTGTAATATTGGAGTAACTAAAGACTTGTTCAATTATTCACTTGCTTCTTGGAAAAATGATTGGTTGCTTGATTCAGGGGAAACTTGCCACAAGAATTTTAGAAGAGAATTTTTTGAAGAATTTACTGACAATGTTGATGGAGCAGTATACTTTGCAGACAAATCAAAAATCGAGTCATCAGAGCTTGGCACAATCAGGCTCAAACTGCTGGGTCTTCTAGACTTTCTTCTACATGATGTTTTATATATCCCAGCGTTGAGGAGAAACTTGCTGTCCTTTGTACACATCCTCTAGAAAGGACACTCCATTCATATGCTTGATGGCAAGGTTGAGATAAAAAAAGCATCAGATCACTCACTTGTCATGACGGGGATAGAAGAATAAAGACTTCTGAAGCTGCAAGGTACCTCTGCTCATGCACAAAACTTCTCATACCGTTCTCATTATGATGAAGGTGCATTTCCATCAAGTCTTCTATGGCATGCTACATTTGGACACTTGAACTATGAAAACCTTTGATTGTTGAAGAAAAATGGTATTACTGGTTTGCCTACAATTCCTAGGAAACTTAAGCAATGTGATGCTTGTATTCTAGGAAAGCATAACAAATAGTCTTTTCATGATTCACATTCCAGAGCACATAGAAAACTTGAACTCATTCATTCAGATTTATGTGGTCCAATGCCTTTTCCTTCTACAAATGGAAATAAATATATGATGACATTTGTTGATAACTACACCAGAATGTGTTGGGGATTATTTTATTGAAAAACAAATCTGATGCTTTTCCAACATTCAAGAACTTTCATGCATGGATTGAAAATGATGCACAATCTCATATTGGCTCTTTTTGCATTGATAATGGAAAAGAATAGATTTGAAATGAATTTGAAAACTATCTTCGCCATCATGGGATCAAGCTTCAAAAAACTGTGCCTTATAATTCCCAACAGAACGGATTAGCTGAAAGAATGAACAGGACAATATTAAATATGGTAAGTTCCATGATGTTTTTCAAGAATGTAAAATTGATGTTTTTGGTTGATGTAGTTCTATGTTTTGTGTATGAAAATAATAGATGTCCATCTAATGCTATTAGAAACAAGACTCCTTATGAAATGTGGTATGGCCACATTCCTTCGGTAAAGCATCTTAGGGTCTTTGGTTCCACCTGTTATGACTTGATACCAAAGGAATAAAGAAACAAACTTGGTGCATGGAGTTGTAAGTGTATCTTCTTGGGGTATTCAAATACCTTGATGCAGCAGCATAAGGCTTGAAGACAAATTCGAAGAATTATTCCAAAAATACAAAAAAATATTACAAGCAAAGGAGTGGGATCCTTTAGCCATCAATTTCCATGTTTTTCTAGTGAAGCATAGAGCCAGAATATAGGATTTGATCATGATGTAATAAATCTTAGTTAGTTAGCTGTAGTGGATATTCTCGAGGAGAATGCCTCGCAGGACAGATAGGGTTAATAAATTTTAGCCTTTGAATTAGGATCTGGTTGTTAGGATGAACCAATACTTATGTAATTTTCACACTATTGTAAGGGGATTTTGACTGTTGAAGAAATTGGAATTCCTAGAGCGAATCTAGTAAATTGGGAAAATTTAGTTTCTGTGTATGTGGATGAGAAATTCCCTGTCAAATCCCGAAGCATAATCTCCTTCGAAATCTCTGTGTTTATAATTCGAAGTTTATTTGGTGTTCCGTGAGATTGAATGAAATTGTGTCAACTGTGTCAAATTTTGTGTTTTTTAACTGTGCTTCTCGTGAGTTCTGAGTGTGTTGAGCAGGGATTGTGAATTTCCGAAAACCTTGGTACTGTGTAGAGTGTGAAATTCGGAAGTCTCTTGTCGCTGTGAAAACCCTGTGAGAATCCTAGTGGTCCTCGGTCTCGAAGCTCTAAGCTTCGTTTTCATCTGTCGGCTCGTGGAGCGGATGGTCGAGATCAGCGGAGAAAGACCAAGGACGCAGTGGTGTGAAGATTGATTTTGGACCGTTAGATCTCGGTTGAGATAGATCTACGGTGTTCGGGCGAGGAAGTTACCCGACAGTTAACGAGTAGAAGCGGGTTGGAGAAACCCACAAGTGGATTTCAAGGGGAGGAAAAGCTGTAAGTGGTAATTCCCCCGTTGGCTCTGATTCCATACACCCAGTGACACGTAGCAGTGAGGAGAGAGAGGGAAACCACTTTTTGGGTTGATTTGGAGTGCGCAAGTTAATGGGCTGATATGCGTGCGAGCCGTTAGATCTGGTGGAGCGAGATCGATGGTTGACAGACTTGGAACAAGTTTGAGGTCAGGGAGTGTTGTGACCGTTGGATCTTGAATATATCAACGGTGAAGAAGTGCTGACAAGTTTTTAGAAGGCGAATTTCAAATTTATTAAACTATGGTTTGTACTACCGTTGGGTCCGGACTAGTGAAAGTTTAGCGGAACTCTGCGACTTTGGGAGGGATTTGCTAACTTAGCGGAAGCTCTAAAGTTGATAGTGGATGATAGAGAGCCCATTGAACCAACAAATACACCTGAAAACAGAAGTAGAAGAGATAATCTCACAATTTGGGAGATTAACACTCCTTCCTGCACCCAGACCACCGTCATTAGTGGTATCAGAGCAACCTATTGACACTGAATTGAATCTCAGAAGCAAGAGAAGGAAATCCAATATGGCTTTCAAAGTTGGAAGAGGACGAGGACGTGGTAGAAGAGGATGACCAGTTGCAAATTCTAAGGTGATGGAAGCTATGCAACAAATGCAGGCTATATTAGAAGCATTAACAACATGGATAAATATAGATGATGGAGATGTTAGTGAGCCTGAGGTTGAAACTGAAGAAGAGGAGGAAACTATAGCAGTTACTCCTGAGATGAGATTCTTCCAATCAGTGTTGAGATCCACAGCTAGGCCAAAAACTGAGGTTTCAATATATGCAGGAGGATTGAATCCAGAAGAATTGATAGACTGGATTAATGGCATGGAGAAATTCTTTGATTATGAAGAAACAAAAGATGAGAAGAAAGTAAAGTTTGCTGTCACCAAGCTAAAAGGACATGCAACACTTTGGTGGGATGGAGTGCAGGCAAAAAGAAAGAGTCTTGGCAAGCAACCAATCAGAAATTGGAATAGGATGGTAGCAAAGCTAAGAGGTAAGTTTCTACCAAGTAATTATCAGCAAACCTTGTTCAGACAAATGCAAAATCTTAGACAGAGGTCTATGACAGTGAGAGAATATACAGAGGAATTCTATAAGGTAAGTGTAAGAGCCGGACAAACTCACGATACAGATGAGAAGGTGGCTAGATATGTGAATGGTCTTAGGATGGACATTCAAGATGAGATAAGTATACTGTCTCCTAAAACAATAGGTGAAGCTTATCAGATGGTACTGAAATTTGAATAAAAACTCATGAGGAATCAGTCTGCTAGAGGAAGAGGTACTTTCTGAGGAAAAGGAAGTCAAGGTGGTAGGGGAAGATCTACAACACCTAGAGATGGAGCTAGCAGTAGCTCAAACTAGCATGCAACCACAGGAGGTGATGCAGGTGGCAGAGGGATTTTTTCTAGAGGAAGAGGAGGCAGAGGAAGAGGAAGAGAATTAAGATGTTACAGGTGTAACAAGCTGGGACATAGAGCTTTTGAGTGCCTAGAGAATGCAGGAACAAGTCAGAGGAATGCAATTGTTGCTCAAGTTGAGGAAGAAGCAGCAACAATAATAGAAGAAGAAGATGTACCAGAGAGAGGAGAATCTTTGGTAGTTAATAAAGTTTTTCTCAAGCCAACAAAGGAGATAGTTGAACCATCACAAAGAAAGACTTTGTTCAGACAATTGCATAAGGTTTGAGGGAAATGTTGTCAGATGATCATTGATAGTGGCAGCACTGATAATTTGGTCTCTACAAAAGTGGTAGAGAAATTGAAGTTGAAGACAATGAGACATCCAACACCTAACAAGGTGTCATGGTTACAAAAGGGACATCAGTTGTTAGTGAATGAACAGTATGAAGTGGAGTTGCAGTTGGGAAAATATAAGGATAAAATTGTATGTGATGTGATGCCTATGGATGTGTGTCCCATATTGCTTGGGAGACCTTGGAAATATGACAGAGGAGCTACACATGATGGAAAAAGAAACACCTACAAGTTTGGTAAAGATGGTTTCAATCATACAATGTTGCCTATGGAAGAAGAGGATGCATCAGGAAAGAAGACTGATCCAAAAACTCTATTACTAGGAGGAAAGGAATACTTACAGCAGATTGAAGAAAATGAGGTAAATTTTGTTGTAATTTGCAAGCCCAAGGTAATAATGACTTCTACTAAAGTTTCTAATTTACCCATTTAAATTCAAGAAATGTTGGACAACTATTGTGATATCATTGTTGATGATTTGCCTAATGAGTTACCACCCATCAGAAGGATTAGCCATCATATAGATTTGATTCCTGGAGAAAATCTACCAAACAAAGCAGCTTACAGAATGACTCCCACGTAAAATGAAGAGGTTAGAAAGCAAGTTCAGGAACTACTTGACAAAAGATTGATCAGAGAGAGTTTGAGTCCTTGTGCAGTACCAACAGTGTTGAGTCCAAAGAAAGATGGAGGCTGGAGAATGTGTACTGATTCAAGAGCCATCAATAAAATCATAATCAGGTACAAATTTCCTTTACTTAGAATTGAATATTTGATGGATTGTTTGAGTGGAGCAAAGTATTTTACAAAACTAGATCTTAAGAGCGGGTATCATTAGATAAGGATAAGAGAAGGGGGTGAGTGGAAAACTGCTTTTAAGACAAATGAGGGATTGTATGAATGGAGAGTAATGCCTTTTGGGTTGTCAAATGAACCAAGTATGTTTATGAGACTCATGAATGAAGTTCTTAAAGAGTTTATTGGTAAATTTGTAATAGTATATCTAGACGATATATTAGTTTACAACAGGTCTAAGGAGGAGCACATGAGACATCTGAATTATGTCTTACAAAGGTTACAATAAGAGAAATTATTGCTGAATTTGAATAAACGTTCATTCATGAAATAGGAATTAGTGTATTTGGGTTTTGTTATTTCCGCTGAAGGGTTGAAGATGGATCCAGAGAAGATCAAGGCAATCATGGAGTGGCCTTCACCAAAAAGTATTTTTGAGGTAAGAAGTTTTCATGGTCTTGCTAGTTTTTATAGGAAATTCATAAAGAATTTTAGTAAGATCAATGCTCCTATTGTTGAGACTATAAATAAGGATAAACAACCATTTAGGTGGACTGCTGAAGCAAAAAATAATTTTCAGCTGTTGAAGAAGAAGATCACTGAAAAACCTATTTTGGTTCTACTCGATTTTAGTAAACCTTTCCAAGTGAAATGTGATGCCAATGGAGAAGCTATTGGAGGTGTTTTAAGTCAGGAAGACAGATCTATAGCTTATTTTAGTGAAAAGCTGAATGATTCAAAGAAGGAGTATTCTTCTTATGATAAAGAGTTTTACGCAGTTGTGCAGTCATTGAAGAAGTGAATACATTATCTAATGTCAAAAGAGTTCATACTTTATTCAGATAACCATGCATTGCAGTATGTTATGCAACAACCAAAGCTTAACCAGAAACATGCCAAATGGGTAGAGTATCTTCAGGGCTTCAATTTTGTCTTAAAGCATATAAATGGCCAATCAAACAAAGCTGCAGATGCTTTAAGTAGAAGAAATACATTATTTCAAGAGAGTCAAATTCAAGTGTTGGGTTTTGATTTTCTTAAAGAATTGTGTTATAGAGCCAAGTCACAAAAAGATAGAAAAGATAGATGAACGCCTTAGAAATAAGTCTCTTCGAGGGGGCAACCTCCTTTACATTACACAAATGAACAATTCTTGGATGATACAAATGACAAGACGTCCTTTCTATATATAGGAGTCTAAGGGGTCATAATATAATTAGAGCCAACATAACAATAATAATGTAAGGGCACAATAATAACAATAGTGGGCTTCTATGGGGCACAATAGTAACAATATGGGGACTACATGGGTACAACAATATAATAATGGGGTTGTACTAATAACAATAAGGGGTTACACTAGTAGTATAGGGGCCTAACATGCCCCTCTCCTTCAAAAAGTGTTGTCCTCAACGCTTGAGTAGTTCTTGATGCTTCTGTATAAAATTCTTGTCCTCCCATGTGGAATCTTCAGCGGGTAAGTTCTTCCACTTGATGAGATACTCTGAAATTGATCGATTTTGTAGCTGTCGGGTTCTTGCTTCTGTGACTGCTCTAGGTTCCAATATGATTCCTCTTCAAGTTGTGGCAATATTGTTTGAATTGGGATATTCTATAACTTTTGAATGAGGGGCCATACTTCTTCGTCCTTCTTCCATTCATCCCTTGCTTAATTTATCCAATCTGGTTGGATAATAGAAATAGCACAAAACAATGCTTCCACATTCTCATCCTTTCTTGAGAGTGCATCTGCAACAAAATTTTGCTTCCCTTTTCTATCGATGATGTCAAAGTCATAACCCAACATATTTGTGACCCTTTTTTTCTATTCTTCTAAAGATAATAGTTGTTCTAAAAAGTATTTAAGACTATCATGATCCATTTTTACCTTGAAGTGTCTTCCCATTCGGTAAGGTCGCCAATTCTTAAGTGCATGTAGTATTGCCAACATTTCCTTCTCATAAATAGCTTGCTTGAGATGTAGCATTAAAAATACCCAGTCACCTACATCAAAACATTTTTCACTACGATGTTGATCTACCTGTTGTTTCATTCGATTTTGCACCAAAGTGGCGTTATTCTTTAAAAGTTGGAGAACTTGTTGTTGATGCTCGATGTGATCTTTCACTGCTTGAACCTTTTTCTTCTTGATATGTCCTTCTATCTTGAGAGTTTGAGGAGTGGTAATTTCTTCGAATGCTTTACAGGATATGTCCGGATTCATTTCTTGATGCTCGATGTGATCTTTCACTTCTTGAACATTTTTTTTCTTGATATATCCTTCTATCTGGATAGTTTGAGGAGTGATAATTCCGGCCAATGCATTAAAAGATATGGTTGGATTCATTTCTTCTTTCTTGATGTGATGTTTCACTTCTTGAACCTTTTTCTTCTTGATATGTCCTTCTATCTTGAGAGTTTTAGGAGTGGTAATTCTTGCCAACACTTTAGAAGATATGGTCGGATTCATTTCTTCTTTCTCTGGGGTTGGGTCCTGGCGTATATCCTCTTCTTTTGATGTTTCTTGATCCTTTTCTTCCTCCTCTTCATACTCTATGTAAAAATAATTTCTTCTCAGCACACTTATGACCTTTAGTGCATTTGCTATCACAATTGTAACAAAGCCCTTTTTCTCTTTTTTCTTCCAATTGTTGTGGTGTAACCCTTGTAGGTTGTGGAAGGCTAGGAGAAACAATACTTGCATCTTAATAGTTGTGCGGGGTAGAATTCCTTGTTGCCATAATTTTTCTTTCCACTTTGTAACAATGCCCCTTTTCTCTTTTTTCTTCCAATTGTTGTGGTGTTTCTCTAAAGAAGGTGTTGCTCTTTGTATTCTCATAATGTGATATAATTTCCTCTGTGAAAATTGACCACGTAACAAGTTGTTTACGAGAACAAAGCCCTTTATACCATAAAAATTGATCTTGTTCTAAATATGAAGATGTGATACATACCTTTTTAATAGTGGTACATCATGTAGATCAAAATAATTCTCCATCTGTAGTATCCAATTTACCAGATCCTTGCCATCAAACTTCCTCATCTCACTTTTTCTTGATTTTAGGAGCTTGATCTTGAAACAACTATAACTATGTACTTTTAGATTTTTAAGTTCTGAAATTGTGATCTGCAGTAGCCCTTTGCGTCCTCTTTCCAATGCCACCAGTCTGATCGAATTTAGATTCTCCAAGAAAGAGTTATGCACAATCTCCCAATATGACCTGATTATATACCTTTTCAGAAGAGAAAACTTGTACAAAGTGCCACGTGTCATTGTTTTGGCCTTACGATCTCAAAAATATACACATGAAACTACAATCCGTCGTCTTTTTGTAATTTCTGATGAAATTTCAATCTGATGCTCAAAACACATGTTATGACTATTTTCCATAGGTCACCTGTTTATAATGTAACTCGGGAGTCTGCAAAAAGGCCAACTTCCTCAAATCATATCTCCGCAAATGTAAAGCAAAAATCTTGGAAATTCGGAACCAAGGTTCAAAATGATTTTGGCCCAAATGGGTTTTTTTTGTAGCATCTAAAATGTCGCAGAAAAAAGGTTATAGCGCAAATTCCACGATGACTTGTTTGGAGTAGCGAAAACCCTAGAATCCAAAGCTCTGATACCAAATGTTATGGAACCAAGTCACAAAAAGATAGAAAAGATAGATGAACACCTTAGAGATAAGCCTCTTCGAGGGGGCAACCTCCTTTACATTACACAAATGAACAATTCTTGGATGATACAAATGACAAGGCCTCCTTTCTATATATAGGAGTCTAAGGGGTCATAATATAATCAGAGCCGACATAACAATAATAATGTAAGGGTACAATAATAACAATAGTGGGCTTCTATGGGGCACAATAGTAACAATATGGGGACTACATGGGTACAACAATATAATAATGGGGTTATACTAATAAAAATAAGGGGTTACACTAGTAGCATAGGGGCCTAACAAATTGTATGAGACAGATTTAGATTTTAAAGAGGCATTTGAAGCTTGTAAGAATCTTGTTTTGATGGATAGGAATAAATGGTTGGATTATTTCTTACAATATGGATTGTTGTTTAAGATAAATTAGCTGTGCATACCAAATTTTCCTATAAGGGAGAACTTAATCAAAGATAAACATAGTGGTGGACTTGCAGGACATTTTGGTATAGATAAGACTTATGAGCGGTTGAACAGAATTTATTTCTGGCCGAAAATGAGATCTGAAGTGGAAAAGTATGTGAAAATTTTTAAAGCCTGTCAATATGCAAAGGGAAGAAGCCAAAACACAGGTTTGTATGTTCCATTACTAATTCCAGATAGGCCTTATGATATGGTGAGTATGGATTTTGTTTTGGGCTTACCAAAGACTCAAAGAGGAAATGATTCAATTTTTGTTGTAGTGGACATATTTTCAAAAATGGCACATTTTATTCCATGTTATAAAACTAGTGATGCTACTCACATTGCTAATTTGTTTTTCAAGGAGATTGTAAGATTGCATGGGTTGCCTGAGAGTATTGTCTCAAACAGGGAATCCAAATTTGTTGGACATTTTTGAAGGACACTATGGAAGAAGATGGGAACTAAACTGAGTTTTAGTTTTGCCTATCATCCACAGATTGATGGACAGACTAAAGTTGTCAACGGGAGTTTGGATAATCTTTTAAGGAGTCTTACTAGAGAAAATCCAAAGCATTGGGATCAAGTATTGGCATAGGCTAAATATGCATATAATGACTCACCTCACAGGAGTACAGGGCAGAGTCCATTCCATATAGTTTATGGAATGCATCCAAGAGGAGTGCCCGAGTTAAGAAACTTGGGAAAAGACGAGATGAGAAGTGCAGAGTGAGAAGATTTTGCTTTAGAAATACAAGCAATACATGAACAGGTGAAACCACAGCTATAGGATAGCAACATCAAGTACAAAAACAGAGCAGACATGAGAAGAAGAGAAGTGAACTTTGAAGTTGGAGATTTGGTTTTAGCACACCTAAGGAAGGAAATATTTCCAAAGAGGGAGTATAACAAATTGAAGTTCAAGAAAATTGGACCATGCAGAGTATTAAGGAAATTTTCTGCAAATGCACATGAAATTGAATTACGCCGTGATGTTGGAATATCTCCAATTTTCAATGTTGCTGATTTGTACAAGTATGAAGGTGAAATTGCAAATCATATAGAAGAAGACCAAGAAACACAGGAAATTGACTGGGTAAAACAGTTACCTACAGCAAAGGAATTGCAGTCAGAAAGGATTTTGGACAAGAAAGTGTTCAAGAAAACCAGAGGATAGGAGTACTTTGAGTATTTGGTCAAATGGAAGGATCAACCAATTGATGAAGCTACTTGGGTAACAGAAAACATGCTACAGAAATTGGGCAGTTCTATCTAAGAGCTCATGGACAGGAGCCCATGAAGAATTTTGTCCTCATGAGTCTGATGCATGAGCATAAGGCTTGAAGACAAATTCGAAGAATTATTCAAAAAATACAAAAAAAATATTACAGGCAAAGGAGTGGGATCCTTTAGCCATCAATTTCCATGTTTTTCTAGTTAAGCATAGAGCTAGAATATAGGATTTGATCATGATGTAATAAATCTTAGTTAGTTAGCTGTAGTGGAGATTCTCGAGGAGAATGCCTCGTAGGACAGATAGGGTTAATAAATTTTAGCCTTTAAATTAGGATCTAGTTGTTAGGATGAACCAATACTTATGTAATTTTCACACTATTGTAAGGGGATTTTGACTATTGAAGAAATTGGCTTTCCTGGAGCGAATCCAGTAAATTGGGAAAATGTAGTTTCTGTGTATGTGGATGAGAAATTCCCTATCAAATCCCAAAGGATAATCTCCTTTGAAATCTCTGTGTTTATTGTGAAATTCGAAGTTTATTTGGTGTTCCGTGAGATTGAATGAAATTGTGTTGACTGTGTCAAATTCTGTGTTTTTTAACTGTGGTTCTCGTGAGTTTTGAGTGTGTTGAGCGGGGATTGTGAATTTTCGAAAACCTTGGCACTGTGTAGAGTGTGAAATTCAGAAGTCTCTCGCCACTGTGAAAACCTTGTGAGAATCCTAGTGGTCCTCGGTCTCGAAGCTCTAAGCTTCGTTTTCATCTGTCGGCTCGTGGAGCAGATGGTCAAGATCAGCGGAGAAAGGCCAAGGACATAGTGGCGTGAAGATTGATTTTGGACCGTTAGATCTCGGTTGAGATAGATCTACGATGTTCGGGTGAGGAAGTTACCCGACAGTTAACAAGTAGAAGCGGGTTAGAGAAACCCACAAGTGGATTTCGGGTGGAGGAAAGGTTGTAAGTGGTAATTCCCCTGTTGGCTCCAATTCCATACACCCAGTGACACGTAGCAGTGAGGAGAGAGAGGGAAAATACTTTTTGGGTTGATTTGGAGTGCGCAAGTTAATGGGCCTATATGTGTGTGAGCTGTTAGATCTGGTGGAGCGAAATCAATGCTTGACAGACGTGGAGCAAGTTCGAGGTCGGGGAGTGTTGTGACCGTTGGATCTTGAATAGATCAACGGTGAAGAAGTGCTGACAAGTTTTTAGAAGGCATATTTCAAATTTATTAAACTAT
Organism: Pinus tabuliformis; assembly: GCA_031772625.1. NCBI lineage: Eukaryota > Viridiplantae > Streptophyta > Pinopsida > Pinales > Pinaceae > Pinus > Pinus tabuliformis. Next base: position 1,589,072,939 of record CM062820.1, on the reverse strand, counting down.
GGTTTGTACTACCATCAGGTCCGGACTAGTGAAAGTTTAGCGGAACTCTGCCACTTTGGGAGGGATACGCTAACTTAGCGGAAGCTCTAAAGTTGACAGTGGATGATAGAGAGCCCATTGAACCAAAAAATACACCTGCAAACAGAAGTAGAAGAGATAATATCACAATTTGGGAGATTAACACTCCTTCCTGCACCTAGACCACCGTCATACCTCCAAAGCATGAAGTTAATAAGAAGTTTGTTGTATCTAGAGATGTAATATTTATTGAATCTTCCAAAGTTGACAATGTTGTTGAGTGACAACTTGATTGCTTGGATAGATTTGAACATGCAAATCATTTCAAGAATTTGGTAATCAGATTCCACACCTTGAAGGGGGATTCCTATACTGGATCAGGAGCTGTCTCCTAGAGATCATGCAAACAATCAGTGCCAACAGATTCACAACATAGGAAAAATATGTGGTAGCAGTTGAAGCAACAAAGGAAATTGTGTGGCTCAGGAAAATTATGGAAGATTTGCAGGTGAAACAAGTGCATTCAAGTCCACTCATGATTTACAACATATCTACAATAAAGTTGGCCAAGAACCCAAAGTTTCATGATCGAACAAAGCACAACAATACAAAATACCATTTGATTCGACATCATGTTGAGGCCAAGACAATCCATCTACGCCATTGTTCCATTAATGAGTAGATTGCAGACATCTTCACCAAAGCGCTTGGAAGAGAAAAGTTTGAAATATTTAGAACGGTGCTTGGACTCTCCAACATCCCTTCAGATTAAGGGGGGAATGTTGACACCTAATCATTGAGATTGGGTGAATATATGTAAAATAGTGTAAATTATAAATACGAAGAATAGGAATATGAAGAGACATTGGGAGGTGAAGCCCAAGAGTCTCTCCCTCCATGTATATATCCATGAGAAATCTTAATGAAAAATACAATTCACATTGTGGAGTTACCTCCTGGCCTGACATATGTATTATTTGACAGGTCATGGTATGAGCATCAAAGTTTGATTTTTTTTAATGACATACTTTTCTCCCAAAACAATTTTTTTCCATGCACAATGTGCATATCTAAAAATATAATTTTTAGTTTAATTAATGAACCTTATGATTTTTCTTCATATAATAATAATAATAATAATAACAACAAAAAATGAATCTATAAAAGAGTGTAGTATATCATTCATTAACCTCATAAATGTAGCAGGTGCATTAGATAGGCCAAATGGCATGACTAACCACTCATACAAACCTTACTTGGTTTTGAAGGCGATCTTCCAAGTATCTTATTCTTTGAATCAAACCTAGTGATATCCAAACTCTATGTCCAACTTGGTGAAGTATTTCAGTTGCTGCAACTAGTCCAATGGATCATCTAGACATTATCTTAAAACAATATACCAACAAGGTTTACTTAGTGTAGAATCCAATTTGGATGCATTGAAATAGACTCAACTTTTCCCAGAGTACTGGTAGGAATCTCCGACTTTAACAAAGATCCATTTCCTTGAAAATTATGAATGTGATTCAAGTGCTTCATTATCTTTGTACCATTCAGGATGGAGGTGATTTTTTCTAATAAGTAGATTGTTGACTAAAATTTCCAAAACTAGTGACACCTACATGACTATTAAAAAATGGTCCATTGTGATTTTTCATACCCTCCTTTCAAGAAAATTGGTTAGCCCAATAGTAGGCATTCTAATATCAGTTGACCAATGATTAGCAGAACTTGCAGAACTCTCAAATGATTGAGAAACTTCATGGTGAGTTGTATATGCCCCCAAAGAATAGTTTGTCCTAGTGGTCAATGTTAAAGAATGCCAAAAAATATATATGGGAGAGAGTGTTGGAGGAGGAAAATTGGAAAATATTTGCCAAGGTTCTTGTGGTAAATATGAATTTGAAGTAATATTTAATTATAAATGATTTTCTACTACAATGATTCTAAAGACAATTACTTCATATTCTTCTTCTTCTTTATCTGAATCTGCCTTCATATTAGTAACTGCTAAAGCACATAACATAGGTTTTCCAAATAAGAATCTTCTTGCTTTAAGATTTCAACAATCCTTTCCCCACCTTTATGATGTTTTTTTAGTTAACAGGTGTACCTGATAAAATCCAATAGCCACTGCGTCTCAAGACTTTGTCCACTTCAATCAAATAGAGGTTATCATATTGTGCCCATGGAATGAGACATCAGGAACAACGAGCCATGTCAAAAACCCTTGCACAATAAGGAAGGTTACATGTACTCATAATTCAAATCATAATTAGCAGTTCACAGTCTAAAGAAAACTACACTTGTGCTTCATGTATATCTATTGGTGCAAAATACATAGTACATATATTATAATTGGCTAGGTAAGATCCCCAACATGCTATTCAATTTTCAAGTGTAATAGATACAAACAAAAAATTATGAAATACTAGTAATTACTTCTAATGACATAGATCTTATTTCAACAATTCTAGTTATTATTAAGAAATTATACTCCACAAATTCAACCATAAAAACACAAGGACAATAGAGATCACAATGCACAAAGGGAACACAAGATTTACCTTGGGAAAACCTAGTTGAAGGAAAAACCCAACAACATTTTCCTTAGAGAAATTATAGTTCAACGATAGATACACCTAATTTAGTTCGTCAACTATGAGGTCAAAATGAACAACAATGCTAATATCAAACCTAGTCTAACAACCTCTTATCAAGTCAATGTTTAGCCCTTCAACTTTGGCCCTCTCTGATCTTCCTAGGCCAAATTTTAGCCTCCCAAAATATGCTTAAAAACTCAACCCTGCTACCTAGAAATTCAACCTATTGCCCAGAAACTTCCTAGAAATTCACACGTGCGAAGTCAAGAGAGAGAGAAAGATAATTGCTAGAGATGAACTCATCCTTCTTTGTCCTACTTCATCCTTCTTTTTCTTCATTGAGATGCCCAAAATATTACATGTATTGTGTGAGTTTGAATGGTGCCTTGTGGAGGAGGCCGAATTCTCTTTATATAGTGTTTTGCTTGTCTGAATGGGCATGTCTCTTCACTAGGGCCAACTTGACTTGAGGGAGGGTCCGCTTGACAAGTTTGGAGCCAAAAATTCAAAATTATCTTTTGATATCGACATGAAGAACATGTCTTATAATAATTATTTAAAGGACTAAACAATGGAAATGACAAGAATAACATGTATTACAATTACATTATATATTTCAAGTGCTAAATATATATTATGAAGGCCAACCATCTACAAAATTCAACACTTGCAACCTAATTCCTAAAGGTTACCATCCTTCATATAATGGAATTTTCTCCTTGCCATTGATGGAATATCTACAGTATACAAGATGATCATAACATAGTAGTTAAGAGAACCAAGTCTGATGTAAAACATTATAAACTCATCTACTTGGGTAAGTTGACATCCAAGAAATATAAATTGGTGGAAATTATAGCCATGCCTATGAAAACGTATTTGATGGCTTGCTTCTAACCTTCATAATCAAATTCTAGTGGTAAAATTTCATGGAAGGTGAGGAAATCCATCACAATTCCAACAACCCTAAGTAGACCATCCAATTTTTTTGAGGATAAACTGCTTGGAAAAGTATACAGGCAATGCAATAAATATTCCCCCTGGGATATTATGCAAGGCAATGGCTAGTGCCAAGTTCAAACCAACACTGAGCCCCTTGATTGATCTCAGGAAAACAACCATTCCTTTTGGAAAATCATATTGCAGACTGATTACCAATTGTGAATATGATTTCATTGAAAAACACTTACTTGCGATGCTTTTTCATTGGATCGTCCTCGCCATCATAGTGATTCTTTTCACTTTTATCTGCCTAATTTTGAGAGGGAACCATAGTTGGCTTTGGAATAAAATTGATGATGAAAGAAACTACTATAACACCTAAAAATAACCACAAATTCACTTTTAAGAAGCCAATGGGTTGATAGCATTATGGGCCAAATCTAGAAAGAGATGTTGAGCATAATGTGAAAATTACTTGAAATGCAACAACTAGAATTAATTATCCTAATTGATTAACAATTTGTTAATTTTCTGATTAATATCAAATTAATCACACTATAATTTCTTCACCAATTAAATAAACTTCGTGGAAATAAAAATGGGAACTGAGAAATGCTAGCAAACACACATAAAATATGACACGATTATTTGTGGACGAATGTCCCCGGAAAAACCTAATGTGGGAAAAACGGTGCAACAACTAAAGGTTTTGATTTCATGCAGTAGTGAAATTTTGAGTACAAAAAAATATGGATGCCCAAATGACTATCCAATTTGAGAGAAATACTGGAAAAATCACCAGAGGGAATTTACCCCCTCCACAACCAATCTTAGCTCAATCTAGCCACTCGAACTAGCTCTCCAAATGCCTCCGCGTAGGTTCTGTGTCACCTCTATGCAGATCGGAATCACGCTCGCTTAGAATTACCTCGAATCAACTATTGACTCACAATTGTTAGCCTGGAATCCTCTGACTTGGCCCTCTGGAAATATTATCAGCCACTAGCACCTAAAACTTCCACTGCTCCAGCTAAATCTAATGCCCTATTTACGGCTTTGCACAGACCCTACACAACCTCCTAGAGAAACAAATACGACGTTCTCTCTTTGCATTTCTGGAACTGGAAAAATTCCTCCAGATCATTGTCTGTGCCCCTCGCTATCCCTTCATCCTATCTCTCTCTTGAACTCTGCTACTAGCTAGCTCGTACTACCCAAGGAACTCACATTGTTGGCTCTCACTCTATGTGTTTCTCCATCTACCCATCAACCTCCTATTATAATCTCTAGTTGAGTCTTCAACAACAAAGATTAAAACTTAATTGATGGCTAAGATCATCTCCAAGTCGATCCATGTGAGTTTCTAGATACTTTTCACCTTTCTCAATTAATTACTATTAATTAACTAGTTTTACTAAGTTAGACTTAGGAAAAATTTAAATGATGGTCAATTATTTTAATTGAGCTATCTCTAGGTGGAATTTCCAGAAACTATTTATGGGTTTTGGATAACTCATGTGTTTTAGCCTCTCCATAAAGTTTGAGACTAGAACACCCTCCAATTATACAAAAAAATAACACTCCCTCTTAGCGAGGAATGTGTTCTCCAACTCTGTCTCCACAACATCCTCCCACGCTCCTAATATATGACATCTGTAGCTACATGCCGTTGTCCATCAACCACTGTGCTAACTCTAATTCATATGCTATGAACTATAGTAGAACCATGCTGCATCTGTGCTACTACTGAAACTGCACTATACATCCTATACTTCTACCAATTCTACTTCTACAATGTAACCCAACTAACATCCCTCTCACTCTTGTTTTTTCTACTGTAACTACTACAACTGAGAAGAATCTAAAATATTGTGTCCCTGCTACTAAAACGGGTTCTCCACTATACCCATTTTCTCTATGAAAGAGATAAACTTAGCTCTTCCTAAAACTTTTGTGAGTATATTTGCAACCTACTCTCTGTGGGAACATAATGTAGTTGGACTGCTCCATGCCGCACACAATCCCCGATGAAATGACACTGAATATCTATGTGTTTTGACCTATCATGAAACACTAGATTTTTAGAGAGATTGATGCAACTCTAATTATCGCAGTAGACACTGATCGCCTCTAACCTCGGCCTAAACAAGCTCACCAACAACTTCTGAAGCCATATAGATTCACACGTGGTTGTGCTAGCTACCATATACTTTGCCTCTACATATATCAGTGCTACCGACTTCTACTTCCTATTGCACCAAGAAACCATCTCTGATCCAACATTGATGTAGTACCTAAAGGTACTTTTCCTATCCACTAAACTGTCTGCCTAATCTTCATCTACGAAACCACATAGTCTGACGTCATCCCATTTAGTATATCTCAACCCATACTCTATTGTGTCACAAAAATACCTCAGAATGTGCCCCACTACTATCCAATGCACTCTCTTTGGCTCCACGACAAACTAACTGAGAGTGTTGACAACAAATCAGATATTTGTCCTAGTGTTGACTGGATACATGAGAGAATCGATGAGTTGTCTATACAAGGTGGGGTCAACATCCTTGTCCTCTGATGCATCTATCTTCTTCGAGTTGGTGATCATGGGTGTTGACATGTGTCTACAATCCTGCATTCTGAATCTCTTCAGAATCTATGTAGCATATCTCCCTTGACCAAGGAAGTTCTCACCGTACTTCTACCACACCTCCAATCCTAGGAAATAATGCATCAACCCCTAATGCTTCATGTCAAAATATGATGCCAGATTCCTCTTGTAGTCCTCTATGAGCCCTGATGACCCTATCGAGAACAGGTCATCTACATACAACACTAGAATGAGTGGCTCATCCTCTACCGTCAAGTAGTAAAGGTTAGGATCTAGGCCACTCTTGACAAATCCCATCTGCTGCAAGTAGCTACCAACCCAACCATACCACGCCTTGGGATCCTGTTTGAGCCCATATATAGCTTTCTTTAGCCTGCACACATGTGTGCACCAATCATGTGTCTCGAAGCCCTCTAGTTTATCTATGTACACCTCATCCTCTATCACCCTATTTAAGAATGTTGTCTTGATGTCCATATGGTGAATCTGACACCCCATCTATGTTGCTAGGGATATAACTGATCGAATAGAAGTTTATCTGGAAACTGAGGCGAAGGTCTCCTCATAATTTATACCGTACTTTTGTGCATACCCCTTTTCCATGAACCTAGCCTTGTACTTCTCCACGCTACCATCTGCAATGTACTTGATCTTGTAGATCCACCGAGAACCTACAACTGACCTATCCTTGGGCCTTGGAACCACTCCCAAACATCATTTGTCATGATAGAACTATACTCATCTACCATGGAATCTATCCGCACTTGATGTTGTGTGACCTCCAAATAGCTAGAAGGTTCTACAACGCGTGCCACCAATGCTTGGTACCTGTCAGGCTGTTTGTAGCCTCTCTTGTTCATATTAGGAGCTCCAATGAACTCCTATGCATCTCTCAATTCCTGATGAAATTCCCTACTGGTTCAACCAGTAGTGGTGGGAGGTTTGATCAACTCCTCATCCTGCTTTTGCTGCTCCATATGCTATGAACTCACTAGATCCCCTAGACCTAAGGAAATTCTAGTACTGGTAACTATACTAGATCCCTATGAATGTCCTATTGATTGTCCAACTGGCTGCCCTTGTGTCTGCCCCTACTGCTAGACTAATGGAGCTTCTGCTAACTTACTCTGATCACTCGCTAACATCTCATGTGATTTCTTGAAGGCTCTTCCTCCATAAACTTCACATCCGGTCTTACTATGATCTTCCTGCTACTAGGAACATAGATCCTATATGATTTATAGATTTCTCTATACCCAAGAAAATAACCTCCCTCTGTAGTATGATCGAACTTGGTGTGCTTCTCATCTGGTATATGGCAATAAGCTATGCTACCAAAGATCCCGAAGTTACTGACCCCTTACTTCTTCCCTAATAAGACTTGTTTTGGTGTTATCTTCCCCAACACCTTGTGAGGAACCTTGCTCTAGATATACACAGTCATGTTACATGCCTCTGCCCATAAGAACCTAGGAAAATCCTGGTCATATAACATCGCCTCTGCAACATCAACTATAGATATGTTCTTATGCTCTGCTACACCATTCTGCTCTGGATTGTATGGATCCGTCCACTCCCTTTTGATGCATTCCTTTGCACAGAACCCTGTGAAGTCACTATCTGTGTACTCACCTCCATTTTCTAAGTGTAGTTTCCTGATATTCTTCCTTGTCGCATTCTCCACCAGAGCCTTAAAATCCTTGAAATAATCAAAGACCTCATCCTTGGTCTTCAAGAAATAGATCAATGTCGTCTTGGAATGGCCATCAATGAAGGTAACGAAATATTTGTACCCTCCTATGGATCTAGTGGATATAGGGCCACAAATGTCTTAGTGTATAGGATGCAACACACCATCTTCCTTGTTGTCACTCCTTGGGAATTCCGCCTTAGCATATTTCCCAAGCATGCATCCATTGCACACATCATCTTGTTCCATGCCTAATTCTAGAACACCTGCCATTGTCTCCCTGATCATCCTAAGTTCTCCATGGTGTAAGTGCCCCATCCTCCTATGCCACAATTCATTTAGGTCTTTACCACTGTCACAACTATTGCTGACTACTACCATTAGAGACTCGAATTGAAACTTGTACAATTTGTTGCTTCGTACCCCAATCTATTTCACCTTCTTCCAGTTTGGGTGCTTTCTATACACTTTGTTCCCTACAAAGTGAACATCATATCCTTTATCCTGTAACTAGGATACTGAAATTAGGTTCATACCCATTCCTAGCACATGGAATACATATGTCATACTCGTGCTTTCTCCTGACTCCCTCTCTATATCAATGGTACCTCTCCCAAGTAGAGTGCATTTGGTCCTATTTCCCATTTTTATCTGGAAGTCCATTTTCTCCTCATTCTAGATTGAGAAATATTCTCTAACTCCTGTCATATGTGCTGACGCTCCACTATCTATATACTAGACTCCATGTGAACCTAAACTAGACATGCAAGCAAATTCGTCCTCCAACTTGGAAGACAGTTATGTAGCCCCCTAAGTCTCAAAATTTTACATGGCCATATTGGAGGATTCTAGAAAAACTACGGGAGACATCTTGAGTATAATTTAGTGTGCTATTTCTCTTCCACTCAACACTAAATCTACTCTCACAAACTGCTGCAAACCCTTTATGCCCAAACAAGAAATCCACTTTGCGAAAATAATAAGTTGCTTCTCCCTCTGCTTGTTGGAATCGCTTCCACGAACAAATCGAACTCTCCTACCACCTTGCAACTAGAAAATCGAACCTTGTCCAACAATTCCACTGCCTAGCTAGGCAATGCACAACTCCAAATTTTTTTGTCCCGTTTCTCCCTTTGAACAATGAAATTTTCCTCCTCTGACTCTGAGCTTCCCATCTGTCAAAAAATATGCTTTGATACCATGTGAAAATTCCTTGAAATGCAACAAATGGAATTAATTCTCCTAATTGATTAACAATTTATCAAATTTTTATTAATATCAAATTAATCACGCTGCAATATCTTCACCAAATAAAATAAATGTTGAAAAAATAAAAATGGGAATTGAGAAATTCTAGCACACACACATAAAATATGACACAATTATTTGTGGACAAATGTCCTAGGAAAAACCTAAGGTGGGAAAATCGGTGCATCAATGAAGGTTTTTTATATCATTCAGCAATGAAATTTTGAGTACAAAAAAATATGGATGCTCAAATGGCTATTCAGTTTGAGAGAAATATTGGAAAAATCACCTAAGGAAATTTACCCTCCTCCATGAACAATCTTAGCTCAATCGAACCTATTGAACTAGCTCTCCGACTGCCTCTGCCCAGGGTCTGCATCACCTCTACGCAGACCTGAATCACACTGGCTCGAAACTACCTCAAATAAGCTACTGACTGATTGCTGCTGGTCTAGAATCCTGTGACTTGACCCTCTAGAAATATTCCCAACCACTAGCACCTGAAAATTCCACTGCTCCAGCTAAATCGAATGCCCTCTTAGAGGCTCTGTGTAGGCCATGCACAACCTCCTGGAGAAATAAATCCGACCTTCCCTCTTTTCCTCTCTGGAACTGGAAAACTTCCTTCATATCACTATCTCTGCCCCTATCTAGCCCTGCATCCTCTCCCTAGCTTGAACTCTACTACTGGCTAGCTCGAACTGCCCAAGGAACTCACACTGCTGGCTCTCACTATGTGTGTTTCTCCATCTACCCATCAACCTCCTCTTATAATATCTAGTTGAGTCTTCAAAGACCAAGATTAAAACTTAATCGATGGCTGAGATCATCTCCAAGTCAATCCGTGTGAGTTTCTAGAGAATTCTCACCTTTCTCAATTAATTACTATTAATTAACCAATTTTCCTAAGTTAGACTTAGGAAAAATTTAAATGATGGTCAATTAATTTAATTGAGCTATCTCTAGGTGGAATTTCCAAAAACGATTTTTGGGTTTTGGATAACTCATTTGTTTTAGCCTCTCCACAAAGTTTGAGATTAGAACACCATCAAATTCTACAAAAACTAACACATAAGACTTGTTGCAAAACCCTGAAGAAGTCTAAGGACTTTCAACTTAGGATTAGGGTTGATAACTTCAAAAAGAGAACCTATTCATTGTATCTTAGTGGAGATCAAATTAATAGACATCTCACTATGCATAGCATCAATATCTCTAGTGTTGATAACAATGAAACTAGGGCCTCTAATTAGATATGGAAAAGCCGATATTTGTGCTATGTGTTATTGTTCAAAATATGAGCTATAATTCTCATAAACTTGCATGTAACCTCAAGATCATGTTGACCATTAATTGAAACAAAAGCCTAAACTATCATAGTTCCAAAGGATGGATAATTTCCATGTTCAACAACGTCTTTATCCTGCAAATTTGGCTATGGTGATGGAGTTATTATGGAAGCAAGCCATAGTAACGATTGATGCAGGGAATGAATTTGGTTATGATTGGACTACTTTAAAGGGCATGGCTAAGTAACGTTGTAGAGAAAACCATGAAAACTTGTATAAGAAAGGGGGACCCAAAACTTTGAATGTACAAGGTAAAAATTTTGCAGGTTGTTGTAGCGGCTACAACACAACCATGCCTCTACTTCCTCACATTTCTTGATCTCTCCATCAAAGATAGGTGGTTTGGACACCTTGAGCTCTTTAGGTAAGGAACTATGGGAATGTATTTTGATCATGCTCTTATGGGAATATTATCTGGTCTTAATGCTAGAGTTTCAGAGGTGGTTTTCCTCTCACTAGATCAATTCATGGAAGAATCCTCCCTAGTGTGCTCCTCTTTGCACTCCTATGCTTTTTCCTTGAGGAAATTTTACTTGTGTTACTGATTGATAGCCCATGCTTTTGGATTTTTGTGGGATTTGTACCTTTCTTGATTGATGTCTCTCCACATTGTTGGTAGATATTCCATGTTACAAATGATTTTGTATCTTAGACAATCTTTATAGCAATAATACATTTGACTCTATCTACTTCTATTTGGATCTATTAAGCTAGTCATTATTATTCGCGCAACTCTAAAGTTTAGCCTTTAGACTTCTCATTGTCTCCTCCAATTCCGGAAGAATTTCTCTAATTGGATCTATTAAGCTAGTCATTATTATTCGCACAACTCTAAAGTTTAGCCTTTAGACTTCTCATTGTCTCCTCAAATTCTGGAAGAATTTCTATAACCATCCTTTCATTTTATTCCTCCCCTCTATTATGTGAGGTCTCTTCCATATCATGTTGTACCATTTTGCCAATATTTATTCCCTCCTTTGTTTTTTGAAGTGCTGAGAAAATAAGTCATTTCTCGCCAATCATATAATTAAAATTTGTGCAAATATTTGAACTTGATAATGCTTCTATTGGTCCTAATTCAACCCAAAGTTAGGACTCTTCTCCAACTACAATCCACACTTAGGATTCCATGTTAAGATATCAATAAAATAAGCTTATATGTGACAGAAGTCCTAAAATAAATTTACCAAGATTTTGCTCAATCTGTACAAGTGTTCATTCACACCATTTTAAAACATTCATTACATCTAACAGGTGAAATTTGACTTGATAATTTTTGACATATTCATCATAGCATGAGTATATTGATCAACATTTAACAAAAATATTTCTTGTCCAAAGGAATCCTAGAGCATATTTTTGCATGGAACCTCTATCATATGACAAACAATTAGGTAGAGACATATGCCCCACTCTAAGGTTTGTCATTGACACACCAATGGGGTATATGAAAGTTATTGGTACCTAGGGATTCCAAAATTATTATTATGCATATGATTCATGATACAACTCCAAGGAAAATATGTTGGACCAAGTTCTCTTTCAAATCAGAACCCTCAAAGGAATATTTGAATCAGTGCAATGGTTCCATATCCTATGTACTAACAATAAACAAGGGGACACAACCAATCATAACACATAATAGTTAACGAACATGAGTATTATCAAGAAATTCCGTAGCCACTCGTTTTGATTAAAATGGATTTTTTTTCGGTCTAGTGGGAAGAACAATATTCTATTTAATCTCTCCTCATGGGTAGTACACTAGTTGTGTCTTTCACTATACTTCTCCATATTGATATTAGTCACAATTTTTCTTATATTACATTGAAATGTGTGTCTATTTCAAAATAGGCTTCTTGAATTTTATTTTATTTATCAATAATTATTAGGTGGATGGTAGGGATTTAACCTCCATGGAATATTCTAGAATACTCATAGTAGTATACACAAATCAAAGGTTTAGATTTATCTACAAAGTTGTTTTGCCCTTCTAATTAAATTGACTATTTAAAAAAATGCCATACAAATAAGTTTCATTTGAAGTGAGTTATGGTTTTTTGACCATATGGTATTAATAAGCCATGTTATTGACCCATGGTATTGTAACAAAACTTATTTAGAAATTAAGAATATCCATGGTTAAGAATCTTGTTCCATGTTTTTTTTTAAATGTATATATGTTTAACTTATATATTAATTCTTTTTATAATTGAAAATAATAATAATAATTTAAAATAAACTTATAATTTTGTTAGTTTTATGATTTTGTTAATTTTAGCAACTTGAGATGTATAATGAAGTAAGTTTTTTTTATGCCTATAGGAATTAACCAACTATTTAATTTATATGGATACAATTTTCCCATTTTTATAAATAACAAAATACACACCCTCACATATATCAAGCATTGGCCCAAAACATAATCAGGAAAGGGAGCTTCATTGGCCATCGACCTTGATTGTTGATGGTACCCTCCTAAAATATGCAATCCGAATGATTTGTAGGTGCAATTATGATTGCAGTGGAGCGTCAATTAGGAGCCTCCTCTAAGAATCCTTATTCAACCACACCTCATCTTACAAGTGCAATCTCAATCTAATTGGCCTTCAGGTCTATTCTCATCACAACTCAACCAATTCATGACCTTGCTTGGTTGAATTGAAGTTAGGATGACCCCTTCTATTTAATGCATCAATTTAATTGCCCAAAGAAAGAGGAAATCTTTACGACGAGCGTGGGATACAATGTAGCACCTTCAGGAATCCTCATGATACCACACATACCTTTTGCCCACGTAATGAATATTCTTAACTTGAGGACTTTTGGGAGGATGCGGGAATCTAAATAAACATAGGTTTGTCTCTTTTCAGATCGATGATTGCAGGGAGGTCGAGCACCATGGCATAGTCTCCCGACCCATGCATTTCCATTCAGTCCAATCTTACATGGTGGATGAGATACATTTGAATATTCGTGTGTGTGTTTTTACATTTATTTTTGTACATCTAGAGATTACATTTCACAAATTTCTTTTTGGTTATTGTAATCCTCTTAAGCATGCATGAGTTGAGAAAGGTGATTGACATCCAAGGGAAATCGATTTACATGTTTTATGTTTTCAAACCTATAGAAAGTAACTATGATTCCTCAAGGGAGGTTCAATTAAGGTTATAAAGTTTAATTACTCTATGGCTAGAAAGTATTGATTGGGACCTGCTATTCAATTTAATGTAGGTAATTTTTGAGGTTTTAAAAGCCCATTACAATAAAATGAAATCTAAGATTGGAGCCTAGTTCTCAAGGAAAAAAATCATTATAAATTTTATTATGAAATGAAATATAAAATATTCGTAGAACCCTTTTTATATGTAACATTACTGGGGACCTTTGTGCTTGTCCACGGTCACAAGCTTTTGCATCATAATGAATCCAAATTTGGGGAAGTATCCTAGCCATCCTAAGAGAACAATTTCAAAGAAGATCCCAAAGTATTCTTAATCAAAAATAATGAATGGATTATATCCATATAAACACTGTTAGAGTCGGTCTAGTAGCCCTCCACCAGAGATCAAAGCTCTTTGCATTTCATGATTAGGTGTCCCATCAGTGTGATCATGTTGCATTCCGTTAGGCATGCCATAATCTTGGTGGAGGGAGTTTGTGTCATTATTCCCCTCTTGTTTGGCACTGCTGGTTCAGGTTTGTTCAAGTAAATAAAATCCTCAAAGGGTCATTCATCTTGCTTTAAGTTTTAAGGTCTTAGGTCTAGGGTTGAGTCCATTTTTGTCTTGAGAGGTCATAAAGGACCAGCAGGCCAGAGGGATGTCCTTCATTAAACATTATTTCAAAAATTCTTATCATTGTACAGCTAAATTTTCACCTTGTTCTCAAAAACTCTGTTTTTGAAAACAAAGGTCATTATCTCATTTTGTAAAAATTCTCAAAATTTCAAATTCTTCAAATGTCGAAGTGCAGCCTTGGTCTCCTTTGCCAAAGCATCCTAGAAGCTATCCCTGCAAAAAATTTCAGAAGAAATCATCATTTCAACCAATTTTTCAAAGAAAAGAAATCAAAGGTCAGAGCCAATTAATTCAAAAAGTGTCAACACTCAAAACATTACAAAGTGGGTTTTGGGCAAGTAAAAATCAAAAGGAAACCTATAAAAGCACATCACTCCTCATTTGCAACTCATTTGCCTCTTACAAGCTAAGTGAATCCTTGCAAAGTCGATTTGAGGAGTTCTTGAGCAAGTTGAGCAGTTTCAGGGGCGCGCTACGCGTCAGGGGCGCGCTACGCGTCAGGGAGAGTTTTTCAGTGCTATTTTACACGCGCGCTACACGTCAGGGGCGCGCTATGCATTGGGCAGGGTGCGCTACGCGTTGGGTTTCAGCTCAACAAACTGCCAGCAGGCCATCAAATCGATTTTTCTCTCAGGCAAAGTGCAGGTAGGCTTCTCCTCTATGCCTAGATTTGGTTTTGCAAATTGAAAAAGAGAATTAATATGTTCAAATGCTATGTAAATGATAAATCAAAACCCTCCCTTGTTATGGAGAATTTAAAGTTTCAATGGCACTAGGGTTTCAAATTTCTCTTGCTGTCCAAGGTTGCCCATTTGTAAATCCCTTTTTCCCTCATTTTCATCACTTTTCTCCCTCAAATTTTCCCTTGAAATTTCATCATTCTCCTCTTTAAAATTCCTAAAAACATACTTAATTCCTAAACCCTACTACACTTTAAAATCCCACAATTTTGTAATTTCCCATGCTTGTCTTCCCTAAATTCCTTCTTTGTGTTTATTCTCCCTAATTCCCACATGTTCCCCTATCCCTAACAGTTCCCTTGTATTTATGTCCCCTTGGTGACAGCATTTGAAAAAATCAAAAAGCAGTTAATTGGGTGCCAAGTCAGCAATATATTTCAGTCATCTTGCCTTCATAACCATGTCAGAAACCGAATTAGATTATGAGCAGAGCTATGACAGTGATTCAACACCAGAGGTAGAAGTGCCAAGGAGGCATCATAAGGGTGGCAAGGGTGGTCGGCATGTCAGAGAGGAGCCCACTTCATTGGCTCATTTGCAAGCTTGTCCACTTGCAATGTCATGTTTTCGGTATCAATCATGCTTTGGATATTGTGAGAGGATCTCACAAATTCAACACCATAGAGAGCTGGTCCGCTTGTTTGTCCTACATTTGCACAATGGACCTGTGAACCTTGCAGGAGTGGATTTCACCTTATCACCTGAAATGGTTGCTCAAGCTACCGGGATACCAAATGTTGGGGAAGAGTGGACCAAGCGCAAGCTGCTAGACAAATTTCATTATCAACCATACATCAAACCCGGATGCATGAGGCACCTTACTGCTGTTTTTCCTTTCAGATTCCTAAGGGATGAGTATGCACCCTTGATGAGGCTCATTATGCGTTATTTCACTTGTGAGGGCAAATTTTCACGTTTATATTCGTACCATATCCGTGTACCATATCCGTTTGTTGATGCATTTCACCCGGGTACGAATGATGAACATTCCATTTTTCATGTGCCGAAATATAGAGAAGATGGTGTCCGTAGTGCAAAGGAAGAATCCCGCACAGCAGCTCAAAAGTATATATCATTATGCACTGATCGAGATCATATTGATGCATCAGTTGGCACAGCAGGGTATTGCTTGGGAGGATTTCATTTCTCGCGACTTCTTCATGGTGCCACAGCCACCTCCCGAGGTTGTCCATGATGAGGGAGGGCCTTCACACCAGTTTGATATTCCTGAGCCAGAGCATGTGAGCACTCCTCCTTATGTTACATATCAGAGAGGCCACAGGGCCTTATTTGCATCTGCACGACGAGTATTATCTCCACATCAGGTGGAAGGGGTCTCGCCTTCTTCATCAGCACAGCGAGTGTTATCTCCACATCAGGTGGAAGGGGCCTCGCTTTCGACTGCAGCACAGGTACAAGAGAGAGGCAAGCAGCCCAAGATTGATGAGGGGCCATCAGGTGATCTAGGCATAGATGTTGTTGACCTTGATATCAGTTCTCCTAGCCTAGAGCCAAAGGAGATCATCCAACAACTAAGGCTGAAAATGACTTGTTGCAGCAAAAGTTGGAAATGGCAAATTGGACAATCACATACTTAGACCAGCGCAACAAGCAATTAGAGGATGAACACACTCTTGATGAGTTGCGGAGGATCCGAGAAGACCGGAACTTGGCTCGCAAGAGACCCGGTGATTTGACACCTAAGGAACAAAGCTCTATGCTCATTCAGGTGACCACACATTTAGAGAGGTTGATAGCAAAGGCAAACAGGGACAAAGACATGCTCCGCCACATGAAGAACCATTATTGGGCCCGCATGCATGTGTGCAAAGCAAAAATGAAGGTACTTAAAGCACGCTTGGCCAAGGCACTAAAACGGAGGAAAAGGCCCGATCCGCTTCAAATTTTGGCTGAAGCCACCTTGAGGGAGCATGGTGCTCAATGACACACCTCCAGCTCAAATTTCAGGAAATTTTGAGCAATTTTGGTCAATTTTGACTTTTTTGTGCCAAAAACAGGTTTTTGCCCTCAACGCGTAGCGCGCCGCACGCTACCCTTAAGTTGGGGAGGTCCATTTCAGGAAAAATCAGCATTTTTGGATTTTTCATGGCAAAATACACTTTCTCAGCCACTGCCAAGAAGTTTCATGGAGATTTGAGCCCCCAAAAGGTCAAAAAACAAGCAAAAAATGACCTTCTGCCACTTTTTGGACACACAGGAAGCAGTCTTGGGAGATTGCAATTTTGGAGGGGCAAATGGCCACCAAATTGAGAAATTCCACTTGGGCTGGAGAGTAGACATCCAGAAATTTCCAACAAGCCCACTTGTGCCTCATTTGGATGCCGGGAAGTGCCTCAAAAGTGGCCTGAAAGGCGCGCTACGCGTTGGGAAAATTTGCCAGTTTTGCACCTTCAGCTCAGGAAAACGCAGCATTGACTAGTTTTGACTTTTTGGTGGGATTTTTCATCCTCTTTGATGTATTTGATGTAATTTCATGATTGACATGACACTTTTTACCTATTCTAGAAGATTCATTCATAAAATGGCAAAAAATTAATGAATGAATTGGTTTCCTAGCTTATAGAGGCAAGTTGTTTTGATTGCCTAGATTGTAGTACTCAGTTTAGAATTGGTTGAAACAGCTCCTAGGATGATGAGCTCGACTCCTAGAGGCAAGGAAGTGTGTTAGCTTGCCTATATTATGTACTTTCTTAGTCATTTTCATGGTTGGACTCTTGAGGGATAAGCTTAGACTGTTTTACTCTTTGTATCTCTGCAATTTTTGCAAAGGAAAGACCAGGGTTTTGCAGCACTATTTGGGATTCCTGTGGTGTTTTGTGTTGATGGTGTGCTTCTCTCATGTACTTTTAAGTGTGTTATGTGTATCATTTTCCTACTTCTCTTTTCTGCACATTAAGTAAATGAAGTGTTAAGGTAGAATTCATGGTTTCTATGCTCTGCCTTTAAGTTTGCTTAATTTCTATGTTTTCATCTGTCTAAAGAGAACTCTCGAAGGTTTCTTGCTCTCCTTAGCTCCTCACCGGTCATTCCTATCCATTCATTTAATTCAAAGGCATCAAAACAATCTCCTACCTTGCCCCAAAAAGACCTCTGCAAAAACTGTGTCTCATCCCCGCACCCAAAATTGCTGTGCTTAGTTTTCCAGCAAAACTCTAAGAATTTAAAATCAAACTTTCCCTATCCGTTTACTAGCCTAAAATCAGTGTTCTTTATTGGTCATCTTTGCCCTTTGAAGACCTTTTGCCGAGATAGACCCGGAGAGAGTCCTCTCCTGTCCCCGTAGGGCTAGCTACGAGGCTAAGTGGTTTGATGTTGCCTTGGATTTTGTCTTTTTCAGCCTGAGGCCAAATTCAAGCACTAACAAACACCACAACTACCTCAACAAGATGATAAACACTAGACATGACTTAAAAAGAATCTAAAAATCCCAATTCAATACTTACAATGTTTTTTTTTACAAATTCATAAGTTCATTAATGAAAAGTTTAGCATTTACTTTTGGAATTAGATTTCTAAATCCAATTGGAGAGATTATCCCCCATCAATAAGTCCACAACATCCTTGGCATAGTTGGTGCAGGACCATTCATCATATTTATAACCCATTGGGAATCTCCCATTTCCAAGCTAGCCCTCCAAATTGATCAAGGGTTAAGAGGTAGAATGCCTTTACCTTTTAGAAACATATCATAAAAAAGTAGAAATTTATTAAGATTTTAGTCTAAGTACTATGTTCATGACGTTCATTAAATTTAGGCACACATTCATATCTATCCATCATAAAAACCCATCTTAAAAATACAATTGGAAACTATTTAAATTTCGTATAATTGTAAACAACAAATTCATAAGCATACCACATTTATCACTTTACATAATAAAGTATGTAAACTCTTATCTGAAAAATTGCTCAGTGTTGGGAACCAATATGGGAAGAAGCCTTTTCCACCCAACGATAAGCTCCACTTCACATGAGCTTTCTACAACTGGCCACCCCCTAGGTAGGCCATGATACCTCAAGGGTAAGCTATCAACACTCAAGTGAATGAGGCCATGTGAAGGAAACTCTCCTTTACACACATGAATGAATCTGATAACTCTCTTCCACATTGAGCCTTGGGCCTCCATGACCTCCAGATGCCTCTTAGCTAGCCAATAGTGAAATTATGGAAATTCTTTCTTTGCTCTGTAGTCCCTTGATGGTTTATTGCTTAGCATGATCACCCAACATGCATTGAATCACAATACCCTATACCCAACTAGGTTTTATATCTTTCTTATAATTTTTTAATAAGTAGAATTCATTTGTGGTGATCCCAAAACACACCAACAATGATCCAACCCACAATTGACACTTTTTTAGCATGTTTAGACACCCAAAATGTAGTATATCCACTCAACATAGTAGAATTCACTTGTGGTGATCCCAAAACACACCAACAATGATCCAACCCTCAATTGACACTTTTTTAGCATGTTTAGGCACCCAAAATGTAGTATATCCACTCAACATATCCTAGTTAACATTCTACTTGGGAATGACAATGTTATGCTCATGATTCTATTGTGACAAGCACTCATGCACCTCCAATCTCCCCGTGTATGACTATACACCCCCATGGGTGACTAATCTCCATAGTATTTCCCCTTACTCCACACCACTCATGGGTCAACTCTTGAATTCCAAGATGGTTACCTATCCATGCTGCCCATTGAAGTCTAAAAGCACACCACAACCTCCTCCTAACTTCCATAATTGTGGCAGGTCATTGTTTTAGCTACCCAATGCTTCATTGAATGAGATGTGGGTTGCTAGGAAAAACAAGGAAACACTTTTTAATTTAAAATTTGGCTGAAAACTTTTGGGTGAATTTTTCTAGCAATAGAAGCCAATGATAATTCTTGCAACCTCATCACCAGTTCCCCCTCATGATACCATAGTTTGTATCTAAGTTTGCATTCTTAGTCACCTGCCCAATAGTTTTAATTAATAGAGAAATATTTACACACACATCATTTTCAATTGTTTAGTTTGGTTCATCATAACAATGGAATTTAAATACTGATACAAGCGATCACAACATAATTATTTATGGTAATTATAGGGTTCAAAATGGGGTTGTTAAAAACAATGTAATCCCTTAGCTTCAAAAGGAGATGGTAGAAAAACTACAAGAAGGTATTCTTTGTTAGGAAGATCAAAGATCAATTGCATAGGATATATCATTTTACTATACCAAAATGAAAGATTGGTGCAAGGTTGGTCAAAGGTAAATGAAAACTATCAAAATTCAAACAATGTTGACATTATTATCAAAAGGAAACTCTACAATAAAGTAATTAACGTAAAAAATAAGATCCTTAATCCCATGGTAGAATCAATGACACTTGTAAAACTAGAAGTTGAGGAATAGTCATTCAATGAGAGGGGCGGCAAGTGCAAGGGGGTTTGCTTAATCACAAGTGAAATTTGGAAATATCATATGATTGGGGTCTTGGAAAGGCTACATAAAATCAAGAAAATTATGCTCTCTCCTAGGGTATATACCTACCAAAAGAGGCCAAATGTATTACCCTAATATTCATAGGAGATTCAAGTATAATTATAAATTTAATGGTTTCAAAGTAAACTCCACTTGAGAATAATTTAGTCTTGATAACATCATGAATTTAGAAGGAGATAAGCACTCTACATAAGATCACATTTTATCACGTATTACAAGAATTAAACCACCAGGAAAACTCTTTGGCCAATAAAGGGGCCACGCTTAATCTCAATGTTCTCCAAAAAATAAGAGGGGTGGAGCTATCACCTAATTCCTTAAACTTTACATTGTTGGAAATAAGGGATTAGAACATTATAATTAATAGCCACATGTCATTCAATTTCCACCTATAGTTTACAAGCAAGGAGTCTGGGCTTGAAATGCCTAGCTTTCCCCTCGTTCACATGCTCGACATTAACTTGACTTTGGGATTTCAACTCCTTAAAAAAGAAATGAATTGAAAAGGAAGGATAGTGAAATATTGTTTGGGAGTCAGGACAAGATGGTTGTATTGAATGGAGAAGAACATATTGAACAAAACATAATATTCTAAGAGCCTTGCTTAGTCTCTAGCTAACACTTTGGAATTTTTGTCTTCTTGAGTCGAATTTAAGATGTGAGGAAAACAACTTCTAGGATTGGTCGTTAGAAAGAAGGTAAAAATTGTGTCTAGTTCTGCTTTATAATCTTATGTTTGGTTCTCTGGCCCTTGGTGGGTTAGTGAAACTTCTATATGGTTACATTGGGCATACCTACAATTTGGGAAATCACATGGCCTTATGGGTTTGGTTTTCATCCTAAACCTTATCCTTTGGGTACTTTGGGTTTGGGTCTCTTCTTGTGTGAATTTGGAAACTGTTCTAGGTTTCCTACAGTTCAATTTGAATTGGTATGGTGCCTTGGCTACTTTTTTTCCAAGTAAAATTCAAAGAATACAGGATCACTTGGTTAGTGGTGGAAACTAGGCTTTCTTTAGGCCATTTCGTCTCTGCATTCACTTTACTCTTGGAATCCACTTAACAAAAGTTGGAATTTTAGAAATCTTTGGAGTGTAGCTCACATGGATTTCAGGGAAGCACAAGAATTTAGAAGGGCATTATGAATGTGAAGAATCAATACAATGTAATAGATCCTCTCCTCTCTTTTGTCAATGACCTCGAAGATGCATGAAAATGAACATTAGTGTACATCAAAAAATGTTGTAACCATGAGTACAATGGTGCGACAAAAGAAAAAACTTGAGCTTCTCAAATCAAAGTGCATCATGTTGAGGAAAATTATAATCAACCTAAGAAACAATTCATAGTTTGCAGCCTCAAACTATAGAATGTCAACAAACTCTATCCAATCCAATTTAAAGGAAGAAGACAAAATACATCAAATGATGAAGGACATTGAACATGAGAACCAAAACTCCCTTCCTATCAACATTGGGTGGGAAGAAGCTGATAGCCACCATGTCTTCCGATAGATTTTTATCTTTGGTAAAGCAACTAGAGTATCAAGATCCTTTTTTTTTAAAGTTATATACTTGTATGTTTGTTTGCAAAAATCATTAGGATGTGATAACAATGAACTTCTGTAAATTTTGTGTTGAAATTTTTAGGAGTTGTATCTATGCTTGAAAACTTTTACCATAGCTTTTAACATATAAAATCCCAAATTTTGGTTTAAAAAACAAATAGTAGTACTAGAAGGCATACAAAGACCAATAACCACATGAAATTAGCAAAGTTACAACAATGGATGGAATCAAAAGAAAATAGATTATGCAACAATATATTATTAAGGATTAACATTGACAATAATTTTATCCAAAATGGATCACTTTTTTTTCACCATTTTGGTGCTTTGTGGGGTCGTAAATTAAAGTCATGAGATTGAAGGGGCCATTTGAAGGTTGATTATGAATCCCACAAAGTAAGGTAAAAACTGAAAATTACTAGTTTATGATTTAAAAAAATGGTGAAACTTGGCCAAGACAGCATTGCAGTTTTATCACATTGTTTTTTCTTATCATGGAGATCTTTTTGATAATGTAAAGAGCATCTCAATGGCATTCCATTTTATGAAACGTATTCCTCCTATCACATTGATCTTTAACCTTTGCAATACCAAGTGGAAGAGACATTAGCTCCCCTTGCTAGCAAATTTGGATCTATCCATGCATGGACTTTCAAAAAGAATGTAGAAGGTTCAAAAATCTAACCCTCATCAAGAATTGGTAAATGAAAAACCCTACTATCTGAACCTAATTGTTTTTTTTAACACAACTGGTTATTGTTTTTCATTCAAAAAAAGATATGGAGATGAACTCCCATTACAATGATTTTGGCATCAATCAAGCTGAGAAGGGAGCCAAGGAGGAGACATACCAAGTCAGCACAGAGGCTTAGGTCGTATGTTCCTAATTTACCTACAACAGACTACTTATAAAGCTGTACAAATTGAAATAATAAAGCATTACATTTGAATTTTATAGGAAAATATTAGAGATACATAGAACATAAGAAGGACTGTTGGAGGCTCCTAGATTTGATTTATTGATGGTTATTGGTTTGACTTATTTATGCTACTTTGGTGTCCATAATTCTCTCTAGACTGATTGAGGAGAATTCCTTTTAGATAGTTAATGGTCTCCTCCAAGTGGGTGCAGTGACTTTTGAGAGATTCAATTTTAGAATTTTGGTTTGCGAGTTTGATGAGGAGGAGAGTATTTGAACTCTTTGCTTGGGGCTTGATGTCTTTGACAGTTTCGCAAAGATGATCCATCATGGTTTTGTTTGCTCTACAATATACACACTTTTTCATTTTTGGATGTTGTCTACAATGGACCATAATTCCATTGATGCTGTCGGTGATCGTTAAAGGTGCAGACTGCCTTTGACGCTGGTGGTGATATTTGATGCTGTGAGATGACTTTGATGTTGCCTTTGAAACAATGGGAATATCGAAGAGATCCAATCATTTGATGAGGGAAATGGATCTTAGAAAAGGAGGAGGAGTAACAGAGGGATGAGAAGTTGCGGGTGAGTGGCTGAGAAATAGAGAAGTGAGGAGGCGATTGGTAGAGGCAACAAATATAGAATTAGAGAGATCGAACGGGCATGTATAGAATAGGGGAGCCAAACCTGATCTATGCAGGGGAGATCGGGTTAAGAGAGAAGGGAAGACTGATACCATGGAGAGCTTGGGAAAGGAGTGTCAAGAAGGAAATCATGGAGATAGAAGTGTGAGAGTTGCAGAGGAGAGTGAGGAAATAAGCGAGGGAGCAGGAGAATAAATAATCGAGATGGATGGAGGGAGATAGCATGGAGAGAGAGAAGGAATGGGAGTCACGGGGCAAATGGGAGAAGGTGTCAGTCTTGGGGATTGAATAAATCCATAGGAAAATATCAGAGAGGATTATGATTGAAAATTGATAAGATGGGAAGAGATATAGTGGCAGGCCAACCGAGATTATGAAAAGACATTAATTGGATTGGCTGGAAGTTGGAGGAATTATAGTATTGGGAGGTGGAAATATTCATGTACTATACAAACTTCTCCAAAAGGCCGTGCCACAAATTTGTTGGCTTGAATATCAGTCTCTTTGTTATTCTCCCTTAGAATATGCATGAAGGTGACATGTCCTTGGTTGATTAGGTGGTGTTTAATTCTTTTAGTTATTTGACTCGATGTAGAGTTATTTGGATTGGTATTCTTGATCATAGCTTGATTTAGAATGTTTGAGTATCTAAAGATGATTGGATTCAAAATGTTCCTCCTCAAGATTTTTGCACCCACTAGGAGGCCATAGGCCTCGACCTTGTTATTTTTAGTTGTACCCAATCCCCATTCGAAGTTTATGGGATTTTTCCTACCCTATTCATATAATACACCTCCTGCTCCTGAATTCCCAGGATTTGATTTCGATGCCCCATAAAAAAAAGACACGGTATTTTGAGGGAATTCACCCATAGAATGAAATCATCCCTTTTTAGTATGATTTTCCACTTTATGCAAGTGCCTTTCTTATTTGGAGTGGATAAACGATTGGGTCTGATGTTTGCATTGGAGATCTAGAAACGTTCCTCCTATTGTAGCTGATTAAAATCAATTGATTTCATGCCTTTGGCTGATCAAAACTTAAAAATTAAGGCCCAATATTTGGGGAGAACTTTACCTATTTCAGAGGTTTGATTGTTGAAAATATTATGATTCCTTGAAAGGAAAATTTTCCAGCAAAGGAAAGATGGGATGCTTGTCCAATATATTTTTATAGTGAGTTTATTTTTGAGAGAATATGGATAATATTTCCCCCAATAAAGTTAGAACTCACTGAAAGGATGAGAGAAATTCAGATCTAGTTCCAAGGACTTGCTAACAAAGTCTAACACTCTTTTGCAAATGGGCATTCAAGGAATACATGTTGAATGTTTTCTTCGTCCTTGTGGCACATAGAAACCAAGATAGTTCGAAGATTTCTTTTTTTTTCTTCAAGTTATCAAGAGTGAGGATTTTCCCTATGAGAAGGGTCCAAATAAATATTTTGATTTTAGGCAAGCTTTCAACTTCCCACACTGATTTCTAAAGGGATCCAACCTAATTCCCATGCTATTGTTGAAGAGTCATGTATCCTGAATTCACTGTGTAATTAGCTCCAGAAGGATCCCAAATAAATGAGTCATGAGTGTCTTAGTTGATGGGGGAAGCTCCCTTGAGGTGTGAAGTTAATACATCCCATTGATTTCTAAGATTGTGGGGAAGGTTGGGAGCATTCCAATTTTTCCATGTTTTATCATTTTGATGCCATTGTGAAATTGACTCAATAGAGGTAAGCCCTTTTATATTCATCCATATTCTTAATCGTTGAATTTATGAGAGATCAGCTAAAGGAGGGTTTCCCAATAGGTGTCATTCCAAACATTTATCTCTCGACCATTCCCTGGCAGCCTTGAGGCATTTTCCTTGAGGAGAGGGAGGACTTTTTTGATTAACTTCCACACTTGAGTACAAGGCCTGATTGGAGTTCTTTATGAAAGGAGGGAGAATTGAGAATGATTTAGATATTTGGACTCCAAAACCTGCTTCCACCAACAATGATCTACAGTAATGAATATCCAGGCAATTTTGGCTCCAAGGGTTAGGTTCATAAGACTCGGAAGTTTGATTGAAATTCACCCATTCTCATAGGGAGAGGTTACTTGGTCACATTTAACTAAACTGAACTTTTTTGTATCTGATTTTTGTCCTTGCCACAAAAAAATCATGATGATTAGTTCTATTTGTTTGTGAATGCTTGTTGAAGCTAATTGGTAAATAGGCAGAGCTGTCAACAATGATTTAATTAAAGTTACTATGCCTGCTAGATTTAACCAAATCATTCCCCAATTTTGGATTTTTTTTTTCATTTTCTCAATGAATTTGATCCATAATTCTGATTTTAGATTTTCTTTGGAAACAGGGAGGCCAAGATATAAGAAGTGGTTCCATCGAATTTGAAGGGGAATTTCCAAAATTTGGGCAATTCTTTGAAGAGTTCGAGATGGTGCATTCCAGCCATAGATCCGACATTTTATTATTGTTGAGAAGACCTCCTGAGACCTCCATGAAACTGTCAAGATTTTTTTGAATCTTCTTGCAACAATGCAAGATGCTCCTCCCATTAGGAGGGTATCATCTGCAAAAAAGGAGTGGTTTATGCTTTTGATGGTAGGGCTTATTGTCAAACCAGTTAAGGTTTGATTAACTATGCAATTTTCAAGATATCTTCTCAATGAGTCTGCCATCAAAATGTAGAGGAAGGGGGACAAGGGGTAGCATTGTCTCAACCCTCGGGAGATTTGGAAAAATTCACTTGGCCTTCCATTGATGAGGGGTGCGATCCATGGTCCAACAATACAAGCTTTTATGATTTCTATAAACTCTTCAGAGAAGTCAAAGTTTTTTAGAACAACTGCAAGGTAGGATAAATTAACTTGATCAAAGGCATTTGCCATGTCGAGCTTAATGATGATGCCCTGCGCATTTTTCCCTATACTTGAATGCATCGCTTCTTGGACAATCATGATATTGTCCATGATTTGTCTATTCACAAATCCACCTTGATTTTCAGAGATAAGGTTGGGTAGCAGAGGCTTTAGGCGGTTAGCAAGAATTTTGGTAATAATTTTGTATGAGGTGTTGCACAAGGAAATAGGGCGAAAGTGATTGAAGGAATAATGATTTGATTCTTTTGGTATGAGGGCTAGGTTTTATCATGAGATGATAAAACCTTATTTTTGAGGAAATCAATGGGTTTTGTTTCTATAGTAGTAATTTTATGTTCTATAAATGAGTAGTGCAAGGGAGATGGATATCAAAGCATGGCAAAGGAAAATGACAATCTTATCGTAGTTAGTATCAAACCACAATGTTTATCTACTATGTAGTGAATTATGATTATTCATTGTATTTTGCATTATAAATATGTGAATAAAAAGAGCAATGCATGGTCCTTATTTTTTATCTACTATGTAGTGAATTATGATTATTCATTGTATTTTGCATTATAAATATGTGAATAAAAAGAGCAATGCATGGTCCTTATTTTTAAATGGAGATTTTCCCTCACGTGTTACTACAATGTTTATCTACTATGTAGTGAATTATGATTATTCATTGTATTTTACATTGTAAATATGTGAATAAAAAGAGCAATGCATGGTCTTTATTTTTAAATGGAGCTTTTCCCTCACGTGTTTATACAGGTTAAATACTGTGTTCACAATGTTCAATGTTATGATTTTTACTATTGTAAATATATTTTTATTTTTTCAACTTAATTTCAAGAATGAAAGTAGTATGTTTCTAATATTACATCTTGATTGTAATTAACCGCAACATAACATAGTATCATTGTATTTACATTGACATATTTAGATCTTTATATTGAAATACCCATTGGAATAACTAAGAAAATTTATAAATTGTGTTGGTATCTAAAATGCCTCACATTTTTAACCTTTATTGATCACAATTTCAATCTTGTTATTTTTTTTCCCGGGGAGAAAATATCATAATTTCCATTATATTGTTGAAAATTACATGTTGTAAATGCCATACCGTGACCGTAGTCAACTGTGAAGAGTTTGTAAAAAAAACAAAAATGTTGTAGATTCTAGAAAAAGTCCTTGTGTTGGGACTCTTGGCTGCTGTTTATATACAAATTAATTACATATTTCAAAATTTCACCAAAAGGTGATTGCTGTTCTGTTGCCAAAATATGATAAAAAAAGAAATAACAGGACAAAAACTGCTGATATTAGGGCTTGTCTGCCCTCTATAGTTCCTGATCCATATATGGTCTGTGGAAGAACCGATAGGTCTGCTCAGGTGAGTGCTCTGTGATCATCCATTCTCCTCGAGGACGATGTGTTGCCTCTTTTGATAGCTTGTCTGCATCTTCATTATGCTCCCTGTAAATATGAGTGCATGAGATATGTATAAAATGAGTTTTGAGAAAAATAATATCATCCAAAATAGTTCTGAGTGTATATGCATGGCAAGTTGTTGTGTTGTTGAACCAGTTTATGACTATTTTGGAGTCTCCAAAAATTTGTATATGTTTGCATTGTTTGTGTATTGCAAAGGATAAAAGATGTCGGAGTGTAATCAACTCTGCATAATTATTTGTGCCCTCACCCAACCCCAAACATATGTGAAAGTAATGTGTATCAGTCAGATAAAGGATTATGCCTCCACCACATCCCTGTGCTTGTGCAGCCCCGTCGAAATAGGCCTAGGGGATATCCTTGTCGATCAACTCTTGTGTGATGTTTCGGGGCTTAAAATCTTGTTGTTCTACCAGGATTTCCCCATAGCTCATATAGATTTTTGGAGGAATCAGTTTCCAGTCTATATTCTGGCCCCTAAAAATTATGTTATTGCGGCACATCCAAATGTGCCAGCAGACCATAAGCGGCAGGTTCCTAGCTCTCGGCTCAGCTGCTAATTCCCACCACCTTTCCCAAGTAGTAGGGATATTGTCACCACTCCAGGTATGCAGAATTCTTAGTGTGTGCCGGACCAGAGTCCAGAGTTGCTGGGTTGTGGGGCAAGAGAGGAATAAATGGTGGTTTGATTCCTCCTCTACCTGACAAAGTACACACCAAGTCGGGCCTGGGAATGCCCGTTTCCTGAGGTTTGCTCCTGTAGGGGTTTTATCCATTATAATATTTCACATCAGTAATTTGGTGTGTGGAGGGGCTTTTAACTTCCATAGATGACTCCACCATCTCTTTAGACTGTCCGGCTTGTGACCAACATGTATGATTTCATGCCCTTCCTTAGGGGAGTAATGTCCTTTATTTGAATAACCCCAAACCAATTCATCCTCCTCATCTCTCAAGCACACATGGGATTCTTTTAAAGTCTGCAAGTATTTTCTCCACTGTCTTTGCCAATGTTCCGAGATGTCCCATTCCTCCCCTGTATGGCAAGCTTGCTGGAAGATGGATGTGTTGTGTTGGTCCCTGAGATGAGTGATGAAGTGAACACCGTTGTGGTTCAGCAAGGTAATCAGATTTGGTGGGAGCTGATAGGAATTTTCGTTGCCAATCCGTGGATTGAGCCCTATTCGTACTGAATCTCCATTTCCAATCCTCTAGATGAGGCCTCTTTTAATGATGGGAAGAGTGTTTATTACAACCCTCCATATGATCGATATGCCCTTCCTGTTCCATGAGGGTCGTCTTAGCCAGTCCGAGGTAGTGCTCGGCCAAATGTATTTGTGGTGACCACTTCTGACCAAAGGATCTTGTGCTTTAGGAGAATCCAGCCTAGTTTTGCAGCCAGAGCCTGTGCAAAAGCATGGAGATGCTTTAAACCCCAACTGCCCCATTTTTTAGGAGTAGTGATATTGCTCCATTTGACCCATGCAAATGGCTTTCCTTCTTTGTGTCCCTTCCAAAGGAAATGACTATAGACACATTGTATCCTATGTAGTATCCCCTAGGGGATCTAGGCCAAGGACATCCAGTAGAATGGGGTTGCTTCCAACACTACTTTTATGAGCACCAGTCTTCCAGCTCTGGAAAGTAACCGATGGCACCAAATGTTTAATCTTTTTTCCACCTTTGCAATCATCCAGGTCCAGTCTGCAATTTTATAACTATCTGCTTTAATTCTGAATCCCAAGTACTTAAGTCTGTCCTTCAGTGCCAAGGTTTGGAAGGGGAATTTTTGTAGAGCTAGCTGAGTTTCTTGATGTGTGCAATCAGAGAAAGATATAGTATTTTTCCCCATTTATTTCCATTCTTGTAGCTGCACTAAAAAGTTTCAATATCTCTATGAGGGTGATGATGTCCTGTATTCCCCCATCAAGGAATATGAGGATATCATCAACAAAAAGCAGATGTGTTATAAGGCAATGTTCTGTGATCTTGAGGCCACGGAGTCTCCCAGCTCTCTTCTCCGTCACAATCAGTCTGCTCAGGGCTTCCATAACCATAAGGAAAAGTAAGGGGGATAAAGGACAACCCTGTCTGATTCCCGTCTCTGCTTGAAAGGTATGGGAGGCAGAACTGTTTATTAGGATTGCAAAGGAAACTGAAGTGATACACCCCATAATCCATTTGATAAAAACTAGTGGGAACCCCAGATGGGTGAGTATCATTCTTAAGTATAACCAACTAACCTTGTCAAAAGCCTTTGAGAGGTCAATTTTGAGCGACACCCCTTTCAGATTCTTCAGCTTGATGGAGTGGAGGGCCTCTTGGGCTGATCCAATGGCTTCATGGATTTGTCTATTTTGTAGGAAAGAAAATTGCTCCTGAGAGATATGTTCAGATAGGATTGGCTTGATGCGATTTGCTATAATCTTTGCAATAATTTTGTAGAGACAGTTGCAGAGGGATATAGGGCGAAAGTCATTGAAGGAGATCGGGGAGTCCGATTTGGGAATAAGGGCAATGAAGGTAGAGTTGATGGGAGTGTGTATGCAGCCTAGGGTCTGACTTTCTTCCACCACCCCCAGAAGGTCTGGTCCAATGATGTCAAAGAATGCAATGAAAAATTCCACTGACCAGCCATCTGGTCCCAGACTTTTGTCCTTCTTGAACCACTTGAGAGTGCTTTCTAATTCCCCCATGGAAATAGGTTTTATAAGGTCCTCCATCCCTTCAGGTTCCACAAAGCCAGGGAAATGGCCTGCAATGCTAATGATTTCAGCAATGGATGTTCCCTGTGGGGCTTTGAAAAGCTGCTTGAAGTGTGAGATACCCAAATGGGCGAGCTGTGGGTGTGTGGTGGCAATCTGATCCAGGTCCGAGGGCATCTGCCAGATGGTATTGCTGGCTTTCCTTCCATTTGCATATTTATGAAAGAACTTTGTGTTGCCATCCCCCGCTTGAAGCCAGATTTCCCTGCTTCTAAGTCTCCATGTTTCTTCTCGGTCAAGAAGGATCTTAGATCTTTGTGCCTCCAGATCAACCAGATGTAACTTTGCTTCGATGGATATGTAACCATGCCCACTTTCATCCGTGAGGGAGGCCAACTGAGCTTCAATGTCAGCTAGGGTGCGATCATCTCTAGCCTTTTTCCTTTTAGCCCACTCAATGGTTAATATCTTTAGTTGTTTCAGGTTGCTACAGAACCCAACAACCTTCCTCTGGTCCATGAGTGGGGGCTGAGCTTGCCAAAACTCTGAAACCATCTTGATGTAGTCGGGGTCCTTTAACCAGGTGGAGTTAAATTTGAAAGGCACCCTAGGTTTACTGGATGAGCCAACCACTTCCAGGTATATGGGGGAGTGATCCGAAATGCCCCCCGAGCCCACCCATTGCCTGTAGATGGAGAGGGACTGGAGGAGGTCTTCCTGTATGAGGTATCTGTCGAGCCTTCGACCAAGGGCAGCTTCTCCGGTCTATCTATTATGCCATGTTGGCATCTTCTTGTTCATGGGAACATCTATGAGTCCATATTGATCTAGGAGGGAGCTCATCTGATCAAAGAGAGGGTCTAGCTGTGAGTGGTGCCCCTAGGATTCCTCATGTCCAATGGAGAAGTTCAGGTCACCCCCTATAATTGTGGATAAGCTGATAAATGGGGTTTTCTAGCAAGGTTGCGAGAAGGCTAGCCTGCTTTGATTTGGAGCATAGATATAAAAAATGCGAAGCTGTTTGCCTAATTCAACTGAGAAAAAGTCAATGCACAGAAACCCTGGCCACCCCAGGAAGAGATCACCCTTATAGAAAGGGGATTTATCCCAATGGCTAGGCCTCTAGATCTTCCTGCTGCATCTAGAGCTTGGAAATGCCAGCCGGGTAATATGGCTTGAAGGGTCTTAATAATCTATTCTAATGGCCCCAGGGTTTCCTGTAAGAGGATCATGTCACAGGGTATGCATTGCAGGAGTCGCTTTAGGGCTAGTTTTTTGGAAGGGCTGGCCAACCCCCTACAGTTGTAGGAAGCCACTTCATCAGGGAATAGAGCCAAGGGTGTCATATGCTCTAAGTTCCCTTTCAATGGTGTTTTGGCGCCCTTGGGCCACATCTGCTTCCGCAGATTTTGTGGCTTTGGAGATTTTGTAGGTCTTCCCCTGGTGGGTTTGAGATTGGTGGAGGGAGGAGGGATGCCCAAACCTAGCAAAATAGGGTTAGTCAGTTGACGCGAATGGAGGCTATAGGAGTGTGAGCCCGAGGCAGATGGGGAGTGAGGGGGGAGGTGGAGGTGGCTCTGATCATGTACCATCAGCAGGGTGGTGGAAAAAATGGGGGGGAGGGGCTCGAGTGAACAGTTGATGGGGGTAATCATGCTTGTGAGGGATGCAGAATGAGCCAGAGAAGCATTAATATGATTAAAAAACAGAGTAGAGGGAGAGGGGAAAGAAGCATTACCCGTTGTAGGAGCAGCCTCTGCAGCAGACTGGGATCGAGTCAGTGGAGGGGATGTAGGTGGTATCTGTGGAGCACTGGTTTGCTGAGCAGTGACTCCATCCGCACCTTTTGAGTGATCTAGACCTGTGGGCTGCTCATCCACAATCGGGTCTTTCGGCTGGCGATGCTTCGTTCCCCTAGAGGCTGCCTGAGGAGTAGGAGTGTGTAGCGGGCAGTCCTTGTAGAGATGGCCAACCTTATGGCATCTTATGCAACAAAAGGGGACTCCTTCATAGTCCAGGTTCTGAAGCCATGAGAAATGTCTCCAATGGAGGGTTATATTTTCCTCCAGCCCCTCCCTTGTATCCAGATGCACCAGTATACGCACCATAGTCACGATTCCTGTCTTTTCGAAAGATTGGTCGTGTTCTAGGTAAGTGCCCTATGCGTCTCCAATGCGCTTGAAGATAATAGGGGTCCAAAACTGCATCAGAAGGCTCGGAAAGCGGACCCAGATCGGCCCAATGCCTAGTGGTTCCCTCTCTGGATCAAAGACTGGATCCCATCTTTTGAGCAGGACTGGAGCAAGCTCAATTTGTCAAAACCAGGATACGATCCAGTCTGTTTGTTCCTCCCTATGGAACCGTAGGGCAAACCACCCTCATGCTAGAACCCTAATGATGGGCAGTTCTTTTAGCAAGGAGCCCCAAATCTCAGTGGTCTAGAGCCGAAGATGTTCAACAGAGTAGTTTCTGCCCCGCACATGTTTGACTAGAACCTTCTTTGCAGTCTCTACAACTTCGCCCATCGAAATGTCTTTGCCCAGTGCTAGGTTGATGTCTTTATCCACTGATTTGAGACACCTGCCTTTCTTGGGCTTTTTCGAGAGGCAAGCAGTCGAGTAGTCCTTGAGGAGGCCACGACAGCCCTAATTTACTGTTTGAGGGGTGGATGGGGTAGATTTAGGGTTTGGTATCAGAGAGCTGAAACAACCTGAGCGAATGGGGGTATTAGGGTTAGTGCCACCAGGGTTTAGGGTTGCGCTGGATAGGGCAGGGTTATTGAGGGAGGGAGGTCCGGATGAAGGAATGCGAGAAGTGGATGGGGTGCAGTGCGGGGCAGAGATGTGGGGGAGCTAGGGTAAGGGAGCGTCGAAAGTGGGTGAGGGCTGTAGGCAGGTTCCAAGAAGGTTTAGGGTAGTCGGGGACAGAGGGGGGTAGTCCAGTCTAGGGGCGTCGTCAATATGAACTGAGGGCGGGGGATGATGCACAAAATGACCTGGGCATGCCTGAACAGAAGGTGCCGCTGACAGAGGGCACAAGGTGGCAGTGAAAGGACCAGAGCCCAACACAGAGCGTTGGTGAGACCATATAACCTCCTAGGGATGAGGGTCCTCCTCATAGTCGACTTTGTCGAGCTCCATTGTAATCGATAGTAAACGGTTGGAGGAAAAACTGAAGTCGAAATGATAGAATGGGACGGGGAGTAAACCAGGTATTCGCTAGTTGAAGCCAATGTAGTCCAGGTAACCGCAAGATGAGAGGATATGTGTCGCTGAGGGTTTGGGAGGGTAGATAGGTAGAGGTCAGGTGAGCAGGGAGGGATACCCATACCCTTCATGTCCAGGGCTGTTGGGCCCGCGAACCTCCATGGGTGCTGCCTTCAGCATCTGTAGTGCCTTCTATCTTCTAGAGCTATCGCAGTTCCATTAGTTTCCTTACTTACTCTTCAATTGTAAAGTCTTCTCTATTGAGTGCTTTTATTCAAAGTGGTTCCTTCTTGGAATCCTTTAGAATAATGGAGATCAATCTTGTTATTATTGTCAAATTGAGTCAACTATCTTTGACCCAATGTTGACCAAACCACTTTATTCGTATAAAACGCATTAAATTGTGTGAGTGTTTAATTATCTATTAATTGTGATTATGAATGTGAGGTCATGACTTGCCTATATATATTGCTTTTAAGAGTCTATATGTTATGGGTTCAAGATTTTAGTTTTTGTAACTTACCTATGATGTTAAGTTGGTTAATGAAATTAAGATCTTTATACAAATCTTATTTTATGTTGAGACAATTATGATCCATATAGAATATGTGAAATGAGGAATATGTTGATATTTGTTATTAAACTCACTCATTTCTAGATATGTGCATGCATACTTTTATGTGTTATATGTAGTAATCATGTGTGAGGGAGGTTTTATTTATTATACCTACATGCCTTTGTGGGATTTGACGTATGTAGTATCATATAGGGATGTAAGATATATTTACAAAGCTTATATGTTTATTGTTCGTGATTATTTGAGGAGGATAATCTTATCTTATTCACATGTCATCATGAAATAGCAAGTAGATTGTGAGCCCTATAGGGAACTAATGAAATATCAATAGCAAGAAGGTTATCTCATATTAATGTTATTTCATAAATTTACAACAAGGAAATAAAAGAATGAGCAACAAAATGGTATAATACAACAAGGATAGATCTAAACATAATATGGAAGAGGACTCATTTGGGAAGAGGACATAGGAAAATTCCCTTGATTGGATGGACATCCTTGGGATATTACGGGCTGAATTGAGAAGTTGTAAGGTAGACAAAAATGAAATGATCGTTAGAGCTCAAGAAAATAAAGCAGAAGTAAATGCAGTGATTTTTCAAAGATT
Organism: Pinus tabuliformis; assembly: GCA_031772625.1. Lineage (NCBI taxonomy): Eukaryota > Viridiplantae > Streptophyta > Pinopsida > Pinales > Pinaceae > Pinus > Pinus tabuliformis. Next base: position 1,589,037,859 of record CM062820.1, on the reverse strand, counting down.
ATTAGATTTTCAAAGGCAAAAGCAACACAATCTTGGTGCCAACTATTGAGGGAGGCATAAATCCATGAAAAGTTCATCTGAAATATGGAAACATGGAATGGAGAATAATAGGGCAGAAAGTAGCAAGTCAAAGAAAATACATAGAGTGGAAAATGAAGACACAGTGAGAGGAGGAACTCCACTTAGCACTGCAAAAATAAGGGAAACAACCATGAGTAGTTATCAAGTGTTGCAACTATAAGACATCATCAGAAAAGGAGAAGTGAGAAAAACTTAATTCTAGAGGAGTTGAAGAAAGCAAAACCCCCTACCTTTGATGGAGAAATTAAGAAGGTTGAAGAGGAAGAAGCCTGACTATTGGGAATGAAGAAATACTTTAGAGTCCATTATTACTCTAAAAATATGAAGCTTTGAGTGGTTATTTTCAGCTTTAAGGGGAAAGTTGATATATGGTGGGAATATTTGAGAAATGTCAAGGGCATTAGAGAGACAATTTTAATGGGGAAGGTTTAAGAAATACTTCCATGAAAAGTACTTGTCTTAGAGGTACTCTGACAACAAGGTTAAATGATTCCATGAGCATAAGCTAGGGTAACTTACTAGTAATGAGTACACCCACAAATTCTTAGAACTGCTAAGGTACGTGTCTCACATTAGAGATGAATGGGTGAAGATTCAAAGGTACCTTAGCAAGATACCACAAGCTTACCCAGATAATATTGAGTTTGATGAACTAAGAATCTTGGAGGACAACATTCAAAAGGCCAAGTATTGCTATGATTAGTCCAAGCCTAAGGCCGAGTTTTGAACGATTGGCGGAAGAGAGACAAAGCTAGTTTCAAGGGAAAAGGGGTGAAACCTTCAGGATATAATCAATCTGGGAGGAATGTGAAGTTCACCACTCCTTCCAAGGGTGATTTCCAACAATAATTCAATATTACCAATAGAGATAGGCCTACTAAATTAAAAAGAAAAGAAGTTGATGGGTTCAAGAAAGGGCCTTTGAAATATTGGACATGTGGAGAGAACCACCTATAGAAGGATTGTCCTCACCAACAATAGAATAGAAAAAGGTTGTACAACGTGCAAGAGGTAGCAACAATAAACAATGTGGTTCAGAATGTGCCTTGAATTTATGCTGCATTGGAAAATAGGAAAGTAGGACATCAAGATTCATTAATTGAGATGGAAGGTATTGTCATTAACCAACCTGTTTCATTTTTAATCGACGCAGGTTCTAATTTTAGCTATATCAACCCGAAGGCCATGTGCTCTGCAAATGAATACTCATGAGAAATTGTGGTTGGTCCATCTAGCCACGAAATTCAAAATACAGGTGAAAATAAGGGTGAATTTTACACTATGATCACCCTTATTCTCTTTCTGTTGGGGTTTTATGAGGTTCTAATCGACATGGATTGGTTAGTGGCCCATAGAACCAAATAAGACTACTAGAACAAGTCTCTAGAGTGCCTCAACAATGAAGGTGAGGAAACGATTCTTCAGGGAATAAGGAAGCTTGTCACAGTTAGGTATATATCAGTGTTGCAAGTGAAATGACACAGTAGAAAAGGATGTGCCCTATATGCATTTTATTGATGCATGTCAATAACGAAATTTCATAAACCATTGCTAGTGTCTTCCCCATCCCCTTAACAAGAAAAATTATAAGTCAAATCTTAAAAGAAATATGTATAAAAAAAAGCAAAACTAGTAGGTAGGACCCTACCCTAAGTAAATTCTTTTCCATGTGCAATGATATATGACCAATGCATACTTATATTTTTATTTATGTTTGGGATAGAGGCAAAGTTTCTACAATGAGAAAAACAAGTGAAGGAAAACACGAGCATTACATACAGATACATATACATATGTATATGTATATGTATGTAATGCTCATGTTTTCCTTCATTTATTATGTTCATTGTAGAAAATTTGCCTCTATCCCAAACATATATATATCATCTCAAAGCATACAAAGGGATTTGGATTTGATCTCATACATCCTAATACCCTATCCATAAATCCCTTTCCAACAAAAAAGTATGGCATACATATTTATATGGTCAAAAAATTGTGTTATGATAGTTGGGATTTTGCACCTTTATAAGGCTTTTTTATATGCATATGAGTGATGGAATCCTTATATACAACGTATAACGGAATGTTTTATGTGGTACATCTATTGCGTGGTTGTTGGATATGGTTTGCGCAATGTGTGATATATGTTATAAGGTATGGAACGAGTTATTCTTTTTTAAATCAAATATCAAGGTCCACATGACAACATTCAACGATTTTATCATTCAATAAAATTACATGCTTCGAGTTATAACCTATGTTTTGAGTTGATGATACGATACACGTTTAAATAATGACGCTATGAATGCAATCAACCATTGGGGCATGTTACAGGTGGCATAGTAGGTTTCGATTTTGGTTAACATGTTTGAATAGAAGCTTATCATTTTATAACATGTTTACTTTGAATTTGTACGTGGCTTGCTTTTGAGTCTGACTAGGAATGATTGCGACTGATATGTCATTCCATGTATCAAGTTTTGGGCAACATCATAGTTGCTGTAAATGAGTGTTGTTGGGTGTGGAGCCTAATTATCTTCCCAATTGTTCAAAGGTTTTTTGTTTCAACCACGTTGGAACCCTGTTCCTAACAGGGAAGAACCACCACTTGTTTAATTGCTGTCATGGGGGGCGATGACGATTTTATGACCCCCCCCCCCCCCCCGACAGGGGTTTGGGCTAGCGCCCTTGAAGCTAAAAATAGATGAAAAATTGCCTTGTAAAATATTATAATTTCATTGTCAATTTAAGTTGTTCATTAGGCGGATGATCTTGTTGTACCTTGGAAGACAACCTCCAACTGAGGAGAGGTCAGTGCCCAAGACATTTATTTAAAACAATGAAAAGATAAAATTGTTGTCCCATTGTTCAAACCCCAAATATTATTATTTTAAAGGAAATGCTTCTTAATCTTCAATGGAAAGAAATAATTTTCTCAAAGTGGCCTTCTCATGCTGATTACAAATTTAATGAAAGAACATACAAAATGATAGTGGAAAGTTCCAACATAGGCTGCTTAATGCAAAATCTATGTTTTCAACCTTAGAAGAAAAATGTAATTAGCAAAATATGGTGTATAGGAAAGAGGAGTGCATTATTAAGGAATATTTAACTTTAAATCACAAGAAACTAATTTACAGAACTGTAATATTAAAGACTAGCAACTTCATTACTCTTTACTATGAAGAAAACATAAAATGGAATAATAAGGAAAAACATTTTGTACTCAACAGGTGTCTAGAATCACTTCAAAACTCTTTATTCAATTCCACGTGAAGATAAAAAGATACAAGTACTTTTTTCTTATGAGGTCTAGAACTTAGAACCCTCATTTCTCTTTCTAAATAAGATTTATACAAAATTTCAAAAGACAGTTAGAAAATTGTCAACTTCCCAAAAATACATAACTTCCTAAACTACTTTAAAACTAATAGTTCTTTCGAACTTTACATCATGAAAAGAGAAAATATTAATATATAATCCAAAAATGTATGACACAATTTTGTATGACAAGTGGCACTGCTTTATTTGGTGATTTGAGATTGAGTTGCAGATGAAGGTCCTGCCTCTGTAGTAGCTACTGATGGTGACATCCACTCCCTGCAATTTTTCCATATGGCTGTATTAGGACTGGGACTCTTATCAAACTTTGAGTGTGTCATCCTGAAGTTAGTAATTCTACTGTATGTTGGTTTGTCCACAAAAAGAGTTCTCATCAACCACAACAACTGAAAATCCCTCTACAAATAGTTGACAATAGTTGTTCCTTTCAACACTGTTGTCCTTTCATGAGTTGATCCAATTTTTATTTTTTCCTCCACCAGCAGAGTCTCATAAGTCTCCCAGGGTAATAAATTACCTTGTTGGTCCCAGCATGAAGGCAAACCTGCTCTTGTTCTCTTATCAAAATCAGTGTTGAATTTCATTACAGCTGCCTTAACCTCTGCTAATTTTGTCTATGTTGTTTTCCTATAGAGGTTCTTCACAATCATTTTGTTTATTTCTAGCACATATTCAGTTCTATATTCAACTCCTAATTCCCTTAACTGCTGAGAAGATCATGAATTAAGGAAATCTATCATTTTCTTTGCGAACTGAGATCTTTGCTGTAACTTCTATTTATTTGCAACAATCAGATTTTCTAAGTCTCTGATGATGATCTTTTCTTATTCTACTATGGACAATGATTCCCAGATGTCTCTAACAGTATGAATGATGTCATTCCATAGAATTTCTTTGGCCTGAATAAGGGACATGTTTCCCTTCACCTTCTCTTTTAATTCTTTGATTTCCTGGGAAGCAGCTTGAAAGTCATTTCTATATTTGTCTGCATTTTCCTTAGACATGGCTATTTCTCTTTCATTAACCTTTATGATTTTCAATGCAGTCTCATAGTCCCTCTGCGCTTTCTTCATTTCATTCTCATAAATCTTCATTTCGGTCATGACTATGGTCAGCTTATAGCTGGGTCTTCTGAATCAACTGGTATTACAATAGTACAAACATGAGAGTCAATCTTCTGTTGCAGAACAATGTTTATTTCTTTCAACTTAGCAATTTCATCATTTCTTTTTATCAACTCCTCAGTCAAAGCTTCTTTCTCCTTTTCCACCCATGCCACTTCTGGTGCCATTGTGTGTTCTATTGCAGGCATCTTTAATTTCTTCCTCAATACTTGGACCTCTGTTTCTGCTCCCTGCAACAATTTTTGAACAACACTTCTATCTTCTGGATTTACTCCAATCTTAATGATCATCTTCTTTAGCTCTTCATTTTGAGTGACTAAGTCTCTTGAATTATATTTTTCTAACTTTAATTGATTCACCACCTTTTCTAATAGAGTTTCTACTCTACTAGCAGCCAAGGAGGTCTTCTTCAAATCACTATAAATTAATTCCCCAGTTTGCCTATGCAAATTAATTTTGTCAGGCAGAGGGATTTCCCTAGCATCCATTGTCAAGTTGAAATTCTTGAAACCAGAAGAAGAAGATACACTTAAGGCAGAAGGGTGAGAGAAAGCTAATTTAAGCTGATTTCTCTCTAGATCAGTAGCTAAAATCAGCCCAATTTGATATTTTGAAACAAATTGTGTCTCCACCTAGGATTCCATATTTTCTCTGACCTTCTTGTTTCTTTCTTCAATTTTTGAATACATCTGTTTAATCATTGCCACTGAACTATGGCCAGTTTCTTTTGGAATAGGAGAAGAAGGTGTACAAACAACTTCTCCTAATTACAACAGGAACGCTGATGAAATTCCACCCTCAGACAACTTAGCCTTCTTTGAGCTTCTATTTGTTTCTTCTTCTAAGTCAATGACATCCTCACTACTTCTTTTTAATTTTTTCTCACTCTGATGAGGAGTTTCGATTTCCATTCCTCCTGATAAGCTAGTTTGGCCTCCATTGGCTAATTTCTCCATCTCTGGTTTGGATTCATGAATAAAGGGAGCATAAGCATTTTCTACCCTCCTGTTTGAAATAATGTGATGTGGGTCATATGCCCACTTTTCACCCAACTGTAAATCCATCTCTTCAAGTAATTTTTTCACTTCTCCTGTAGCTTGCTTGTTGTTTACAATGAAAGGTCCCACTGTCTTTGGAAATTTAAACAAGTACCCCTTCTTTGCTGGCACAAAGTGTATTTGATCTACATTCAAGCTCTGTCTAATGAACTCCAACGAAAATAATCTCATAGGTACAAAAGTTGGAAGTTTGAAAGGGGCAACTTCTGCTCCATATAATATGATCTCTGAATAATCCTCAAATTGAAACCAATCACCAACTTTGACATATTTACTAAGCTGAAGTAAAGACTGGGCCTTTGGTAGAAAACAAGGTGGAGGAGAACTGTTCAAAATTGAATAAACAACTGATAGGAAAGAAGAAGCAAAATACATCAATCCTTGGCCATTTCCAGTGCTTCTTATCACATCAGTCCAAAATATCACTGACTGCTTGTTTTTATGAGGGTCCATGATATTCAACCCTAAATGCATGAATCTTTCCACATGAGTGTACAAAAAGAGATATGTAACAAGAGATGGAAATCTAAAGAAACCTGTGAGGGGAAGATCTGTTAATTGAGAATTTACCATTTTTTTCCAGAAGGAAGGTATGTCAAAGACTGTTCTGGGTTCATCATCAAACTGAACATTCCTAAAACAACTTTATCAACGATGTTTGTATCCTTATTTCCTAGGATTTTGGCCACAATATGTAGAACAGGTATAACTTCTTCAACAAAAGTATCTAGAGGAAAATGAGAAGTATCCATAGGCAATTTTTTTCCAGTGGGCATTAAAAAGAAACTGGGTTGAGGATAATTAGGAGTAGACAAGTCTTGGAAAGTTGATATCAGAGCTTCTTCTAAAACCAGAGTGTAAGATCTTGCATATGGAAAGCATAAATCTTGTTGAATTAACAAGGCTGACACTTGAAAAAAAATTTCCCCTAATTTATTCATAACAAAACATTTTTGAGGGTAAAGGGTAGAGACAAGCCAATTTATAAACTCAGGGAAGAAGCAAGTCTGAGGAATCATGGCAGATAGGACATTAGACCTAATAGCAACAATGTAAACAAATTCAACTTGGTTAAGAAAAATTTGATGATAAAATCCTATATAATTCGTTGAACAAACTGGGTCAAAATATCTCTCTCAATATCCATCAAAGGAATATGGAAAGTAGAACCTATGATGCAGATTTATTTGACATTTTCCCAAATTCTGAATGCCGAGACTTTGTGCAGATGTCAGAATAGTAGTTGGTGATGATGACTGGACTTGCAACCTGTATAGTTTGATTTTTAAATAGTAGGAACAAAGGACAACATGAGGGAAACGTAAAGTAAACGAGATTTATAGAAAAATGGAGTAATGGGTGGGAAACAAAATTAATGAAAATTTTGAGAGAATCGAGAAATGAGCTAGTGACAAGATGGATGAAGTGATGGATGACATGGCGGATGACGTGGCGAAAGGAATACAATAACAATACAATGGTAAATGGCTAACAAACAGACACAAGCTCGCTTGCCGACTAAACTCGCTCACTTTTCGACGTCATATGGGGGAAAACTCTAATACGGGAGAAACCCGACGGAATCCCTCTCACAAATGATTGTAGTTGTAGATCTGATGATCAGGAATAACGCTAAGAAGTCATATGGGGGGACTTGGAGAGCTTACTGTCGGGTTTTCTCCATCCCACCGGCCCCACTACCTTATCTCATTGTGCTTAAAAATGTGCCCGAATTTTAAACTCTGACACAATGTTGTCTACTAGAGCCCACTTGTTTACATAATGATTGCATAAAACTTTATTAAAACAACATAATCCACCATCAAATGAAATCTCTGTCTTTCTTTCTTTTCTTTCTGTTATATATTATATATATATATATATATATATATTTTTTTTTTTTCCCATGGAAAAAGTCGTAATTTCTATTAGTCATTTGAAATTACATTCTGTAGATGCTGTGCATATTCATACTGAGACAGTGTGTCTCTCAAAGAGTTCTGTAGGAGACTGTCCTGAGTTCCAAAAAAAAGAAAAACTGAAAAAGATACAGAGATATGATCATATGAATATAACCATTCTCTCTCCGAACTGTTGGTCCACGCAGGGAGTTCCGGAGAGGTGTCTGTCCAAAAAGCTTCTGTCTATAATAGAAAAATAGAAAATAGAGATACCATATAAACTGTGTTTGCTGTGCTGTGCAACCGTGAGTTCTGCCTCCCATTTAAGGAGACACAAAAAAATATAGTTTGCTGTCCATATTATCAGTTCTATCTAAATAGCATGTAAATGAAAAAAAACAATAAAAGCATCTGTTGGGCTTAATGGGACCCCTTTCAGTTCTGAGAGTCCCTTTGTGCCTGCTGATCATCAAAGGGTCGATGGTAGTGCTGAAAGAAGGTTCCATCCAGGTCTTCTTGTATTAGCCAGTCCGCTTCTTCCCTCTGCGCTGCTTGCTTGGATAGGTAGTCCGCCCGAGTGTTGCGCTCCCTGTAGATATGTCGACATTCAAATTTTTCAAAAGCATCTGTTAGTCTGAGTGCCTCTTCCAGAATGTGTCTCAAAGAGAAAACAGAACATGTTGATTTCCTTGTAAGCCAATTGCAGACAATCTGTGAATCTCCAAACAATTGTAGTTTTGTGCAGCCTTTTTCATGTGCAAAAGTGATGAGGTGTTTTGCAGTGATAAGCTCAGCAAAATTGTTTGTGCCTCTTCCCAGGTGAATTTGCAGCATGTAGTAGTGGCTTTCTCTCAGGTAGAGTAGGGCTCCCCCCCCACAGCCAGTCTCTTGGGCTGAGCCATCAAAATAGGCCCAGGGATAGGATTTATCTATGAGCTCCGGGGTGATGGTCCTAGGGGGGGCAGGTGGAGGATCTTCAGGAATGAGAGCTAGGTCCGCAAAGAGGTGTGCTATAATGACAGGCCAGAGAGGAGTCTTTTGGTCAAAAATGGCTCTGTTCCTTGCTGTCCAGATGGACCAGCACATCAGGAGGGGGATATTCTTATCTTTTCCTTTGTGTCGAGCCTGCCAGTTTTCCCAGGCATCACTAATAGAGTGACCCTGCCATAGCTGTATAGAGGGAGACATTGTAGTAATAAGAGACCACTGTTCTTTGACAACCGGACATGTGAGGAAGAGGTGTTCAGTATCTTCGTCGTTCATTTTGCATAAATGGCACCAGAAAGGTCCATGGAAGGACTGCTTTATTAGGTTTGCTCCTGTAGGTATCTTGTTGAAAAGAATTGTCCACATGAGAAGGCGTGTTCTGGGGGCTGCTTTTAGATGCCAGATAGATTTCCACCATTGTAGCATATTGTCTGGTTTTAGTGGTTGCATGAGCTGTAGGTATCCTTCTTTTGGGGTGTATGAACCACTTTTTGCTAGGGCCCAGACAATTTCGTCCTCTTCCTCTGTGATTCTAACCTGTGCTTGAGAGAGCGCCTCTGTGTAATTCTCCCATGTCTGTCTCCACTGATTTGGAATGTGAAGGTCTCGGTATGTCCTCCAGGCCTGCTGGAGAATAGTGGAGTTTTCCTGGTCTGCAATATGAGAAATATGCGTGACTCCCCGATTCCTGAGGTGGGTTAGGAGCTGTGCTGGAAGATTGTGCATATTCCCACAACCGATCCAAGGATCAATACCAACTTGAGCAGTGCTTCCTTGTCTGATTCTCCAGGTGATGCCTTCTCGGATTAGGGGTAGAGAGTTTATGACCGCTTTCCATATGATTGATTGTCTACCACTTCCTCTTTGTTCCCTGCATACCCAGCTGTATATACTTTCTGGTGCGATGTATTTCTCCATGACTACCTTCGTCCAGAGGCTGTTTGTAGTGAGGAGTTGCCAGCCCAGCTTGGCTGCCAGAGCATTTGCAAATAGATCCAGTCTCTTTATCCCCCAGCCACCCCATTTTTTTGGTCTCGCGATGGAGTCCCAATTTACCCAGGCAAAGAGATTTCCTTGCCTGTTCCCTTTCCATAAGAATTTGCAGCAAATTTTCTGTAGTCTGGAAAGAATCCCTCTCGGTATCCATGCCAGTGACATCCAATATACTGGCGTTGCTTCAAGTACAGATTTAATAAGAGTGAGTCCCCCAGCCCTAGTGAGATATCTGTTGTACCAGACATTTACTCTTCTCTCCACTTTGGTAATGAGCCAAATCCAATCAGCTATTTTGTATCCTCCATGCTTCACCCTGAATCCTAGATACTTCAATCCTTCCTCCATAGGATCGATTTGAAAAGGGAAGCGGTTTTTTGTGTAGATGACCTCTTGTGGGGTGCAGCCGAGCTCTGATATGGTGGATTTATGAACATTTATAACCATTCCTGATGCTTTCTGGAAGAGATCAAAAGCCTGTTTTAGCGCCGATGTGTCAGCCATGCTGCCATTTAGGAAAATCAAAACATCGTCCACAAAAAGGAGATGTGTAAGGAAACAATTATCCGAGATTTTTATCCCTTTTAATCTTCCTCTTCTGTGCTCAGATGCAATAAGTCTGCTTAATCCTTCCATAATGAGAAGAAAAAGAAGGGGGGATAGTGGGCATCCTTGTCTAAGGCCCCTTCCAGCAGTGAAGAAAGGGGAAGGTGTGCCGTTGAGGAGAACACTGAATGGGACATCAGAGATGCAGCACATGATTCTTTTAATGAAAATGAAAGGGAAGCCCAGATGGGTAAGGAGCATTCGAATGTATAGAAGATTTACCCTATCGAAAGCTTTTGATAGGTCCACCTTGAGGATCATACCCTTTAAATTTTTGCTTTGCATAGAGTGAAGAAGCTCTTGTGCAGTGCCAATAGCTTCATGGATCTGTTGTCGATGGAGGAAAGCGAACTGCTCAGAGGATATGTTGGCAGATAGAATGGGTTTGATCCGATTTGCTAGGATTTTGGCCAATATCTTATAGAGGCAGTTGCAGAGCGAGATAGGTCTGAATTCATCAAAGGAGATAGGCTTGTCTGTCTTGGGAATAAGGGCTATAAAGGTGGCTTTGATACTAGAGGGGATAGATCCTTTATGACAGCAGTGATTTATAGCATTTAGTAGGTCCTGCCCCAGCAGATCGAAAAAGGCTGAGTAGAATTCAATAGTCCAGCCATCCGGGCCCGGACTTTTGTCCTTCTGAAAACCTTTGATTGTCGCTTCCAGTTCCTCCATAGATATATCTTTAATGAGCTCGTCTGCTTCCTCCTCATCTACAAATCTTGGAAAAAGTTCTGCCACTCTCATGATTTCAAGAAGGTTTGCTTGTTCTGGGGCCTTGTAAATGTTCCTGAAGTGTGAGGTGGCAAGATGTGCCAGTTCTCCAGGTCTGCTCACCGAGTATCCCTGTTCATCCTGTAGCTCCCAGATGGTATTAATTGCCTTTCGTCCATTTGCAAAACGGTGGTAGAACTTTGAATTTTCATCCCCTTCCTTTAGCCAGATGGCTCTGCTTCTAAGTCTCCAGGAGTCCTCCCTATCCCTGAGTATCTTGGATCTTTTTTTAATGAGCTCTTCGAACATAGACTTCTGGTCAGGGGATAAGTATGTACCATCTGAGTGGGATTCGAGGCCTTCAATTGCTTGTTCCGCTTGAGAGAGAGTTTGGTCATCCAGTTGTCTCTTCTGCTTTGCCCATTCTCTTGTGACCACTTTGATCTCAGAGAGGTTCTTGACAAAACCAGTGGCTGGGTCTTCATTCTCCCGAATTGGATGTGCCTTCCAATAGTCCGTAATCTGATTGATGTAGGAGGGTTCCCGCAGCCAAGTTGCATTGAATTTGAACGGGGCTTTTTGAGACTGTTGTCTAGCACTTATTTCCAAGAAGATTGGTCTATGGTCCGATATCCCCCCACTTCCCACCCATTGTCTGGCTCTAGGGTGTAGATTACACAGACCTTCTTTAATGATAAAACGGTCTAGCCTCCTGGCTAAGCTCTGGTCCCCAGTTCTGTTGTTCTTCCATGTGTACTGGATTTTTGCAGAAGGGAGGTCAATCCAGTGAAAATCCTCAAGCAATTTCCCAAAGTAGTCCGAGAGGGGATCGATTTGAGCCTGATGACCCCAAGATTCAGAGAAGCCCATTGAAAAATTCAAATCTCCCCCCAAGATAATGTTTTCATCTATTAGGAGCGGGGAACCAAAGAGCTTTTGCCAAAATAGTTCTCTGTTTTGGCAGGGGCCATAAACATTTATGATTTTGAGATTTTCCTCCAGATCTTTTGAAAAGATATCAGCCCCCAGATAACCCACTCCGCCCCAGATATTCTTTAAATTAATGGAATTGTTCTTAAAGCCCATAGCTATGCCTCCTGATCTTCCTGACACATCGATGGCTGTGAAAGTCCATCCCGGCAGCCATGATTCAAGTATGGAGGTTGCAGAGTCTGCTTTACATAAAGTCTCTTGTAGGAAAATAATGTCCACAGGATCAGTTATAAGTAGACGTTTCAGGGCCGATTTTTTATCGGGGCTGGCCAACCCTCTACAGTTAAAGGACATAATTTTCATGGAGGGGGGCGGGAGAGGGTGTCCTGCGCTCTAAGGGCCCTGGGGATAGTGTTCTGTTTACCACGGAGGACCTCATCCTCCAATTGTTTACGAGCAATGGTCATATTAGACGGACGGCCCCGCCCCTGCTTGGGCGAGAGAAAAGGAGCATCCACCGATATTCCTATGGCGTCCGTGACATGGAGCTTGGTGGTCGAGCGGGTGGGGTACCGGGGAGAGGAGTTTACAGAAGGGGAGGGCGTGGGGAATAGAGGGGATGGAGAAAGGGGAGGGGAAACCCGGTGGATTCGGGATAGGGCAGGATACATATAGCGATGGGAAATGTGAAGGGTTAGTGCCCATAACTAGGTCGAGGGCGGATGGGGAAGAGGGCGGGGGGATTCTAATGGGGGGAGGCACGCCCGCGGAAGATAAACACAATGATGCAATTTTAGAAACAGAGGCAGACGAAAGAGAGGACGTACCCGAGGAGAAGACCGCACCCTTTGCAGCTCTTGATCTTGTCAGGGGTGGAGAAGGAGGCCGAGCCGAGTTTGAGCCTTGCTTCTTTCGGCGCGGTGCAGGAGGCGCCTCCACCGTATCTGAGGTGATGATGTGGTCTGTTCTGCGCGCCATAGCCACTGAGGGGTTTGGCTGTCCTACTTCAATATGCGGACCCTGGTCTGAAACCGTCTGCTCTGTCTTCTGGAGTAGGGGGCAATCCTTATAAAGGTGACCCACCTGGTGGCATCTTCTGCACCTGTAGGGGATGCCCTCGTAATCGAGCTTTTGAGTTCTTGAAGTTGTTTTCCAGTGAATATTGATGTTTTCCGGCACCCCCCCTCTGGTATCCATATGCACCAAGATTCTTGCATATGCCAGCGAGCCTGTTGTGATATAAGATTTATCTGATTCCATGAAAGTACCGAGTGCATTTCCAATTCTCTTGAAGATGTCTTCAGACCAGTACTGTAGTGGCAGTCCTGGGAGCCTGACCCAGATAGGTCCGATACCTATAAGCTCCGTCTCTGGGTCAAATAATGGCGTCCATCGCTTGAGGAGGACCGGGGCTTTCTCAAAATGCCAAAAAGATGAGAGGACCCAGCTCGTGTGGTCCGCCCGTGCAAACTTGAGTGCGAACCATCCACGCACGAAGGTCTGGACTGTTGGAATATCCACTAGGTATTGGCCCCAGATCGAAGTCGCCCATTCCTTTAACTTTGCAGCCGTTGCATGCCGGCCCTTTATCCGACCCACAAGGACACAGTCCGCCAGATCCATAGCTTCCCCCCAACGAATATCCTCTTCCAATCTCAGGAAAGCGTCTTCCGCAGTCGATTTTAGACAGCGCTGCTTCTTGGAAGGCCGGGAGGACATACGTCCCGGAATAGCAGTAGCCTGTGAGTCCACAGGGGGAGAAGCAGGTGGGGGGGGGGAGAGGGTTAGATCCAGGAGGGGGAATGGCTTCAGGGAGGGGAGGGATCGCGTGATAACTTCCGGAAGGGGCAGCGGGGGCCGAAAGGGGGATAGAAACCGAGGAAGGGGGGTTTGTCACCGGAGGAGGGGGGTTTGTGACCGGGGGAGGGATGGAAACCGCAGGGATAACAGGCGTAGGGACGAGGGAGAGGGGTTCCGAAGGTTGTGAGGGAGCGTCGTTCGGAGAAGGGTGTAAACAATCGGCCAAAAACCCCAAGGTGGCCGGGGAGGGGACCACGAAAGAGTTCCAAGAGGAGGGCTCACCTGAAAAAAAACCGGAGGGGGGAATAGGGTCGATTTGGGGGGAGATGGATTCTAAGCCGGATGATAAGCTCCCACTGTTCAGACCCCCAGAAGAAGAAAACGTGGACCTCCAAATGGAACTTTCCGCCAGCGGAGATGCCGAGTAATCCACCTCGTCTATGTCCATGTTGACAGCTGCGCTATGCCTCCTTCAAGAAAATAGGTAACCGACCGATAGAGCCTACCTCGAAACCCGATAACCGTTTTGGGGTTTCACCGGTAGCAGGTAGGTAAAAACCCAAAAGATCCCAAAGTAGGAAAGGATCGAAAATACCTGGTCGCTCTTGCCGTTAACCGTGAGTCCCTTCGCCTACAGGATCTGTCGGCCGATCCCGGAGGGTGCCGCCGTTCCGATGCAGAGGAGTAATAACAGGTATCCAGGGAGGAAGGGCAAGGTAAAATGGGGGTAAAACTTGAACAGGGTAAAAACTAGAAAGAGGGAGTCACGGGCGCGGTAGGGTAAAAGCTATTACCGCACAGAAAACGATGACGGATCCAGGTGGAGGGTACGGGAGCGGGTGGGGTTCACAGAGCCGTGCAACGGCCTGCAAACCCCTGTCAGGAGGGTTCCATGGCTATGTTGCAGAGTAGGGTTCTAGAAATCCACCTAATTTTGGAAGTCATATTTGCATTAACGTCATTTTTACCACCATATATATATATATATATTTGAAATGATACATATTTATACATTTATCCTACACACATATAAAAGTAAAACGAGCTACAATAGATCTGATGGTAGAAGTTATGTTAATTTAGGTTTTTTTCCCTAGAAGGCAACCCTAATTTTATATGAGGAAAGTGTATTGCAGTTGTGTATTATTATACTGAGCAAGAGAGAGAGAGGAGGCTGTGTGAGACCGAAGAGGAAATTACTATGAATCTGCTGTAGGTTGTATCTCTTCATTTTGTTGGATAATATAAAAGGAAAGACTGGTTGTTTCTTCGTGGACATAGCCCAAATTGGGTGGACCACGTATATTTGCGTCTCTCTTGTTTTATGTGTTTTTGTATTTGTGTTTTCGCATTATTTTGTGTACTTCATTTCTCTGTTAATTAATTTCTAACAACTGGAATCAGATCCAAAGGTATATTTGGCTAATAAAATCATAGGAGAGAAGGGTTCTTGGTTCGAGTGGGATCAATGGCAGAAGATGGTAGGTTTAGGATCGAGAAATTTAATGACCAAAATTACCAGCTGTGGAAGATGAAGATGGAAGATTATTTGTATTAGAGAGATCTGAACCTCCCATTGAGTGGAAAAATAGAGAAGCTGATGAATATTATGGATGTCGAATGGGAGATTCTCGACAGAAAGGCACTAGGAACAATACAACTGTATTTAGCAGCATCAATGGCATTCAACATTTCAAAGGAAACGACAACATAAGGTTTGATGACGACATTGGAAAAACTATATGAAAAACCCTCAGCCATAAATAAGGTATTTCTTATGAAGCGTCTATTTAACAAGAAGATGTCAGAAGGTGGATATGTTGCTGATCATTTAAATGAATTTAACACAGTTACCAACTAGTTAAGTCCTGTAGGGGTAAATTTTGATGATGAAGTTAGGGCTTTGTTGTTTCTATGCTCAATGCTAGAAAGTTTGAATGGCTTAGTTATGCCTATTAGTAACTCTGTCTTTGGATTTAGTACTTTAAAGTTTGATGATGTTGTTGGTGCTATCCTTAGCGAGGAAATGCGACAGAAAAGCTTAGGTGAGACATTATGTAATGGTTTGACTACAAAGAATAGGGGAAGAAAAATGGAAAGAGGAAGGAGCACAGAAAATCACAAGAAGTCAAGAAAAGGTAGATCCAAATCCATATCAAGGATAGTGTGTTGGAAATGCGGGAAGAAAGGACACCCGAAGAAAGATTGCAAATCTCAGAAAGAAAAAGAAGGAGATGGAAAATAAGAGAACAATCATAAAGTGAATGTGATAGGTGATGTATTGAAAGATGCTTTGATTCTTTCATTAGAGAATATTATTGATGCCTGGGTGGTAGATTCAAGGGCTTCATTCCATGCCACACATGATAGGAAACATTTTCATGACTACATTCAAGGATATTTTGGACACGTTCGTTTGCATGATGATAAACCCTATAAAATAGTTGGAATGGGTAAGGTTTTTATAAAGAAACATAACATAAACCAATGGCTATTGAAGGAGGTAAGGCATGTTCTAGATCCAAAGAGAAATCTAATTTCAACAGGGAAATTAGGTGGTGAAGGTTGCGTAACTACATTCACAGACAAAACTTGGAAGGTCACTAAAGGAGCCTTGTTAATAGCAAAAGGAGAAGATGTTGGTACATTGTATTTATGCAATGGTGTTTCTATTTTTTTTAATGATTTAACCTCCATAGGAGAAGATACAACATTGTGACATCATAGGCTTGAGCAAATGAGTGAGAAAGGTATGCAGATTCTTCACTCAATAAATTTGTTTCCAGGTTTAAAGCATTTTGATTTGGATTTCTTTGATAATTATGTTTATAAAAAATAGAAGAGAATCAGATTTATCAGAGTTTGGAAGGAAAAGAAGAGAGAAGAATTAGAGCTTGTGCATACATATGGATGGGGACCAACTCAGGTATCATCTCTTGGTGGCTCTCACTATTATGTTACTTTTATTTATGATGCAACTAGAAAAACATGGATTTATTATTTTCGAAATAAATCTAATGTATTTGATACTTTCAAGAAGTGGAATGCTTTGGTTGAGAATGAGACAGGAAAGAAGTTGAAGTGTCTCATATCAGATAATGGAGGTGAATACTATAACAAAGAGTTTGATAACTACTGTTCAAAACATGGAATTCACAGAGAGAAGTCAGTTCCAGGAATGCTACAGGAAAATGGTGTGTTAGAAAGGATGAACAGGATAATCATGGAGCGTGCAAGGTACATGAGATTACGTGCAGGATTGACTTTACAATTTTGGGTAGATGTTGTAGATATTGTTGTTTATCTAATAAATAGAGGGCCTTCAAGTTCCTTGAATGATGGTATTCCAGAGGAGGCATGGACAGGTAAAAAGGTAAACTACTCATTTTTAAAGACTTTCAGTTGGGAAGTCTTTATCCACATTAATAAAGAAAATAGAACAAAGCTTGAGGCAAAATCAAAGAAATGTACCTTTATTGGATATGATGTTAATGATTTTGGTTATCACTTATATGATTATGAAAATCACAAAATCATTAGGAGCAAAGATGTCATATTCAATGAAAAAGTCTTGTATAAGGATTAGACGCAGGAAAAGAAACAGGAAAAGGAAAATAAAGAATATGCAGTGCTTGATGAAGTCACAAAAAAAGTGAAGGTGTCTGAAAATCACAATGATCAGCAGCCACAACAACAACAACAAGAAGCACCTCAAACACCTGAAGTGGTGTTAGAATATCTACTAGGATAAGTAGACCCCCTAAACGATACACTCCTTAATTATATTATGTATTGCTCATTGATTTTGGTGAACCGGAAATATATGAAGAAGCAATGAAGATAGAAAACAGGAAGAAGTGGGAGCAAGCCATGGAAGAAGAGATGGAATCCTTGATGCATAACCAGACTTGGGACTTAATAAAGTTGCCTACAGGTTTAACAAGATTGCATAATAAATGGGTTTACATGTTAAAGGAAGAGGATGGAGGAAAACAAAGGTATAAGGCTAGAATTATGGTGAAGGGGTTTGCACAAAAGAAAGGTATAGACTTTGAAATTGTTTCTCCTGTTGTTAAAATGACTTCAATCAGAACTATTTAAGTCTAGTGGCAACAAAATATTTGCATCTTGAGAAATTAGATGTAAAGACAACCTTTCTCCTTGGGGATGTGGAGGAAGAAATAAATATGCAACAACCACAAGGGTATGAGGTCAAAGGAAATGAGAAATTAGCGTGCAAATTGAAGAAGAGCTTGTATGGCTTAAAACAGGCTCCAAGGCAATGGTATCTAAAATTTGACAGGTTTATGTTTGAACAAGGTTATATTAGATGTCACTTTGACCATTGTGTTTATCTTAAACAACAAAATGATGGATGTTATATTATATTGCTATTTTATGTAGATGACATGCTTGTTGTAGGGTCTAACATGCAGGAAATGAATGTGATCAAAAGAAAATTATCAAATTCATTTGAAATGGAGGATTTTGGTGCTGCAAAACAAACCCTTGGTATGAGAATAACTAGAGACAGGAAAAATCACAAATTAACATTTTCTCAGGGTGAGTATATACAAAAGGTGTTGGAAATATTTAATATGCAGAATGCAAAACCAATTAGTACACCTTTGGCTAGCCATTTCAAACTAAGTAAGGAGATGCCCCCAAGACCTAGGAAGAGATGGATTACATGTGTAAATTTCTGTATGCATCAGTAGTTGGAAGCTTAATCTATGGAATGGTATGCACGAGGCCTGATATTGCACATGCAGTGGGAGTTATAAGTAGATATATGAACAATCCAGGAAAAGAGCATTGGATGGCAATGAAGTGAATTCTCAGGTATTTGAGAGGTGCCACAAATCAAGCATTATGCTTTAGTGGTTCAAACATTTCTCTACAGGGATATGTTGATGCATATATGGTAGGTGATAGAGATAACAAGAGGAGCACCATAGGGTATGTGTTTATTGTAGGTGGAAAAAATGTCAGTTGGGTTTAAAAGTTGCAAAACATTGTTGCACTTTCAACAACGAAAGCAAAATATGTTGGTGATGTAGAGGCTAGTAAAGAAATGATTTGGTTACAAAGGTTTATGGATGAGTTGGGAAAGAAGCAGAAGATGGGCAAGTTATACAGTGACATGCAGAGTTCCATTCATCTTGCAAAGAACTCAATATTTCATTCTAATACTAAACATATACAACTCAAGTACCATTTCATACGGTCAGTGTTGGAAGATGAAAAATTGAAGTTGGAAAATATAGACACTAGCCATAATCTTGTAGATATGTTAACAAAAGTTGTAACCATGGAGAAAATAAGATTCTGATCAGTTTCAATCGGTCTTCAAGTATGATGGTGAAGATGAGAAACAACCAGGTCTAAGTGGAGTCATTGCCCATCAAGAGAAGCAACGATGGAGTTTATATAATCAATCCCCAAGTGGGAGATTGTTGGGTGTGGAGCCTGATTATCTTCCGGATTGTTCAAAGGTTTTTTGTTCCTAACGGGGCGGCAACGCCGCCTATTTAATCACCGTCACGGGGGTCTAGGGAGGGGGAAAATTTTTGATTTTATGAGCCCCCCTGGTAGGGGTTCGGGGGCAACACCCCGAAGCTAAAAATAGATGAAAATTTACTTTGTAAAATATTGTAATTTCGTAGTGAATTTGGGTTTTTCATTAGGCAGATGATCTGATTGTAGAAGTTATGTTAATTTAGGGTTTTTTTCCCTAGAAGGCAACCCTCAGTTTATATGAGGGAATTGTATTTCGGTTGTGTATTACTATTCTAAGCGAGAGAGAGAGAGAGGAGGCTGTGTGAGAGCAAAGAGGAATTTACAACGAATTTGCTATAGGTTGTATCTCTTCATTTTGATGGATAATATAAAAGGAAGGATTGGTTGTTTCTCCGTGGACGTAAGCCAAATTGGGTGAACCATGTATATTTGTGTCTCTATTGTTTTATGTGTTTCTGTATTTGTGTTTCCACAATATTTTGTGTATTTCATTGCTTCGTTAATTAATTTCTAACAAGTGTTAATACATAGTCTTTTCTAGGACCCCTGCCCAAGGTTTACATTTAATATCATATTCAATTCTCCTCCTTTTGTCAATGCAATGTGATAGTCACTAAATTTTCCTTGACCCTCTATCGAAAACAATGCCAACATGCCACCCTTGTCAGTTGGGTATTTCTACGTGGTGCACTTTTATTTGTAATGATTAGAATTAGCAATTTTGTGTATCCAATGTGGTATTCCTATTGTGAATATGAGTATTGCGTGGCTATTTGTGTTGGATCTCACCATTAAGATGACATTATCTCACCACTACTCCTCGATATTCATCTATGGCACGCCATTTTCATTCTGTCCATGAACGTTCAAGGGTATTGGACAATTCTAGCTCCTCCCCTTTTAGTTGTTCTCTAAAAAATTACTCCATAGCCATTGTCAAGAGCCGAGGAGTAAAAGGGGAAATTCTTGCACCAGGATAACTGTTTTGGCCACAGGAAAATGATCTTTTTGAGTGAAACCACTAGGTATGCATGAAAACAATTAAATTACTTCAGTAGTTGAGAAGTCGAACTTGCTTGAAGTTTTCATCACCCAGTGCTTTTTTTTTCCTTCTATTTGTTCATCAATTACTTAATGATATCTCAAGAATCACTTGTAATCATGAAAAATTGATGAATTAGCCTATGTAAATGCGAATTTTGTTCGTCCCATTTGTTTACATGAAGTTAATACTTGTTAATAGACCCTGCATGTTTGTATATTGGTTGCAGGGCCATCTGTACAACCTTGTCTTTCCCAGTGATTTTATTTTCTTAATGTTTTTTTGCGCCATGCAAGTGTGAGCCTTTGACACCCATGCCTCAGGCACAAAAGAACTCCATCTGGTTCAATATTTTAACTTTTGTGCATTTATCTACAAGAAGACAAATTATGACTTCATTTGCATCTATTTTAATAATTGGTTACGAAGGGTAAAACCTTAATTTGCCAAATATTATTCAAACGTTAAGGATTTTTCGTTATAATTTCGAAGGAATTTTGTTTCACAATGGCCAATCTATCTTTTCTTATTTCGTGTATCCAAATTTCCATGAGGGTCTTATCTTATTA
The DNA here is from genome assembly GCA_031772625.1 of Pinus tabuliformis. Classification (NCBI taxonomy): domain Eukaryota; kingdom Viridiplantae; phylum Streptophyta; class Pinopsida; order Pinales; family Pinaceae; genus Pinus; species Pinus tabuliformis. The sequence goes on along the minus strand of CM062820.1, from coordinate 1,589,017,186 downwards.
TTTCCAAATGATATTCCATTTACTTATGATAAATTATTGCTGGGATATTGATTTAAATGTATGATATTTTGTGGCTAAAAACTATAAACCGTTCACGTGGGAGCCCTCAAGATCAAGTCTCGAGCACAAAACCACGTCGAAAACCATCATGTCACTAATATTATTCACTCTGTGGGGAAAATACCACGTCAGAAACCATCATAATGCTAAGCTTATTCACTCTGTCACCACCCATGGAAAATTAATTTCTAGCAACCACATATTTAGTTTATGAATTTTTCTTCTCATGGTTTTGTTTCACGAAATGAACAAATATATATGTGAGTTTCTCCTTTATGCTTTTGTTCAATAAGTTCAAAGCTTTATATACTGCAAAATTTCAACATTGTGTCAATAATAAAGTTCTTCACAACCCTCATTTGATTGCCAAAGGTTATTATTCCTCATCTGCACAATTTTATTTTACCTCTCCTTTCCATATTCGATCTGTGTTATGCATTTACAAAAAGGTAAAAGGGTTCCTATCTTGGCCAACCATTTCCTCTGATTATTAAATATAAATTTCCTGGTAAAGACTAAAAAAATGCCTCAATTTACAACATATATATGTGTTATTCCTCTTTTACATTTTGATCTTACACAAACCTATTTTCATTATATGCATATCCCATTGATGCATTAAGTAATGATCCATTTTCTTGCAATTTTATTTCCCAATTGTTTGTTTTCAAAACTCATGTAATAGTAAGTTTGTTAATGCTAAAATGTTCTTTTAGTCATAACTTTCCTACTATTTCCTTTACAGGATGAGTTTTTTATAACAAAAATAGGGGCAAATGAATAAATAACAGAGATAGAAATATGGGAATAAGAAGGGAACGAAGACGTATGGTTTCCATTCATTTTGATGGGGATTCAAAGGAACTAAGGCAACTGCTCCAAATTGGCATAGTAAACCTTACTGGCCAACCCATTGCCTAGCATATTGTTTAGCTTATTTTTCAACCTCCATAACCTTCCATTCAAAATAGGCCAAGTATCGGTATCCCAGTGCCACCTCACATTTCTGCTACACTTGTAGTACCTGCCAATAATGGTTGGCAAGACATAATCCAACCAAAACCATTACATTTAATTCAGGGGTGCCCAACAACTTCGTTGCTAGAACCTTCTCCCTCTCCATCATGGGCTACTCTTGCCTTCATATTGTTAAGTGATCATGTACTCTAAAGTACTTATTGATGGCATTGATTTCAACAAGGTCATGGTCATAGTCATACTTGTCATATGCATGTGTGATGGATGTTGACTTGGTGGTCCTATTGGTTGGCATGATGTATTGATAGTGAGATGGTTGTGTTGGAATTGATGTCAACTCTTGAGGTCATGCACTTATGTCAACCTCATGATGATGCAGATTGATGGACCATGGTGTGTGTCGGTATGTGTTGGAATTGATGGAGCTTGATGGTAGCATGATGGTCTTGGAGGAGTTGGCATGTGCATTGATGGACATGTCATGATGGTTTTTTGATGCTGCTACAGGTAGAGGAGGCTACTACAGGTGATGATCAGATCTACATGTGATGGAGATGGTTCATGGCACACTAGTTGAGTTTTCAACTAGGTCTTCATTAGGTCTTCATGTCTATGCCTATGAGGAGACTTGTTTTAGTGATGTGATGGCTTGATGATGGTGCTACAGAGGTTGCAGAGGTGCTTCAGATGTGTTGCAGCTTGTTTAGAGGTTTGATGGAGAGTGGAGGACTTGTTGGCACACTTGTCAACCTTGTTTGTTGGCCCTTGTAGGTCAACTTGGCAGTGATACTTGGGAGGCTTGTTTCATCTACTTGCAGATGTGTCACAGGCCATGCTAGAGGTATGGAGGCTAATATAGATGTAGGGGAAGGTGATGCAATAGGTGGTAGAGGTTTTGGACTAAAGAACTGATGTTTTTACTGAGCCTAAGCCCCAGTCACATGCACAAAGGCCTATGGGAGCAGTTGGAACTGGAATGCTCCAGTCGCATGGAGGCCAGTCTATGGGAGTGGTTATAGCCCCAGTTAAGTTCAGACAGTGTCAAGCATGCGATTGAGGATTTTCACGACATTTTCTCTGCATTCCTTGCACTGTTTGGAAGGAAATTAGTTTGGAAATTCCCAAAGGCTTCCAGAATTGGTTCAAAAAGTCAAGAATGGTTTGAAAATGTCCTCTCATGATGTTAATACATTTAGTGCACTAGTAGTGACCTTAGTGGATTGATTTTTCCAATTTGTGCACCTTTGATCGTAGCTGCAAGCTTAATTTCGCCCTACATGTTTTATATTATTGCATTGTGAGCTTTGTGGCTGTTGATAGAGTTAGATGTTGAGTGTATATGTGGAGAGAAGGATGAATAGTGTGTTGATGATTTAGATCTATTGGAGAGCTTAGATTTATTCAGTCCTTGAGTGTTAATGGCTGAATAATGAGTAAATAAGCATGTTGCAGAATAGATCAAAATTGGAGCTGCTGGTGTAGAAATCGTTTGGAAAGTTTGGTATGCTGTTGGAGTATATGTTGGTGATCCTCTCACACTTGTTTTGTAGGAGCTGTTGATGCATGTAGAACATAGCCATGTGTCTTATGATGTTATTTGTATTATGAAACATCTTATTATTGTGAGGATATGATTGTTTCATATTTGTTTGGCCACAATTTTCCTATATGGAGAACATTTTGTTTATGGTGTTTTACTTGATTTGATGATGATGTATTGTTGTTAAGAGAAAGTATGCAAAGTTGATTTCTGGTTTAGCATAGTGTCTTGGGATCCAGTTTGAAATACATGAAAGGAGGCCTGTATAATGGTAGAGGAGTAGTGAAATCATGAGATAGGATCAGGGGTATCGAAGCTTTAGTGAAAGGAACAAGTTTCTCGTTCCAATGGTGGTTGGATAGTCCAATGGAAATTGGGTGAGGATCGACTAATTGTGGTGGCCTTCAACGGATGATAGTCTGTAGAGATACGTACAGAAAAAAGTCTTCTGAGCTGATTAGTAGTATCAAGTCTCCTAGACAATCGGTGTTGGAATTATGTATATGAGGTTGAGTCTCCATGCTGATGGGAGTCAGCAAGATACGTAAAATATCAATTGCTTGACTAATAGAAATTCAGAGCAAAGCAGTAGCAACAAGGGTGGTTTTTCTCCCATAAGGGTTTGCACCAGAAATATTGTGTCTCATGTGCGATGATGTGATTGTGTGCATTGTTTATTGTCTATGTTGCTCACATGGTTTATGATTTAGCTGCTTATATATTTACATGCATGGATAATATAACGAGTCGCTGGTGCATGTATGTGTGATTCAGTAAGTGAAGTTAATAAAAGGAAAAAATCATATATAGATCACACTACTGATTTACTCCCCCATCTCAGTAGTTCTCAAAGGTTTCCAACACTTCTTCATTTATAGTAACCATGTCTTCGCTTCCTTGGCCTTCTTCACCTGTCCATTAAATGTAGGAGGTGTTTCCTTGTTAAATTCTTCTAGAATCAAATATTTCTCGTTCCTTTTCTGCTAGTAGTGTCTCTTAGTTGTAGCACTAGATAGTTGGTCGTGAATTCATGTCCTCCTTTCTGGAGTACTCAGTGGAGTTCCATCCCTCATTGTGTCCTCACCTGCCTTCCTGTTCCTTTTCATAGATTTGGTACCTTATGCACCATCAATCCTAAATTCATGCTTTCCAAGTCTTGATGGACTCTATCTGTACTTGTACTTTCCTAGGAAGATGGAACCTAGCTGATGCTACTTCTGTATTTACAAATATGATAGGCTATTCAGTATAACTACATTTACTTATGTCTACGTGTCTTGAGCTCTGACACTCTTCTCTTTATTAACCTTACAACTTCTCATCTCAAGCCTTAAACTTCTAAGGGTGTCCATCCATTCAAGGGAGTCCTCCTCTCTCCCATTTCCTACTGATTCATCCTCATGCCTACATTGGGATTTGTTAGTGTTGTAGTGCACAATTCTATTATTCATCCCTTTACTCTCTTGTTGTTCCTTGTGTCTTATTATGTGTTGTTACACAAAGATAACTATTAGCCAAACCAAAAACACCAATAACATATTTATCCATAACCTTGGCATATTTTCAATAAGCATGTTAATGTGAAGCTATCTAAAACATCAAAATTTCAAGTTAGTATTTCCACTTAGAAACAAACTAACATATCATAATATTCCATTTTCATTATTTCACAATTTTGATATAAATACATGCATACTACACAATCATCAATCAAAATGCTACAACTAGTACACATTTGCATACAACAACCATTCATCTTTAAGCACCATAGAGTGTGGTGATACGATATTATAACAAAGATCAATTTTGTAATCCCAAGGGTCCATTGTAGAACCTTTGGTTTGATACCACATTGTAACACTCCCTCTCACCCCCTTAGATTATCATGGTATATGGTAGGTGTTACTTTTAATTAATCCAACCTCCATGGTATCATTATGGAAATTGTGTTACAAAATTTCCTTCCATCCCAAGTTTAGCATAATTAACCATGGATGGCACTATCGTGTCTAGCTTGTCAAGAGCTTTCTGGCGATGTACACTTTACCTAAATCTAGTTCTTGGATTGAAAATTACGACCTCTTGAAGACTAATCAATTGGATGGTGCCACTTGGCACCATGCATGGCCATCATATTAACCACCTTGCAACTTAAGCCTTAGCCCAACCACTCTAATTTAAATCGATGGTCTGTATTAATGCAGGACCCCTTTCCTCCCCAACAATTAAAGGGGTTTGCTACTGGCACTTTCCACATTATTTAATGAACAATCCCTCTGTCATGCCTTATATTAATTGTGTTTACAATCAGGGATGGATCAACATAAACCAATGCTAGATGGAAGGCATGCATGGGAACTTTCTTATCTTGAAAACCAAGTTTGATGTTGTGTCCTCTGTCACCTGCACCAAGATACAAGAGTGAACCTCCTAATTATTCCAATAAGTGCAGCTCATTATCATGTGGCATGTCATGTGGTACCACCTAGGTATCCTCATGGCCATGTAGAGCCCATGTCACCTTGCCTTCACAATGTTTTATTTACATCACCATGAAATCGAGGTAACATCACCCTAACATAGGGCATCCTATGACAGTGCCACATGTCATCCAAAAATCACCCACTTGGCCATGTAAAAAGGTCATCCCGACCTACCACATGTCACGCTGATAGTGTGCCACATTAGCAGTATCGCCATGCCATCCAGTCCACATCCTATGGACTTCTCTCATTGCATCCACGTAGACCTACCTATCTTTTGTTGCGTCTTCCACCTCATTCTGGGTCATGAGTCCCACAAGGATGGGCCCTTCATGCAAATTCATAATTTCCCATTTATAGAAGGATGAGATTTTCATTGTGCTATTTGTTAAGCATGCTTAAGTCTAGAAAGAACTCAATCAAATCCTGGTGCTAAATGAATGGCGCAACCTGAATTTTCCCTCTCACCCCCTTAGATTATCATGGTATATGGGAGGCGTTACTTTTAATTAATCCAACCTCCATGGTATCATTATGGAAATTGTGTTACGAAATTTCCTTCCATCCCAAGTTTAGCATAATTAACCATGGATGGCACTATCATGTCTAGCTTGTCAAGAGCTTTCTGGCGATGTACACTTTACCGAAATCTAGTTCTTGGATTGAAAATTATGACCTCTTGAAGACTGATCAATTGGATGGTGCCACTTGGCACCATGCATGGCCATCATATTAACCACCTTGCAACTTAAGCCTTAGCCCAACCACTCTAATTTAAATCGATGGTCTGTATTAATGCAGGGCCCCTTTCCTCCCCAACAATTAAAGGGGTTTGCTGCTGGCACTTTCCACATTATTTAATGAACAATCCCTCTGTCATGCCTTATATTAATTGTGTTTACAATCAGGGATGGATCAACATAAACCAATGCTAGATGGAAGGCATGCATGGGAACTTTCTTATCTTGAAAACCAAGTTTGATGTTGTGTCCTCTGTTACCTGCACCAAGATACAAGGGCGAACCTCCTAATTATTCCAATAAGTGTAGCTCATTATCATGTGGCATGTCATGTGGTACCACCTAGGTATCCTCATGGCCATGTAGAGCCCATGTCACCTTGCCTTCACAATGTTTTATTTATATCACAATGAAATCGAGGTAACATCACCCTAACATAGGGCATCCTATGACAGTGCCACATGTCATCCAAAAACCACCCACTTGGCCATGTAAAAAGGTCATCCCGACCTGCCACATGTCACGCTGATAGTGTGCCACATTAGCAGTATCGCCATGCCATCCAGTCCACATCCTATGGACTTCTCTCATTGCATCCACATAGACCTACCTATCTTTTGTTGCGTCTTCCACCTCATTCTGGGTCATGAGTCCCACAAGGATGGGCCCTTCATGCAAATTCATAATTTCTCATTTATAGAAGGATGATATTTTCATTGTGCTATTTGTTAAGCATGCTTAAGTCTAGAAAGAACTCAATCAAATCTTGGTGCTAAATGAATGGCGCAACCTGAATTTTCCCCATCGTCTGATGTTGATCCTTGTCGTCATGATTTATATCTACCTCTAGCCTATTAGATTATTACTTAGATATGTGGTGCGACATGAGATTAACCTTTAATTGTTCAAATAAATGATAAACTTTCCATTAATATGATCATGGTGGTTAGCGTTAATATGAAATCCCCAGCACACATATAAGTATATTCTCTATAGTATTTAGACTTAGAAACTTAAAGGTTGTAGAGACTTTGCCCCAAGCCTCCTTTGAGACCTAGCACTGTGCAAGACACTAGAAATCCATGGGTATAAACCCTTACACCATGCTAATCATTCAAGGAATTATACACATCCCTAATGCAAGCAATAAAACTATCAACATGCTGATTAACCAACACCTAATAAAGCCTAACCACGACTAACACTACCTTGTAATTTCAAGCACATGAACGACATAGCATGCCACAAAAAGGATTCCATACAACACTAATAGATCCACTTGATAAAATCATGCTTTGTAGCATAAAGACAATCAACAATCTCAATTAGTCAAATATCCATGACCATGCCAAACAATGAATCCACACACTGTATCAGTGAACTGAGCACATCAAGTATTCATTCAAACCATATAAATAACTCTATAACTTGGGAAAATATAAACAAATATGGGCTCTACGAGCCCCTTCAGAACCATTAGAACAATCATATTAATATTTCATTATAGACAAACAGGAATATCACATTCCTCCATTTAAAGTGATGATGCATTCATTGCTTTAAAACATAGCAATATCATTTACCATTTACAGTGCAACATAAATATACATAAATATACTTATCTGATTATCTTGATTAATTGAAAACTAAAACCATCTACACTACACCCTTTCTTGCAGTTGAACACCCTTGACCCAGATTCAGAGTCTAAGGAGTTAAGTGCTCAAGGGAATTAACTACAATACTAGTCAATCAGATCACATGGGAATCTATAGCACGTAGTGTCTCCACCTAGAAACCATGAGTCCAAAGCCCATAATGTATCCATCCATTAAACACTTCAGGGATTTATAACACATAGTGTTCCACCTAAAAAACCTTGCAGGGATCCAGAACACATAATGTTCCACCTAAAAAACCCTGCAGGGATCTAGAACACATAAGGTCTTCCCCAAATAAACACTACAAGAATCCAGAGCCCACAATATCTCCACCTAATTCACACTATAAGAATCCAGAGCACACCATGTCTCCAATTGTTAGTCTCCATGAGAATCTAGAGTCCACACTCAGGTCTCCACCCATTAAATTCTGCAAGAAGTCCTAGATTACACAGTGTATCCACCTACTAAGAAAGAATCCATATTCCACCATGACTCTACCTTCTAAACACCACAATATTTTCTTTACACCATGCTCCTCAGCATGCTTCCAAGCTTGTGCATACTCCGCGTCTTCTTTCCTTTAATGCAACGAGTTCTCTTGCTATGATATCGCACTGTTTGTCTCACTTTTTCCCTTGTGTCTCCTCTCTCATTCTGTTTTCACATAACTGAGTATCCCCTTCACATTGTGTCCCCATTGGGCCTCCTACTTCTCATCCTTTCCTTGCATGTTCATCACATCAACACGTTCTACAAAATTAGGGAATGTATGGGCTGATCCTTTGTTCAGAAAGCCAGTACCTTCTTCAATTATTACATTAGAAAGGCCATCAATTCATCATGGAGATAGGTTATAAGGTGAATGCAATGGTTTGGGTTTACAAGCAACTCCTCGTCCTCAGGCCTTAGAATTTGTGTCCACTCCTTTGGCCCAATCATTGTGTTACATTTCTACAATATTTACAATTCATAGTGACATGTACAAGAGGGCTAGAAAAAGGATTGTCACAAAAACATCCAAGAATAAACATTATAGAAAAAATTTCAAGATACTTGTGATGAATTCTTGGCAATTACTAAGAGGGGGGACAAATCAGTAACTGTGTCATTTTAAACAATAAGTTCAAGTTAATTTTTCACTTTCAAGTATTTTCTTTTGCACCTAATTACTTATGTAAATGTTTAACTCTTAATTTTTTCTTTTGCAGTTAACAGAGAGACATTTTCATTCAACATATAATAATGAATTCAAAAGAATTCACACAAGCAAGACATTCAACATGTAACACATGAAGACACTAGATATAAGTGGAAATCCATAAAGGGAAACACACGAATTTTGGCTAAAGTGATGTAAAAGAAAACTCCTACTGCCTTATTGCATCATATTTTCCATAGGCTCCAACCTACATGAGGCTACTACCTCAATTTCTTTTGCAAGCTACAACTTTCTTGGAAGCTCCTAATTCTACTTACATGCTCCAACCTGTTCTTTTTCGGGCCACCACCTGAAAGGAGACTACAATACCCTACTCAAATTACAAATGAATGTTACTGGTTACATGGTCACCTTTCTCTGCTTTGAACTTTGATTCTATCCTCTATTCTACTGCTTCTCTTCTCTACTACTTTTTCTACGTTCTACTCTACTTATGTTCCTTCTCTTCTCTGCTGCTTGCAAGGATTACTTATGACCTCTCTCTTTCTCTCAGAAATTAATTCACTAACTTATTTTTCATTCAAAATGACACCTTTTATAAACTAGGCTTTTTGACTATTTGCATTCCATGCAGGAATTCAAATTGAAGAGTTATCACTTGGTCTTCTAGGGTTGTTCACAATCTGCCTCTTCATTTCCAAATCTGAAACTCAGTTCAAGACAAATGAATTTTGTAATATTAAAAAGAGATAAAATAATATAATCCAACAACAATGATTGCACTATATGGCTTAGAAATGTAAATTCAACACATATTATTGCACATATTAGTGCCTTCTTGCAAATGTAAACTCAACATATAATATTCAATGAAAATATCAAGTTCTCTAGACTTTGTTCTCAAGCTCTCATGTGCCATGTATTTAATTTGTTTATAAAATAGACAATACCACAACCATTTTTCATGAAATATGCATTATATTATTGGATCAACCTTCATTTTATCAACCTCACACACCATTGTAATGTCTTGAACAAAGATTAGTCTTCATTGTAATGTCTTGAACAAGGATCAACCTTATGCACCAACCTTTCAATGTACATTAATCAACCTTCATTGGATCATCCTTACAAATCATATCACGTTACTTTAATCATCCTTGTGAAATCATTCTTCTTCATAATCTAAACCTTCATACCCATTTGACATCAATGCCAACATTACCAACATTCTTCCCCTTTGGCATTGATGGCAACATCCTTTTGTCTTGAGAATCATCCTTCTTATTTATCCTAGCTTTCCTGATAATATCTCCTATTATCGGCTTACCTCCCCCTTTGACATGAATGGAAAGGGTTTCTTGTTTGTGCCTACCCCCTTCAACTTGGGTAAGGTTTTAGACATAGTTTGAAATCAGAGACGGACACAAATTTTGATAGTGATTTTGGTAGAGACAATTCATGAGCTTCTTGTCTTAATGGAAGATGGTGATCTCTTCTATTTAGCAATGATTTACTTTAACAAAAACTTGTGATAGAAGATGATAATCATACATTACTTCTATACATTAAAATAATGACCATTCAAGTTTTGACTAGAATCAAATAGTATATGTGATTTTGCTGATAACTCTATTAGAATATGGACAATCATGCGCTCCTTCCATACGTCGAAATTGTGACCATCGAATATTTAAAAAGATTAGCTGTTTCCTTCGAGAGAGAAATGTCAACCATTAATGAAATAATTCTAAAACCATAAAAATAGTCAAATTCAGAATTTTCCTTAAAAATATTTTGTTGTGATTAAGCTAGTGAATATTATCTATTATCTGTTCAACGATTTTGTTGGAGAAATATTTTCACCGTTTTTACCTGTAGAGTATCACCAAACACCCAAACAATATATGTAAAACTTTTGTCCTATTTGTATGGAAAAGTATTGAGATTGAAAACTCAAGCTTACATAATAATAAATGACATCCAAGACGAGTTCTGATATCCATGAGTTCTGATATCCACAACATCCAACAACAAGTTCAAATATCCATGGCTCTTTCAACGTCGTGCCAACATAATTCACAAAGAAATGGAAGTTGAAGGATGGGGCTGCCATTTGATGTCAAATTTTCTATCTCTCGTAGTGAGAAGATAAATTGTAGATGAAATTGATAATATATCCAAGAATTGACTAAATTGAATGCACATAGGTAGACCAATATTTTCTATCTTTGATGTGAACTATGGCTGCCCTCGTTGAATGATATCTTGACTTCCAAGATTTGTAATTTTCTCTTAATAAATATGATTTTAAAATCTTTTACAGATTTGCAACACATGGACAAACATATGCTGATTACAAGCTTGAAAACCTAGAACACTCAAAACAATGATTGAGAGATAAGATGGCCTAGTCGTGATGCTAATAGATATGCAAAATTGTAGTACATATATGAGATTCTAAATTCTTTTACAGATTTCCAATGCATGGAGATATGTATGTTGATTACAAGCTTGACAAAAAATAATTAAGCCAAAGGATAGTTAGAAAAGTAAATGGAGAAGGCATGCCACCGAATCTCAACAGATGTCACAACTGAGAAAGTAAATATGTATTTTTTCAATTTTTGGAATGAACTATGGAGTATTTTATTTTTTGCATCTGACATGGTCAAAATTAAATATTTTTGGTCCAATTCATCTACTTTGAGTCCTTTACACATCCTTTTTCATTTTGTATAGGTGCATTACACCTTAGGGTTTTGTCTGTTACACCTTTATCCTCGCTAGGAGCTCCACTTGAGTCTCTGTCTACTTAATTTTTACAAATTCTTTGGCTTCTATCGCTTGGATCAACCTCTATCCTTAGTGCATCTAATTCCTTAACGTATTTGAGTCATTAATGTATTATTCCTTCATTAATAAAGATTCATTTTTTTCTGAAGTTGAAGATAGGGAATCATTAGACTATCTGTCTTCTCTGTTCAATATTGGAATTAAGCCTTTAAAGGAGGGCTTTAAATACCTGGGTTTTCATCTCAGACCTGCAGGTTATAAAAATGCTGATTGGATGTGGTTATCGGATAGGTTTTATAAAAGAATTAAAGGTTGGGAATACAAGTGCCTTTCCATAGCGGGCAGAGCGGTTCTGGCCCAATCTGTTTTGGCCCAGATTACTGTTTATTGGGCCCACTTATTCTATTCTCCCTCTAGTATCATTGCTAATTTGAATAGGCTTATGGCAAATTTTATATGGGGAGGAGGAAAGCATAAAAGCAAATAAAATTTGACCAATCTTTCGAAAATTTCCCTTCATGAGAGGATGGGGCATCATGAATATTAGGAACTTTGGCAAGGCCCTCTTATGTAAATCCATTTGGAGGAGCATTAATGGGGACAGTTTTTGGAGTGCCACTATCAGAAAGAAGTACATGAGAAATAAAGACCTTTCATTCTGGTATAGACAAGGCACAATTGGTAAATCACAGGGATCGACAATCTGGAAAAGTTTCCGTAGAATAGAATCCTTCTTCCTTAAGAATTTATTTTGGAATGTCCAAAATGGGAAAGATGTGTTTATAGGTTATGATCATATCACTGGTCTGGGGGAGGATTTTATCATACCACATTCTATCATAATGGATCTGCATAGATCCGGGATCTTTTCCTGGAGTCAACTTATTGAAGACTGGCAGGGGGCATTCCCATATGGAAGAATTTTCAATCTTTGTGCCTTAGCGAAGATTATGCACAACAATGGGCCAATATTATGATATCTATCAGGGGCTCTGGCATTTGCAAAACTGAAGGTAGGGATCATCTTACATGGAGAGGTATAAAGAGGTGGGATGAATTAAAAGTCAAAGATATTTATTTAGTACTGACAAGGTCTATCCTGCTCCCTTCTCAGCACATCTTCCCCATTACTTTGTGGAATTCTGGGGTGCCAAACAAAATTATTCATTTCTCCTTGCTCGTATTTTATAACAAGATCCTAACCTGGGAAAATCTACAAAAAAGGAATTGGTCTGGTCCTAGTATATGCCTATTATGCAAAAATGGGGAAGATAGCAGCAATCATATTTTTCTTACTTGTAGATTTACTTATCAGTCATAGAGGGAACTTGCAGATTACTTTGGTATTCGTCTGGTGGATCACTCAGATGTCCAAGTGGCTATAAGCTGGTGGAGCTCGCAGAAAGTTTCTCACAGATCAATTCCTCTTTTGCTCTTCTGGACAATTTGGAAGAGAAGGAACAATGCCATATTCAAAGATGAGAAAGATTCAAAATTGCCTTTGTTAGTACAGATCACATCGATGTACTACTCCATTACTAAAAAGTTATCTTCACGCAAATCTAACATTCTAGGGATCCATACAATGAAGTTGATGAGTTATCCAAGGGCATTTTTTGATGGAGCTGCACAAAGCGGCTCGTGTGCATGTGGTGTTTTTATATCGATGTCTGAAGACCTTCATTTCTCCATCTATTGGCATGGTGGTTGTGGTTCAAACAATAAGGCCGAGGCTATGGCTTTGGTGGGCCTTCTTCAGCTCAGCTCTTTCTTGAATATAACAGATTTGGCTTCAAGGAAGCTATCAAACAAGAATCCCACACTTTTTGGATGGATTAATAAGATAAAAATGTTATGGAATAGTAATCCAGCTTTCACTATCAACCATGTGGACAGGTCTCTGAATTCTCAAGCGGACATCTTGTCAAGGAAGGGCCTTGCAACAGAACCTGGAACATGGAAAATGGAGGTACAAATACAAGACTCAATATATCTGATAGAAGATTCTTCCCTTCTAGGTACCTAGCATTCCAACTGGTTTTTGTTTTCTCTTGAACCATCGCCTTCTTCTTTCACATAAAGGTATGTTGTTTATCCCCTGACCCTTATGAGTGATGGGACCGGCATAATATATGTATTTGGCTCCTCGCTATCTACCTATCTTTTTGATCCATATTTTGTTCCAAAGAATTTTGTTTTCCTATACTTCTATGATGGCCCTGATCGACTTTTAGCTTTTAGCAAAACATCCCAGCTGCATATATATGTTACTGCTCTTTACAATACCTCCCTTATGTAAATATCTTTCTAATGAATATAAATTATGCTTTTTTTTTCGTACTGAAAAAAAAAATACGAAAAAAAAAGAAAGTATTATTATAATTCTTTGGCCTCTATCTGACACCTCTGTCACCTGACATTTATCTTTCCATTTTGCATCTCTGTCACCTGGTGTACCTCTCTATCCACTACCTATAGCTTTACTCTTTGATTCTATGCATTACCACTAAAATACCTATGGAATATCTCAGGGCCTATGTTAATGCTTCACCAAATGGCAGACGCATCAAGAGAGCTCGATCATACACTTAGAACATTAAATATATGGTCTTGATATCATTAAGATATCTTTTTCTCATTGTCTATCAGCAATATCACTCTCACTTTGTGTATAGTCTTTCTTTGTATATGAAATTATGCCTTTGCATATGGCTCCCCTTACGCCGTTGGTGGCTTTTCATATAGTGTATCTGCATATAGTCATTCTTGTGATAGATTTGTGTTCATTTTCTCTTGCACTGATGGTTTGTAGCTTATGCTAAGTGATCTCTACTTATGCAAATAGTTTATGAAAATGGAAAGACTTAGTCTTTGTGTATAGTTAATTTTATCTTTTCTTTTCATAGAAATAATGCATATCTATCTATGCATGTGTTTTCTTGGCTTAGTCCCAGAGTAATACATACTTAGTTCTACGTTGGACTCCATAGAAATAATGCATATCTATCTTTCAAATAATGCGTTAGACTTAATAAACATAATGCATTGCTCTTCATCAATTAGATTTATTCATAGTATATCTCTGTGATTTGCTCACAATATATCTCTGCTGGTGCACCATGAACTCTATCTCTAGCATTTACCAATTGATGAATGCATATAGTTTGAGAATATATTTCTCTGGCTCTACATATCTTTTAGTTCATGGTAGTCTTCTAGCATTTGTATATACCTTGCATTTTTTAATATAGTCTTTATCTCCATCTTAACTTCATGTAAATAGTTTGATTAATGCATACTTGAGTCTGTTTGTTCACATATTTTCATAGTGCTAGTGGCCCTTTAGTAATTTTCATACAGAAACAAGGTGATTTTACGAGGCTATGTTGCCAATTTTTGAGGTTGTGGCTCTTCATTTGACCAACACTTGTTTGATAAATTTGATTTGTTTGTCTTCAAATTTGCAACTTTTCTCGATGGTTTACTGTTCAAGCATACTATTTGATCCAGGGAATTTTCGTGAATGCTTTCAAAAAAAAATCCCCATCATACATGACCTTTCACATACACTTACATTTTCTTTTGAAATCATGAGAAATGCATATTCGAAATAACTTTAGCAAACCATCAACATGAAATAAGAAGCAATAATCATGAAAAACCATAAACACATGATATCATAATGGAGTTCACCCAATGTGGGTTATGTCTCCAGACCTGGTGTCAAGAGTGGAGAGACCGCTTCATTAGTTTCTATAGGAAGATGATGAGTACATGATGTATTCTTTTGTCAATACAGGGATGAACCCCTTTTACTAGAGTGACATGTTTCTCCATGAGACGTTCTTCTATAAGAACTCTCATTCATAAAAGCTCTCATTTAGCATGACAAAATAACAGTCTCTCACATAAAGTGGCATACATGGATCTCAAAATCAAATCATCATCTCAACAAAAATAAAATGAATACATGGCAATAATGCACCTTATACCTCCAAGTTTGAGGATAAATTGAAAATTTGCTGCTCAAATTAGAAAACTGATAACGCCATCAGACTCTTGGAAAAATTCTGGTTATTCTGAGTATAAACTTGTCATAATTATGATTATGTCAAAAATCAGCTCCAAGGGAATCTAAAAGATTCCTCCAAGGTTCTTTAATTCATGGTTCTGCCCTCCTTAAATTACATGCTAGGCATGGTTCCATTGCGGGTTGGATTCCACCACTTGACCTCTGTTATCTATTTTTGTGGGTGAATGGAACTGGGTTATATAAAAAAATGGCGTTAAAATCAATGTGAATACCCGTGGGCCATTGTTGGTAAAAAAAATGTGTTGGCAGACTTGGGTTCCAACCCAGTGGCCTCCCCAAAAGTAGTCAACGATTTTTTTTTTTTGAAATATGGTATGGGTTGTCTTTTTGTTTTTGTTTGTTTGTTTTTATTTTTTTTATTGTGTAACGGGTTGACTCAAATTTTGGGTCGCTGATTGGGGCGGTCCGACCACATGACCGACGTGGGTTCGAATCATGTCGTCCCCCCAACATAGTGTATGGTCATTGCCTATTTGATATATGTTATATATATAATGAGGTTGACGGGTTCGTTGGGCTCGCTACCCATTTTAATTTTATTTTTTTATTTTTTTAATATAACATGTTGTGAAAAACTCGTTGGCCGTTTTTGAAGGGTTATTGGAAAATTAATTGTTAGACAAATTGGTCAGTTCTGACAACCGTGAAGGGTCAAATTATCGCTCTGCTAGTGGCCACCAAATTTGGCGGTTCTGCTAGATTTAGCTATTCCAAATTTAGTTGGTGCTCTGCTAAATTTACCTAATGGGCCGAGTTGACCAAAACTTTGACTGCGAATATCTTGAGCATACAAAGTCATATTTGAGTGTCATTTGCACCGTTTGAATTAGAACGACGAGCTCTTCGATCTGGTTCTGGTTTCGATGAAATCCAAGATCTTTGATGTTTGAAGTCACAATTTGTGTGCTTGTTCTTATGTCTTTGAACTCATTGGCCCTTTTTCATTTAATTGTAGAGGAACTTCAAAATTTTAGGCATCCATCACTTGTATACATGAGTAGATAAGATTAGAAATTTGGCATCAATACTAAGCATATATATCATTCAAATTCTTTGTGATTGTAATGATAGAGCTAAAGGATTTTGAGGAAATCCTAGTGATGCAAGAATATACATATACTGAACTAGATTCATATTAAATAAACTTTGACTATGTATGTCCAACTGTTTACCCTTTTGATGATGATAGGTTAGATACACATTTCTTGTATAGATTTTGATACCAATGCTGTTTTTTTGAGTGTTGAACCAACTTGATGGTTTTCTACATGAAAATGTTGATCCAACCTATATAGATTATTGTGTTATGAATTTCTTATTTGCCGTTCTTGTTTTGCTGCTACTGATATGATTGTAGAGACCCGCCCTTAGATAGTCCATCATTTTCATATTCTCTACAATCCTTTGAAGCTCCTCTTTGAAGTCAAACTAATGAGAAGAGGGAGTAGGGCTATCCCTAATTTGATCCTTATATATTCAAATGGTTCTCTTGCCAAGGGCTTAGTGAAGATATCTGCTATCTGTTCTTTAGTAGATATGTACTCCAATTTCACTATTTTCTCAACCACTTGATCTCTAAGGAAATGATACTTTATAGGGATATGTTTAGTCTTGGAATGTAGCACTGGATTCTTTGAGATGCTTATTTCAATTGTATTATCACACTTAATAGAAATAGGTTCATTATATATTACCTTCATGTCCTATAGAGTTTGCTTCATCTAGAGTACTTATGTGCAACAAGCTGTAGGTGCTATGTATTCAACTTCTGTAGTAGATAGGGATACTAAGGTTTTCTTATTGATTAGATAGGAAATCAATGATTCTAATAAATAAAATGCACCACCACCTATACTTTTTTTGTCGTCTATACAATTGGCCTAGTATGCATCTGTGTAGGTTGTCAGAGTTAGTCTTTTCATTTCGGGTACCATAGTCCATAATTTGTTGTTTTAAATATCTTAATAGTATTTTTGTTGCTAGAAGATGGCTTTTCTTTGGTTCTAACTTATATCTTTCTAAAAGTCCCACAACTAACATTATGTCTGGTTTAGATGCAACCAAATATAATAGGCTGCCTATCATAGATATGTATAATTTTTATCAACTTCAAGTGACTCGTCATCTTTAGATAGCTTGCATCCAACTATCATGGGAGTTGTGACAGGTTTACAATCCTCCATTTTGAACTTTTTCAACATATCTTTTAGATATTTCTCTTGAGAGATGAATATTCCTTCTAATTTTTGTAGGATTTGCAAACCTAGGTAAAAAGAAAGCTCATCAATCATTGACATTTCAAATTCTAATTTCATTTTACGAGAAAACCATTGTACCAGAGAGTCTTTGTTGCTTCCAAACATTATATCATCTACATAGACAACCACAATTATAAATTCATCTTCATTTAACTTAATGTACAAATTATTGTTGGTTGCACCTCTCTTGAAACCCTGCTTTTGAAGGTACTTGTCCAACCTAGAGTACCATGCCCGTGGTGCTTGTTTGAGTCCATACAATGCCTTCTTTAACCTGCATACATAATTAGGATTATTTGACAATAAAAATCCCTTAGGTTGTTTTTTATAGAAGTCCTCTTTAAGTTCTTCATTTAAAAAGACAACCTTCATGTCCATTTGGTATACTTTGAAATATTTATAACATGCAAAAGCAAGAAACATTCTGATTGCCTCTAACATCACCACTGAAGAAAACATTTTTTTATATTCCAAACCTTCTACCTATGAGTAACCCTTGCATACCAATATTGCTTTATTTCTAACAATATACCCTTGTTTATTCAACTTATTTTTGAATACCCATTTTGTACCTATGATATTCTTACTTGTTGGTCTTAAGTGTTAATTCCCAGGTCTTATTCTTCTCACTCTAATCTAGCTCTCCATTCATAGCATCTATCAAGTGTTTGTCTTTGCTTGCTTCAAAAAAATACCTTGGTGCAATCTTAGACAACAGAGCAATTTGGGTCCGACCTATTGTCTTTGAAAGTTTCCTCCTCATTTGAACTCTTGCAATTTTATCACCAATAATTTGACTATTAGGATGGTTATCTTGTACATACCTTGACGGATCTTTTAAATGTGTCTTTGTCTCTTCTAAATCTTCATCCTATTCTCCTTCTTCTTCATTGACATGTTGATTTGGAGGATTGATAAAACATGTTCTCTTGTTCTTGCTAGGCAAATTTTCATCAACTTTCACATCTATACAATCAACAATATTATGCAACCTTTATTGTAGCACCTATATCCTTTTACTTTTTTTTGAATATCCCAAAAAGTTTCCTTCATCTGATTGAGCATCAAACTTTCCCAACTTTTCATCATTATTTTTTATATAACACTTACTTCCAAACACTTTGAAATGTTTGATGGATGCTGGCTTACCATGCCACAATTCATATGGTGTCTTATCACAATTGGGTCTAAGATGTGCCTTATTTAGAATGTGAATTGTTGTGTGAACCGCTTCTACCCAATAGGTTTGAGCAATATTCCTTTCCTGCATCATGGCTCTAGCCATTTGTTATACAATCATGTTTTGTCTTTCAACCACTCCATTCTGCTGAGGAGTGTCTGCAATGGTGTACTATCTTTTTATCCCATGTTCATCATATAAGTTTTCATATTCATCAGATATAAATTCACCTTCTCTGTTTGATCTTATGCATTTTACCTTGCACACTATTTTATTTTCTACCAATGCCTTGAAGACTTTAAATTTATGTAGATTATCTTTCGAATACATCGCATTAGCTTTCTTTTTGATCGACGTTTTGAACCAACAACGGTGGTTCATCTTCAGGATGTGAAGATGAACCACCGTTGCTGGTTTGAAACGTCGATAAAAAAGAAATCTAATGTGATGTATCCGAAAGATAATCTACATAACCATGAAACTCGCAGAAACCTCAAAGACTTTAAATTTCTCAGATGCTTCTGACTTGTTTATTAAGAATGCTACCCATGTCAATCTGGAATAATCATCAATTACCAACATAAAGTATCACTTTCCTCTAGGTGCTTCTGTTCTAGAAGGACCACACAAATCCATATGTACTAGTTGCAAAGGCTTGCTAGTTGATAGTTGATCTTTGGTCTTAAATGGAATTCAAGTTTGTTTTCCCATTTGACAAGATTTGCAGATAGGATTTTGAGGTTTTGTTATCTTAGGAAAATCTCTTACTTCTCTCTTTTTCTTAAGTATGATGATATGATCAAAATTTAGATTTCCTAGTCTCCTGTGCCACAACCAAGATTCATCTTGTTTTCCCAAGTAACATTCTTCATTATCTTCCTTCAAGATATATACATTATTTTTAGTTCGAACTCCTTTAGCCAATATCTTCCCTATTGTTATTGACCTTATCTCAAAATCCTGAGCTTTGAAGATGACATCACAACATTTGTCACACATCTAACTAACACTCAACAAATTATGCTCTAGTCCTTCAACGAACAATATTCTTGAGATTTTCCTCTGCCATTGTTTAGGCTAACTATACCTTTTCCTTTAATTCTTCATGTTGCATCATTTATGAATGTGACATTCGTTGTTTTATTTTCATCTAAAGATAAGAAATTTCTTTTGTCCCCTGCCATATATATAGAACAACCACTGTCCACATACCATTGACTATTTTGATTATGAGCATACAAAACTAGTCCATATTTTTTTTTCTCCACTCCATAGGTTCTTTTGTCCTACAATTATCTTGAGGTTGCGACCTATTATTTTTGAGCCGAAATTCATATGACTTATGCTCGGAATTATGATAGCAGTAACATTTAGTGATATAAAAAAGTGGAGCAAATGGATTATTGTTCCGTCTCATGCTTGTTTTGATATTTGCAGAACTATTGCTCCACTTCCTTCATGGTTTCTTATTTCATTTCTTTTGACATATGATCTACAATTTACAGCTTTGTGTCCAAAATTTTTACATAAGTAACAATATCCATAGAAAAGGTTTCCATACCTAGAAATGGATGGTACTTGTGAATATAACCTCCTTGGCATTTGATAACTTTGTCTCTTGAAGAAGTATGGTCTCTGGTAACTTATTGTCTTTTTGCCCATTCATTTTATCGGTTGTTAAGTGCGTTGTGTTAATTTTTCATAGATCTATATTGTTCTTTTCTTTGATAAATGTATTTCTTCATTAACATATCAAGTTCATGCCATAAAATCATAACATTATTCATATTTACATCATTATTAATCATCATATGCAACTATGTAGAAAGAACAATATCGTCATCATCAATGCAACGAAACATAAAGGAACACTAGAAGAAAAGCATTCACACATAGAGACACTAGGATTGGTTGGAGACCAGGGAAAAACCCATTATGGGGAAACCCTTGCAAATTCTTCTTATTATATTTTCATCAAATGATTCAGCAAAAGAGAGTACAATGATCCATATCTTCATCTACAAAACAGCTACAACATCCATGAAATGAACCCAACAATGTATATGCTCAAAAATATGATTTTGAAGACTATAATGAACTGTCACTTTCTGTAGTCAACTGCTGAAACCTGTGGTCACTGAGTGAAATGTTCGGAAGAATGAGATTTCATATTTTAGATCCCGGTTGCATGGAGGTGTTGTCATGCGAGAAAATATAGTTGTTCCAGTCACCTCCTTAAGCCTGACATGCGAGCGACTAGGTTTAAATATGGACTGCAAAAACCTTAAACCCCCAGTCACATGGATGGAGAGTTGTCTGTGTGACTGGAAGCCTCCAGTCACATGGATAAGCTTCTCTGTGTGTGACTAGAGTCGAATCCTTCCTGTTCTATGCTTGCAACTGGGGCCCAAAACCCTAAATAATAGATGCAAGCTTCAGACCCTACAATTTCACCTCAGAGCGAACCTGATCCTCTATGGGCGAGCCTCAGACTTGTGCAAGCCAAAAACAAGATAGAAGAGTGTCTCATCATTGTGTCCAAATGAGGGAGAGGGAACTTGTATTTATCAAATAATGGTCCACTTTTCTTTAGAACTCACCTTATCAAATAATGCACATGTGGGATTTTTTTCATAAGTACACTTTCCCTTATCTGATTAGAGTGATATTTAGGTCAATTTTGGTTCTCTTGAAAAGAGGAATTCAATGCAATCATTATCTCCATCAAGTGAGCTGTCCAAAGTGGAATTTTGACTGTAGTTGCATAATTTTAAAACTCCCTCTCAACTAGGGAGAATTCTACCTGCATCATGTCATGAGTATCCTGTCACCAAATCATATCCAATCTCAATTATCTCATCATCTTGTATCATCACTAATCATCTCAATTCATTTCTTGCTCATTCTTGCTTATCTCTTGATTGTCCCTACTGATATGTTGAATATTATTGAATGCAAAAGAAGAAGAAATTTCCATCGGAGAGGAGCCTAAGATACCACCCTCTATTCATTGAGCTACAACCTAGAATCTCTGTCAGCGGGCTACTACTCGAAATTTTTGTTAGTGGGCTACTACTCGAAAATATCAGCGAGGAGTCAGATCTATGATCTGCATCATCATCAGAGAGCATATCATCAAGGAGCACATCTCAACCTGGAACCACATTGGGGAGCTACTACTCAACTCATAATCTCATGGGGGAGCTACTACTATGACCTCATATCGAGCAATAGGTGATATAGGGGATCTACTACTCAACCCATCCTATTACCTACTGATCTTCCCAACAATGACCCTAAATAGTCATGTGGTAGAACACCTGCATCATAATCCGAGCTTGGACGTGAGAGGTAAGGATCACATGCCTCCAAGCCTCCTCAACCCATTGTCCAGATAATGAGGGACAATCCCAACAAGCCCTGCTTGTGGGTATGATGCCAACTGGGGTATACTCTGCAAAGACCAAGATAGGGTGAGTTACTACTCGAACCCTATGGGTTAAAGATAGGGGTGATACCCTATTTTACAATGTTCCCTCAACGCAGGAGCCTTCTATCTCAATACCATACCCTGGGAGCTTAGATAGGGGAGGAAGAGTTGGCTCAATGTTCTCTATCAGTCCTACTCTCTGTAGATTAGAAACATATCATCGTGCTCATATCTAGCAATCATCATGTCTCAATAGAGCATAAATAATTATATATATCACAAAAAGGACACCATATTCATCTTCCCTCTCAAGGAGGTGCCAACAACAAGCTTAAGCTTGTCTTGTACAACAACACTGTCTCAATATATGAAGGTAACTCAGTCCCAACTATATGCGGGATTCTCTGCCAATCAGTTACCACTTTCATAATGTATCCATGTCATATCCATATCTTGCTCAAATGACTCCTCCAAATAGCTTCTTCTTCCTGCCACATGAATAGTCATGCTAGAAACATTGTACTCAACCTCAGTCATGCTATGGACCTCCCATCCAAGATATCATGGCAGATCTCATACTAAGGCAACATGAGCATCTCATCAATAATGATCCTAATCATCATCATTACACCCAAGTAGTCACATATCACAAGAGGATCGTCCCATGCAAGTAATGCATAGGGTGCTCGGTGACAACTCAACGTGAATGAAATGACTCAATCATGAATCGACTTAGGTTCTATGCACATCATATATATATATTCAAAACGAAACATTAATGCTTCAATCAACTATCGGTTTCCAAGTTGAGTTCAACAAGATTTATTCACAACTTCTTGAGATTCAATCAGAGTGTCCAAGGATTTGCATTTCCACTT
The DNA here is from genome assembly GCA_031772625.1 of Pinus tabuliformis. NCBI lineage: Eukaryota > Viridiplantae > Streptophyta > Pinopsida > Pinales > Pinaceae > Pinus > Pinus tabuliformis. Next base: position 1,588,993,927 of record CM062820.1, on the reverse strand, counting down.
TCCAATACTTCAATAGAATCACAATATATATTTCCTTTTCCCAAATTCAAAAATCGATTCATCATGCCACGATTAAGTATTTCAAGCTTTAGAAGCCATCTCCCTGTTACTTACATCATCATAGGCTCATTTCCTGTCAAGAATAGACCATTAGTATATAAAACCAAATTCAAAATCAAAGTCATGCCTTGGAACATTTCTGAAGTAGAGGTTTGAATCAACACATCATCTTGGCTTCACCAGATAACTGTCAATGCAGACATATTTGGATCAGGAAGCTTGCTTCATACAATGCTCTCTGCAACCATAACACTTTTCCAAACCAATATACTCAATATTGTATAATCAAATCAACTAAGTCATCTTATTAAAGTTTAGATGTCAGATCAGAACTAATATCAAAATCATCACAACATAATAGTATAAATTCTTTAGACTAGGTGATAGGTAGAGCGCTCATCAAGTCATGACTTCATCTATTATCATGCCAACAAGTTGTCATAAGAAAAATCAATCCAAATTTCTTCAAGTCATCCTCATGATTATAATATAAGTCACTAGATGCAAATGCATACACCAAGGATAAGTCATGCAGGTTCCAACCATTCATGGAGATAACTTCATGCTGAATCACAAGTTCACAATTGTCAATACTTCAACCATTGTGCTAAGAACGGGGAGGCAAATACAAAACCATTATCAAAAACCAATATTAGCCACTGAAGGTAACTATACCCATATAGCATTGTTATCAATGCAAATCATCAATCATCAAGTCAAATCACTAGCCATCAGGTCAAGTCCCAAATTTTCTATCATAGAGAGATCTATAGTCCAGAACATATCTAAACATAAAGTCAAAGTTCTAAGTCATTATCAAACATCATGTCAAAACTTCAAACACTACTCATCTATATCAATTAACCAAATCATGTCAAACTATTGTAGCACAAATTTTAAGCATAATGACATATCTGTATGCATGTCCTGGTCACTTAGAAACACAATTTCAGTATATATATATACATATATATTATAAAAAACATTCAAAATTTCCATCTCACAGAGCTTTCTGATGTTTACTCCACATTTGTAGGATTGAAACCTTTAGGTGAACATTTGATTTCATGCACAAAACTTCATTTTTATGTCCAAAAGGCATAATCGCACCCATAGGTCTTCCCTGCAAGCAGTTGGGAGACTACAGTCACACACTTGACCTTACTTATGTGCGATTGAAAGACTACAGTCGCACCTGTGAACCTGATTCCGTGTGAATGAGGTTTGGGGTAAAAGAAAAATCTCTCTTCTCGGATCAGAACTTTGCTGCAGATCAACAATGTCAGATATTTCTCTGTTCATGCCCATAAATCATACTTCAACAATAAAGAATATACATATAATGTAAATGACAATAGGAGAATAGATCTTATGGAGAGATTCTTCCTTTGAATGGGAATCCACTTCAGTCATATTCATTCATGCCATCAAACTGTCTGTAATACTGTCATACATCAACATATCTGTTAGATCATAAATTCAAACACATTCATCATGGTCATATATGTTATTATTAGCTACTTCACCATTATATCATGACATCAATATTTCATCAAGGCTTAGTGTCAAATAGTTAATATGAGCATACTTCAAGAATCATAATCAAAAGCATTACTTTTTTGTCACATAACTCAATCCATTAAGTTAGAGCATTCAGTGTTACCATATGCCATAATCACTAAGCACATCAAAACATAACCATGGCCAACAAGAGATCTTGAATAAATCTCATTGTTAGACTTCTATCATCATGAATACCTACTAGAATCAAGGTACTAACATTATTTATGGGATCAACATATCCAAAATGATAGATGTTAGCCAAACATCAAGTATACCACTATATCAAAGATCAACATTAAGTAGCCTCATAGAATCAAGAAGTTCATCATGATCAAGAAGTAAGATACTTGTTCAATATCAAGTGCACCATTTCATCATAAGAACCAAGAATCCAAATCACTTTCATATGCATGCATGAACCATTTGAGAAGGATACATTCTCATCATACCTTAGGGATTACCTTGCCATAACATTGAAACAATATACCATGCATACCTTGTAGTATTCAAATACCTGTGCATCCTTTTATTTGACATAGGCAACATGTATCACTTAGTCATCTTTTCATCATGTGTCTCCTTATCTTTTCAAGTTCTAGCTTTTCTTTCCTACATCTCAAATGATCCTCAAGAAGGATCCTCTTATTACATCTCATCAAGGAGGTTAGAAACATCCAAATACTCAAATATACATGCAAGAATCATAAGTAATGATCAAACTATAATCAGATCTATAATTCTAGACAAAAGTAAAGACATAAAGGAGCATCATAAGTCAAGAGATACTTATCTTCAATGAGAGGTGATCCTCTCACTCTTAAGCCAACCTTCAAGAGTCATCACTGTTCATTGTCCATATAATAATGTTTCCTTCAATATTTCAACCAACTTTACCAACCAAGCCTACTAGAGACTATCCCATCTAGGGCTTCATCAAATCTATCACAAGTATTGGAGTATCTTCACATTGACCATGCTAGATTTCATATCTCATATCCATTCCATAAACCATGGTTTCTCTCAAACTCTAACCTCATAATATCCATCAAACCCTAATACACAAATTGCATAAGGTTATCTTCAAACCCTAGAATTCTTTTAGGTCTCCTCCATCTTCTCTTGCTTCCATTAAAGGTGTCTCCATGGGGTGATCTCCATGTCTTTTCTTCAACCCAACTCCGATACCATGTTAATTTTTCATAGGGTTATATTGATCTTTGCTCTGATAATTGTATTTATTTATTAACACATTAAGTTCACCCCATAACATCATATCATTACTCATATTTACATCATTATTAATCATCATATGCAACTATGTAGAAAGAACAATATAATCATCATCGATGCAACGGAACATAAAGGAACAATAGAAGAAAAACATTCACACATAGAGACACCAGGATCAGTCGGAGACCATGGAAAAACCCATTGTGGGAAAAACGCTTGAAAATGCTTCTTCTTAGACTGTCATAAGGTGATTAAGAAAAAGGGAGTAAAAATGATTCATATCTTCATCTATAAAACATCTATAACATCCATGAAATGAACCCAACAATGTATATGCTCAAAACTCTGATTTTGAAGACTATAATGAATTGTCATTGTCTGTAGTCAACTGTCAAACATTGCGGTCACTAAGCGAAATGTTTGGAAGACTAAGCTTTCATCTTTTAGATCTTGGTCGCATGACGGAAGTGACATGAAAGCGACTATAACTGTCCCAGTCTCTCCCTTAAGCCTGCCATGCGAGTGACTAGGGTTAGATCTAGACTGTAGAAACCCTAAACCCCGAGTCATATGGATGGAGAGTTGTCCATGCGACTGGAAGGCTCTAGTCACATGGATGAGATTCTGTGCATGCAACTATAGTCAAAACCTTCCTGTTTTGTGCCTGCGATTGGGACCCAAAACCCTAAATCAGAGATGTGAGCTTCGAACCCTACAATTTCACCTCAGAGCGAACTTGATCCTCCGTGAGCGAGCCTCAGAATTGTGAGAGCCAAAACACGATAGAAGAGTGTCTCATCATTTTGTCCAAATGAGGTAGATGGAACTTGTATTTATAGCCTTTCAAGGTGGTCCACTTTGCTTTAGTGTTGACCTTATCAAATATGCACGTGGGATTTTCTTCATAAGTACACTTTCCCTTATCAGATTTGAGTGATCTTTAGGTCGATTTTGGTCCTCTCGAAAAGAGGAATTGAATGCAATAATAATATACATCAAGTGGGTTTTCCAAAGTGGAATTTGAACGCAGTTGCATATTTTTAACAATAGAGGATAATAGTGTATATTGTAGGTTGGTGCCTACACAGTAGCAACAGGGATTGGTGTCTCCCATAGGTTGGCTCCTACAAACCAACATGTGATTGATGTGTCCTATAGGTTAGTTCCTACAAAGCAATAGAGGGGAATGATGTCTCATGTAGGTTGGTGCCTACAAATCAACAAAGGGGATTGGTGTCTCTAGTAGGTTAGTGCCTACAAACTAATAGAGGGGATTGGTGACTCTTGTAGGTTGGTGTCTACAAATTGATGTAATAGTAGGTTGGTTCCTATAAGATCTTCCATATAAATACCTGTTATGGTTTTCTCCTATAAAGGTTTCCATGTATATCTTTTGTTATTTCTCCACTTCATGAGATTGATGTTTTATAATGTTTGATTAGATTTAATAAGTAAAATTGTCATTATGTTGATTCACCCCCTCTCAAAATAATTGTGAATTCCAACAAGGAATACGTAAATAATTATTTCAAATGTTGTATTGTATTTTCCATTGAAAGTACAAAAGAGAGGTTTGTGCAACAGAGGTGTGACACAATTAACCTGATGAACTAGGTTGATCTTCTTTGTCAAAATTCCGTTGTGTAGTCATCGAATGGATGTAATTTGTGAATCATCACAGTACTAATGAAATCATTATTCTTGGTTCTACCTTCAATCTTCCTTAGTTCGCAAGTTTAAGGATAAGGATAAATTCCAACAACATGCATCCTCTTTCAACGTGAATAAAAGCACTTTTGCAATATTTAAACTTCATGCAAGTACAACCAATAACTCTTCTTCTCATTCTTCTTCATAGTCATATTATTCTCATCCTTTTGATGCCAAAAATAATTGTACAATTCTACAACTATTATAGAAGAATGGCCATGAAAAAAGTGAATGCTTCAAATTAAAGAATAAATAAATAAATAAATGTTTCTTGTATTCTATCGAGAACATGGAGCTAATGATGCTCCTATTAAGACTAGTAGCAATGATATGACTTAGAATGAATTGAAAGGCCAACTAAATAATGTTACTTTCATGTGTCTTCAACCAGTATAGGGAAGGTGTGACAATTTGAATGTTACTCATGCTCACATCACTCATGATTTTTCAATGGATTGGATCATCGATGATGGATCGTAGATAAAATTGACCGTGAAGCCCATTGTTGACAAGCTTCATTTACATATTGACCCTCATGCTCACCCATATGCACTTGGATAGAAGGACAATGGGTCATTTGCACATATAAACACACATGCATGATGTTTTTTCTTTCGGTCCCCATATTGTGGACAAGGTCACATGTGACATGAATAAAATGAATTGTTGTGGAATATTGATTAGAAAGTCTTATCATTATGATACTAAATAGTATAATTTGACTCTAAAAATGATTTTTTTAAATTATTATTCAAAGAGAGGAGGATGCGCATAGAGCCATGACTTGCATTGTAACTAGAGATTTCTTAAAATAAAATTAATCAAACATTTGAAGTGGGTTTTTTTGGGTATGCGTTCTATTCTTTGCATGACTACCCTGTTGGGTGTATGTTATATTCTTTACATGATTACTTACACAAATTATACATTGTGGAATTTTCTTCATAATTACACTTTCCCTTATCCGATTTGAGTGATCTTTAGGTTGACTTAGTGCTCTCGAAAAGAGAAATTCAATGCAATCATTATCTCCATCAAGTGAGCTATCCAAAGTGAAATTTGACTGCAATTGCATATTTTTAACAGTAGAGGATAATGGTGTCTATTGTAGGTTGGTGCCTACACAGTAGCAACATGGATTGGTGTCTCCTATAGGTTGGTTCCTAAAAAGTAGCAGAGGGGAATGATGTCTCTTGTAAGTTTGTGCCTACAAATCAACAAAGGTGATTGGTGTATCTAGTAGGTTAGTGCCTATAGATCAATAGAGGGGATTGGTGTCTCTTGTAGGTTGGTGTTTACAAATTGATGTAATAGTAGGTTGGTTCCTATAAGATCTTCCATATAAACACATGTTATGATTTTCTCCTATAAAAGTTTCCATGTATATCTTGTGTTATTTCTCCACTTCATGAGATTGATGTTTTATAATGTTCAATTGGCTTTAATAAGTAAAAATTGTCATTATGCTGATTCACCCCCTCTCAATATAATTTTGAATTCCAACAGGGAATACGTAAATAATTATTTCAAATGTGGTAGTGTATTTTCCATTGAAAGTATAGAAGAAAAGTTTGTGCATCTGAGGCATGACACAATTAACCTGATGAACTAGGCTGATCTGCTTTGTCAAAATTCTGTTGTGTAGTCGAATGGATATGATTTGTGAATCATCATGGTACTAATGAAATCATTACTCTTGGTGCTACCTTCAATCTTCCTTAGTTCACAAGTTTTTAGATACGCATAAATCCCAACAACATGCATCCTCTTTCAATAGGAAAAGCACTTTTGCAATATATAAACTTCATGCAAGTACAACCAATAACTCTTCTTCTCATTCTTATTCATAATCATCTTCTTCTACTCCTTTTGATGCCAAAAGTGAATGTAAAATTCTACAACTATCATAGAAGAATGGTCATGACAAATGTGAATGCTTCAAATTAAGGAAAAGATAAATAAATAAATGTTTCTTGTATTCTATCGAGAACATGGAGCTAATGATGCTCCTATTAAGACTAGTAGCAATGATATGAATTAGAATGAATTGAAAGGCCAACTGAATAATGTTACTTTGATGTGTCTTCAACTAGTACAGGGATGGTTTGACAATTTGAATCAGGGAAAATTTTAAGAACCCCCCCAAATTTATATGTATAATAAATGGGCGAATCTCCATGGTATATAGGAAAAATGGGAGACGATTTGATCAATAATATAATATGTATATATAATTTTTTGGCGAATCTCTCACCAGGCATGGTGAATATTTTACTCAATTATAATATCTTGTAAGATCTTGGCGAGTCTTTCACTAAATAATAAAACTTTGTAAAGTCCTAGTGAATCTTAGCATTGTGAACCCTTAGAGAATTTTTTGAAAAAGTATAAAACCATATATGACAAGAGCCACATGGTGGCAATATCATTGTTTTTTTTTTCACATTTCCACGACATGGAACTTGTTTATAAAATTAAAAAAAAGCCAACCAAGTCCCTTATAATATGCAGGTAAGCTTATAACAGAGTCTGATACCTCTACTATGCTTGTCTTCATTCAAGTGTCATAGTTGCTATACTTAACACTGTGAATCACAACTCTCTCAGAACTCAACTCTATAGTGTAATTAAAACCTTTGGAAATTGAATTTGACAACTCTATAAAAAGGATTAGTGAAATAGAAGCTTTTGTGAATGAGCCCACTAACTATCACTGTTAAACAATCAATCAAGACTATGAAGTCTTCCATCTTGATCACAATCATGCTCATGATCAAGGGAGTGTGACCACCTGGCCTGACATAATGGCCATCATAGCTTCCAATAATCAACAACCACCTTGCAAGGACATCCTAGCTCATGTCTCATGAATTTTATTCATCAATCTTAACTGATATAAATCTTATAAAGATAATATTAGAATCATCTCTAGATTCACTGTTAATACAAGGGTAAAGGAAATTTTCTAGCTCAAGGCACTAGCCAATACCAACTTTGGTATTTGTGACCCCTTTGTGGGGATGCACCTACCCTGCCCCGTTGGGTTTCTGCCTTGTAACATAGTTCAAGGATCACAAGACTTTCCAATCTTCCTACTCCATTAGACACACTTTGTATGCTATACACAGTGAATGGAAAAGAAGCATTATAGAACACAAAATTTCACAGAGGGAAGAAAAATATTAGCCAGTTAAATATCAAAATCTTAACCAATGATTAATAAAGAATAACAAGTAGTGTAATGAATTGTTCCGAGTTATTTATTTACAAGTTGTAAAGAATGTAGTGGAATGGAAAATATTACTTAGACAACCCTTCAATATTTTCTACTAATATGTCTGTGCATGTACATATGAAATTAAGAGCATTGTTGAATACAAAGTTTCCTTTTCTCTTGCCTCCATTTTGACAAATCAGTGTGAAATCAGTGTCACTTTGAATCTCCTTTCCTGTGTGGATGTTTTGACAAATCAATGTGAAATCAAAGTCACTTTGAATTTCCTTTCCTGCGAGGGATCACATCCACAGTTGATTAGTAAAAGATAATCTACTATATATTATGTTCAAGAAACTGATTGCAATCTATAGTGGAAACGAGACCTCAATTCTTATTCTGAATTTGAATATCTCAGGAAAACATAAGAGATAAAAATGCATATGGCCTTAGTAGCTAGAAAACAATCACTCCATCATTACAAGACCACCTAGATTTCGGCACTTAATCTAAATAATGGCACTAGTTGTAGTGCTTATTTGCATTAACACCATGGAAAAGAAACAACAATGTTTCAAAGCACACTTACTGGAAAAGTTGTAACGTTCCAAGAATATTTAATGATAGCATCTGAACCTCGTAGCTATGGTGGGGAAACTAGGGAACCCAAATCTTGGAAGATATCTCATACCAAATCTGAGAAAAAAATAAAAAAGGGAAAAAATCAAAATCTATAAATCAAGCAATGAATTGTTTACAAATCAAATACAATTCCTTTAACTAACAGTTAAATTGTGGTGATATATTTAAATATTTAGTAAGAGGGGAACTTCAAACCATGGAATATTACCTTTGTCATTACTGTCATCCCTCAGTGACTGAGATTACAAATCAATACTTATGGAAAGATTGTAAGAAATTCTGTGAAATAGTAAAGCATAACCTCTATTTTCAAGCAACAAAATCAATACATTGTTAAATCAAGAGCCATAATTGATACATAATCAATGAATCAAGTCCTTGTATGGCATAGGCTTGTTTCACAACCTCTATTTTCTCAATAACAAAATCAAGACATTGTATGTGGTTATTGCCAAAAGGAAATAGCGTTCTAATTTGGAAGAGGATCTTATCAAAAGACATGGATTTATTCAAAGCTACAAAGCCCAATGGGTTACTGAAAAATAAGTTGGAATATGGGATCATGATACTTAAATTGGAAAAATATGCTTTCCTTTTAGAAACATTACAGTTATACAATTTTTTTGAAAGCATTAGAATTTGAAATTGGGCCTTTCTATCAAGACAAATTTTCATTAACAGAATGTACTTTCCTACCTGAAACGTTGTAGATATCCAAGAAAAACTTGAAAAGCATAAGAGAACTTAACATAATGTACTTTCTTTCCTTCCTTAACATTCTTAAAGAGTTGAGGTTCCCCAAGTCATCAGGTAACTTTCGAAGGAAACGACAATTAGTAATAGTCCAATTCACAACTAAAGATGTGTCACAAATACGAGGGGGCATCTCCTCCAAATCACAGAAGTGCTCTAGGTTAAAATCTAGCATTATTGGAAGCTTAATGCTCGACTGGGTGTTATTGAACCCAAACATTTTTCCAATCTTCACTAAAAGCTTAAAGATAGCTTCTCTAAGTTCTACATGACTTTACTATGCTCTTGAAGTGGGGGCACATGCAACCTCTCCAAGTGAATAGTCTTAAATATAGTGAAGATAAGGCTGATAGATCATTCGGTGTGGATCTCTTTAACCCATAATTGAATACTATGTCTCTCTTGAACCCATAATTGAATACTATTAGGACTTTCAAATTTTTCATGGAACTCAAAAATGTTGGAAGAAAGTATTTGCTTCCAGAAAAGAGTAAAACTAAAGCCTCTGCTTGAGGACAATTGATGTCACACCACTAATACTTCTCCATGGAATCTGTATAGGTAAACCACAAATGCAGAATTCCATTAGAATATTGTGTTTATTGAATACACAAATGAAATCATTGCATTTCTTTAAAATATCTTTTGAAATCAAAATTACCGAAATTACATATCGATAACCTAGTGGGTGTAGGATAAAATTCACCCGTGTCATTCACAGAAAGCATGAGAAAAAACCTAATACTATATATAAAACCAAGAAAAATTCAAATTCACCACTTCTAGGGACCTCGTAACCACCTTGCCAATATACAAGTATGTTCCTGTTTGTAGTTAGAAAAATTACCCAAATTACAATCTGTTTACTCCAGCCTATGTTGGAAAGTTATAGAAGGATGATTAGTGCAATCAATCCATTTCTTTTAGCCCTGGATTTGTTTCAGTTTAAAACAGAAGTATACAAATATACTTGTCCAATGTCTATGCTTTAACCATTCACCTTAAGATGTTTTTACAATATAACTTCCTAAGTCTATTTAATATTTTCATTATCATAAAAAACAACTTATATCCATCTTAACTCCACATCTACCACTCTTAGGGGGATGAAATCTATTTATCCCTCTGAGCACTTGGTAGACCCAGAATTAAGATGGATATAAGATGATAGAATTTCCCCTTTAAATAGTCTATGCTCACATGAATACCATGGTATTACAATGGGTCAATACCATGGGTTATCATAAACCTCGAGCTTAAAAATTACTATTAGTAATTTATAAAAGTTAATAAAATTAATAGTTGATTTTTATTTTATTTTTTATTTTAACCAAGCTAAAATGTTGAACATACCTTAAATTACAACATCTATTTTTACTCTTTATCCACCAAGCCCCGAGATGGATCAAATATTTTTTCACTCTATGGTAGTTTACATATCACGATACCTCTCGGGGGTTAGTAGATCCAGAGTAAAGATGGATCTATGTTGGTTTAATTCCCCCATTTAAATATGCTACATTCCAAGTGAATACCATGGGTCAATACCATGTGCCATTTTGGTGCCATGGGTCAATACCATGTGCCATTTTTATATTTATTAATACTAATATTAGGGTTAATAATGTTTTTTTGCATGGTATTAATAATAATCTAGCCCATGGTATTTGTCCCATAGTATTTTGCCCATAGGTTTCACCTAAATATAACGCATTTTTTGAGTGTTCGTAAATATAAGGTGACTTATGGAGTAAATATAATTTTTTTTTTATTTGTTTACCATACCTTTCCTTTATTTATATTTTTATTAATTTACCATACCTCTTTTACAAATATGGTATTTGGCCCATAGGATTCACTTAAATAAAACCTCTTTTTTGAGCCTTCATAAATAGAAGGAGGGTTATGGACTAAATATAAAAAGAGGTTTTATTTATTCACCATACGTCTAGTTTATTTATATTTTTATTTATTTACCATACCTTTTGAGTAAGTATGAAAAGACGTTTTATTTATTTACCATACCTCCACTTTACTTATATTTTTATTTGTTTACACCCTTGCATGCATATAAGGTGACTTATGGAGTAAATATAAAAAATGTTTTATTTATTTACCATACATTTCATTCATTTATATTTTTATTAATTTACCATACCTCTTTTATAAATATGGTATTTGGCCCATAGGATTCACTTAAATAAAACCTATTCTTGAAAATTAGGGCGAATGGAAGGTTGTAACTCCTAATTTCAAGGGCTAAATTTACCTTTTTTACCCTCTCCCTTAAAATAAGGTGGGCTATTTGAGGTGATTTGTAAAAATGTACTATGATACAAAATATTCGCCCACTAAAAATTTAAAACCCCTTAATTTCGCCAAAGGGTGAACATTCGCCCCTAAAATTTTCCATGATTTGAATGTTACTCATGCCCATCTCACTCATGATTTTTCAATGGATTGGATCGTTGATAATGGCTCGTAGAAAAAATTGACTATGAAGCCCATTGTGGACAAGCTTCATTTACATATGACCCTCATGCTTATCCATATGCACTGGGATAGAAGGACAATGGGCCATTTGCACACATCACACACACATGCATGATGTTTTTGCTTTTGGTCCCCATCTTGTGGACAAGGTGACATGTGACATGACTAAAATGAATTGTTGTGGAATGTTGCTTGGAAAGTCTTATCATTATGATACTAAATAGTATAATTTCATTCTAAAAGTGATTTTTGTTGATTATTATTCAAAGAGAGGAGGATGCACATAGAGCCATGAGTTTCATCGTAACTAGATATTGTTGAAATATAATTAATCAAACATTTGAAGTTGGTTTTTTTGGGTAAGCGTTCTATTCTTTGCATGGCTACCCTATTGGGTGTATGTTATATTCTTTACATGACTACTTCCACAAATTTTACATTCTGTTAAGCATAATAGGGAGGGTGAGGGAGCGAGAGGGCCCCTTTCTTGAGGGGTTTATAGGGGGGCAGAAGGACACCTACATGGGGATTCAAGGGTAGCATCACTATAAAAAACTAGGACAATTTTTTGCATCCATTTATGGTGATTTCACCTTTAACAATTTTGTGATGCTTAGTGGTCTAACCCATGGTTTTGTAGTTTCAATTAAGGAACTATGATTGTATTCTAATACAAGGCAAATGGATTGATAGTTGATGGATGATACAACATATATATTGTATTGTAATATTGTATAGAATAATATATTGAAAATTCTTTTTGGTTTTCCAAGTTTTGGGTTTCTAAGGTAAAATCTGTGTTAATGTGTGTGTACCAATACATCTTTTCTATTTTTAAGAATCTAGTTACAATAATCAATTTTATAGGGTTAAAACTTATCTTTGGTATCATAGCAATTTTGGCTTCAAGCAGATGCTTTTGTGGCTAAGAATGTCTTGGATATGTGAGAGCTAGAGTGAACTTATCTCTTTTGTTGTACTTTGTATTATTGTCTAGTGTGATATGGTTTTGTTGATTTTGGGTAGCATCGGATGCCACTCTAGCTCCAAAATTTTGTGGAGGGGCTAGAATACATAAGATCGTCAAAACCCAAAAATCGGTTGGAGAAATCCCACCCGGATTGTGAGTTATTAAAATAATTGATATTTTTAATGGGGTTCCTAAGTCTAAACTTAGGAAAATAAAAATATTAATGGGTATTAATAAAAATATGGGTGAGGAGCTTTTAAGAGATGAGGATCAAGTATGTTTTAATCTTAGCCATTGATTAGGGACTTAATCTCGGTCGTTGATTCATCAACAAGAAAAGTATAAGAGAAGGTTTGAGGGTCAGTTGGAGAGACACCAAAGTGATCAGTTAGTTCAATTTTTCTGGGGCAAGGTTTGGTGAGAAAATCGAATAGGTGATTTGAGTTGCAGTGAGAGGGGAAGAAGCAGAGAGTTGGATCGGAAAGGAGTTCCGAGCCAACAAGTACCAGGCAGAGAGACATCAGTAGCATTAGAGAGGTAGCGTAGAGGCCTACGCACCCCAGGAAGGGGCTCACGTAGGCCAAGAGGGTTCTTGCAGTGGTAGTGCGAGATAATCATCGAAACTTTGAGATTTTGCCAGGAGTTTGATGTTCTGAGACGAGAGGGCTGAAGTCGAAGCTTTTGAGAGAAAATGGATCTAGCAGAGAAGTGACGTAGTCTCCTAGAGGCAAGACACTGGCCCACATAGAGCAAATTGTGCTAGGATTTTCGCAATGCTTGCCAGAGTTAGCCACTCAGTGGATCAGTTGTGACTTGGAGAACAAGGTAAACCCTCATATGTATTTCTTGCTGCGGAGATTTCTCTGAAAGGTTAACTGGTGTGAGAGGTAACCTGTTGTACTCAAAATATGCTTGCTTAATAATGCAAACCCTCTATATGTTGCATTGGTTTCCCGCATTGGGTTTTTTCCGGGGACGTGTTGTCCAAAAATAACAGTGTCCCTTGTGTGTTTGTCTCATATATTTTCAGTTTATGATCTGTATGTCAGTGTAGTCTGCAGTAGTGTTTTTCATCAATGTTTATAAATTAAATAACTTGTTAAATGTAAGAACAAGCAGGAGATGATAAACCAATGATTGCAATAGGATTTTTGATGAGTAGATTTAGAAATTTTCACAGGTTCTTGTGTTAATTCAAGGCATTAGGGTTAGGGTTTTCCCTAAGCAAACAAGGGAAGTTAAGGTTTAGGAGAAACCCTAGAGGATTAAAAGGAGCATTTGGTCTTGTATTTCTTGCAAGAGAAGAAGACTACAACTTTGTGGTTAGTAAAAGCTAGTGGAAGTTCCAAGGAGGGCTAGCCAATGTGCATGTTAACTTGTTGTGGATTTTGGTGGCTAAAGTTTGCTTATGATTTCCTAATGAGGATTTGAAAAACATGACTTGTGCCATGTTGTATTAATCTATTGGTATGTATATGTACTTTAACTTACATTATGTTCATGATTGAGTAGTATCTACTGCATGTTGATTTCACATAATTTTCAATAGATTTTGTTAAGTGATATAACAAATATGTGGGAGCTAAAAGGGAAAGATAATGCTATAATAAATTTGTTATTATAAATTAGTTTTAAATTGTTATATGCATAATGCTATAATAAATTTGTTATTATGAATTAGTTTTAAATGATTATATGCTTTACAAATGTTCCCTATGAATAAAAACATTGTTTCATTGAAATAAAACCATTTTATATTTATTTCTTAAATTTCCTTATTTATTTATTTGAATGAGAAAAATTAAATATATGCTACTTTAAATTATATTACGGATTCAACTCTAAGAGTAAAATTTTCACATGAAATAGATCCCAAAAGCCTCAAAATTGAAGTGAAGCTTTTGAGTTTACATTGATTACCCTATAAAGATTCCATATTGGAATCCCATTGCTATTTGTTGTACTTACTAGCCACAATATGTATAGGCTTAATGGTCACAATACATATGTATTTAGATAAGTGGATGTCTGTGAGATATATCTAAATAAGAGCAAGTTATTAGAGGTGTTGTGAGAGTGCATGCATGAGAGGAATATGAAGGGATTGGTCACTTAGATATACAAGAAGTCATGAGAATCTAAAGCTAAGAGCACAAGTTTATGCAGCCCTTTAACACTGGTTTACAATAATTTTTAAAATGCATTGTGTTGTGCTTGTATTATGGTGTCATTTTGATTTAAAACCTGATTGGGTGGTTGAACGAAGAAGCTTCTATAGCATTGTTTCGTTATTAGTTGTTGTCTAGACAAGGGCTATTTTTTTTAAAGTAATTTTAGGTCTGTACATTATAAAGTTGAGTAAAATATTATTTTAACGATTGATTTTATATATATATATTATTATTATTATTATTAGTTAAAAAAAGTCAAATAATTGAATTCATAAATTGCATAATTTATAATTTGATTTTTTTTTAATTATTTTCTTTAATTATTTTCTTTAATTATTATTACAAATCCAAAAATAATCCAATTATTGTAAATTTAAAAAAAATCATTTAATATTGTATTGTGATAAAAAATTGGTATAACAACAAATTAATAAATTTTACTTATTAATATGGAATAATATTATTAATAATATTAATATTGTGATCATAAAAATTGATATGACAATAAATTAATAAACTTCCTGTATTGATATAATTTGATGAGAATAATAATATTAATAATATTAATATGAAAACAATGATTTAAATAAAATATTATTCATTTATGTAATATTGTTATGAGAATAATTAAAAGAATAACCAAAGAGGAAGGTATTGAGGATGCTTCATAATTAATAACAATTTGTATATATTAATTATTTTTTAGTTTTTGGTGGTTGATATGATTGGGAAAATTAGTTTTGATTTGCTAAAATTCCTTTTCAGAATATGTTAAATGTGTTTGAAGATTCATGAGATTATTTGCAAGTTTAAATATGGGTTTTTGAGTGTTTTTATGTAAATTTTATGTGCAAATTAACATAAACAAATCACTGAACAAAAACATATAACAGACATAAACATCGCCATAAACAATATGACATCAGCACATGATGAAGGAGTTCACCCCTGGGCTACGTCTCCTTGATCCAGCTTCCAATGGATTGACCCTCTCTATTATGCTCAAAAGTGTGAATACATCAGTTTAAAATGCTCATAAAGGTCTGAAACTTGTTCCAATGGTTCCAAAATGCCCAAAAATGCTTGTGTAGCCTTTTTACTCCTGATTTGATAAAAAACTGAAGAAGTTATGGCATTTCCCAATCTTACGCTAATCGCACCGCAAATTCCCCAAAATCGGCACCATCCTATAAATTTACCCCAAAACGCGCTAACGGAGCGACAATTTTGCCGAAATTCGGGCGAAATTCTTAGACATTTTAAATGTCCGCTAAAGCCTAAATTCCAAAAATTTGGGCACGTGGGGGCCCACGTGCCTAGGGCTAAGGCCAACGGCCCGCCCTCGACGGTTGGGCCCTCGCACCCCTCCGGTTGGTGGTCGTAGGAGGTTGCACGACTAAGGGTCGGCCCCCCGTGGGCTGGCCCCTCCTCCACCATGGTGCATATTTGAATTCAAATAGAATCGAAGTTCTATATGGTTAAGAAAAAATGCGATAACATGTTGGTGGAAGGCTTTGGATCGTGTTGTGAGGTCGCGGGTTCGACCCTCGCTACCTTTGCCCAGACTTGACCCATAATTTTAGTGGTCCCCGAGCTGCCACGTGGCAGCCTCCTGCTGGGCCACATGTTAGCGTGTGGTTGGCCACTAATCCAGTGAATCAAAATGCTGAATTTCGAACAAATGAGAATGTGCCACTTGGCACAATATGATTTGCCAAAGAATGTTGACCATTCAACCTGCTACATACACCTACCCAGTCAGCGCCACGTTAGCGGTACAGACTGCTCACTGGGCTGTCATTTTTTTTTTCGAAAATTCCCCCGTTTGAGAAAGTGAATATGACATGATTATAGGAGCATACAGTGTCCGTTTCGTGCAAAACGAGTTGCGTCGAATTCATGATGACGAGCATTACGCAATCGTCCAGGTTCCACACTAATTCGACAACTTTACATTTTGAGTTATTTTTTGAGAACTTGATCATTCCTCCCCATTGGAAGCCTTTTGGGCCCGAAGAGATCACTTTCAGTTGTCCAGCAAGTGAGAGAACAGTTCCCTCATACCCTCACCTTTCCAATCTCGATCCATTTGATCTTTGAAGGATTTTTTCCCTTGAGTCACACTCGAAGGTAATCCACATTCCCTCGTTTTGAAGACCTTGTTCTTCTGTTAAGAATGATGTCTTGTTGTAGTTCATCAAGGTATTCAAGAGAAAAATCCTCAATGGAAGGAATTTGGACTTTTTCTCCTTGATGTTCAATCAAAGGAGGCTCATACAACCTTATGTTCTCAACATTAACAACATCATATATTTGCATATATGAAGGAAAATCCAACCTGAAGGCATTGTTACCAATCTTTTCCAAAATTCTGAATGGACCATATCTAATTGGTTTTAGCTTTTTACCTTCTCCTTGGAGCCTCTCTTTGCTAATGTGAAGCAAAACTTCATCACCGACTTGGAACTTGTGATCTACACAATGCTTGTCATGCCTTGCTTTGTACTTGCCTTGGCTATTTTCAAGCTGTTCTTGAACTCTTTGGTGTACTAATTGAATTTGTTAAATGAACCTTCTTGCTTTGTCTATGT
Organism: Pinus tabuliformis; assembly: GCA_031772625.1. Lineage (NCBI taxonomy): Eukaryota > Viridiplantae > Streptophyta > Pinopsida > Pinales > Pinaceae > Pinus > Pinus tabuliformis. The sequence goes on along the minus strand of CM062820.1, from coordinate 1,588,976,530 downwards.
CACATGATCATCAATAACAACATCTTTTCCAAAAATGAAATCCAAAGGAGACTTAGTCAAGTATCTCAAACATGCCTTAAATGGCGATGTTTGAGTTGAAGAGTGCTTGGCTTGGTTGTAAGCATGTTGAATATAGTGCAAATGTTCATCCCACAACTTAGGATGCTTGCTGCAATACCCATGAAGAAGATGTATCACTGTCATGTTCACCACCTTTGTTTGACCATCTGTTTGTGGATGAAATGTTGTACTGTTTTTCAATTTGGTGTTCATGAATCCCCACAAACTTGACCAAAATTTCCCAACAAAGCGAGAATCTCGATCACTAATAATGGACACGGGCAATCCAAAATGCACCGATACATTCTGAAAGAATAACTGAGCAGTTTGTTCAACTGTAATTTGCTTTTTACATGGCATCAAAATACACATTTTGCTGAACCTATCCACAACTACATACAAATAATCATGACCTTTTTTTGACAATGGAAGACCTCCTACAAAATCCATAGAAACACTCCCCCACGGTCGTGAAAGAATTGAAAGTGGTGTGTACAATCCTAACTTCCTATTGCTAGGCTTACTGGCTGCACATAATGAACATCCTTTAATAAAACGTGACACACTTTCAAGCATACGAGGCCAATAACAATACCTCTGTAGATGTGCCACCGTCTTACTTACACTGAAATGACCGACAATAAGAGAAGTATGTGCCTCTCTTATGATGTTGACTCTTTTTTCCCGTGGAATACAAAGCTTGCCAAAAAAGTACAAGAAGTTATCATGCAAATGATAATCCAATTCCTCTACTTGGTTACCTTGACTCAAGCTTGCATAAACATCCTAAAAGTCATTGTCTAATGCATATTGCTCAATATAACTTTCATGCAAAACAAAATTATGCTTGAGTAAAGTAGTTTCACTAATAATAGGCCTAGAAAGAATATCAACAACTTTATTGTAGATACCTTTCTTATACCTTATTACCAAATGGAATTGTTAAAGAAAACCCATCCATTGGAAGTGCCTTGATTGTTGCAACTTTGATTGAGGTTGCAAGTATTGCAATGGTTGATGATCAATGTCAATGATTGTTTCCTTACCCATCAAGTAGTGTTTCCACTTTTCACACTTTGCACCAATGCATACAATTCCTTGTCATATGTAGGATAATTAATCACTGTACCATTGAAAGTTTCCGAATGAAAATAGATAGGCTACCATGTTGCATGAGGACTGCACCCATGGCGTAGTCACTAGCATCAGTCTGGATGTCAAATGACGGTTTCAAGTCTGGAAATGCAAGTACTGGAGATGAAATGATCTTTTCCTTCAATGCATCAAAGGCCTTTTGCTATTTGCCTCCCCACTGAAAAACCTTTTTCACACTTGTCAATGCATGCAAAGGAGCTGCTATAGAAAAAAAGTTAGCAATGAATTTTCTCCAATATTGGGCTGCTTCCAATTTTTTTTTTACCTCAGTAACTGTCTTGGTCCTTGGCCAATTCAAAATGACATCAACCTTGGAGGGATCTATTCTCAACTCACCTCCTCTAACAATATGACCCAAGTAAACTAAAGAAGTTTTTCCAAACTCACACTTTGACATCTTTAGATACAACTGTTCTTTCTTTAACACATCAAGTACTTTTCTCACATGCATGACATGTTCATCACGAGATTTACTGAAAATTAAGATGTCATCTAAGTAGACTATAACAAACTCATTAAGAAATGACCTCAAGACATCATTGATCACACGCATGAAGGTAGCAGGAACATTACATAAACCAAAAGGCATAACTAGCCATTTAAACAAACATTGTTTTGTTTTCAATGCTGTCTTCCAAATGTCTCCTTCAACAATTCTAATTTCATGGTAGCCACTCCTTAAGTCCAACTTAGTAAAATACTTTGCATATTTCAATTGATCAAGTAAATCATCTATTCTAGGCAGTGGGTAACGATTCTTTACCGTAATATTGTTCAATGCACAAAATTCCACACACATGTGCCATGTTCCATCCTTTTTTGGCACCAAAACAATAGGTGAACCACATGGCCAAGAACTTGGCCTGGTGATCCCTTTATCCAACAAATCTTGATTTTTCTTTTTAATTTTTGCACTTTCCATCACTAACATCCTGTACATGCTAATGTTAGGAAGAGGACTATCTTGCTGCAACTGTATCTCATGTTGGATTCCTCTCTTGGGAGGCAATCCTTTTGGCTTCTGAAACATCTCATCATATTGGTTAACAACATCAACCAATTCAGATTTCAATATTGATTCACAACCTTGAAAAGCTTCATTATCAACATCATTCTTGGGTTTGATCATTAGAAGCACAAAATTCTTGCTTGAATTCACTAGTCTTTTCATCTGCCCTGCATTAACAAGTGAAAGATTTAGTTTCTTGCTATGAACTCTCATAATATATTCTACTCCATCTTTCAACAAATGGTATTTGTTTTCATGTCTATGGAAGAGAGCTTTTCTGTCATAGAGATACATGCTGCCCAAAACTATATCAAATATGTCTAATGACACAACATCAAACTCCACTTCATCTATGAAATTTGCAGTAATGGCGAATTTCAGTTTACAATTTCTAATTACTTGCAATTATGCATTGTCATACACCCATCCCAATGGATATGGTTTATGATGTGGAATGGTTTCCAAGTTTAAACTTTTGACAATGTTTTCAAAGATGAGATTGACTTGAGAGCCACTATAAAAAAGAGTATCAATTTTGCTATGTTTTGAGATCACCCTTATGTGAATAAGTTCTATCCTCTTCTTTTCATTTGGAGTTTCATTGTGTAAATTTGAAGTACTAGAGATAGCACTAGATTCTTTTCCTTTCATACCCATGGCTGTAATTTTACTTTCATCACCTGAATCAGATCCCGTAGAGTGGTTGCAATTGTCTTTTATTTTCCCTTGTTGTTGAATTTCTTTGGTTTCATTTCGAGATGAAGCTTCCAATAATGAGCTTCATCGTGACCTCTTTGGAACAATGCTTGCATGCCAATTTCTCTCCTTCCTTCTTAATGGATGCATTTTTCTTTCCCTTCCCTTTGAAACCCTTTTCTTTTCCTTTACCCTTAAATGGATTTTTACTACCCTCTTCTGGAGTGTTTTTCCTTCTTGCCTCAAGATGAGTGGCTTACACACACACCTCATCTAGATTATTGAGATTAAACATAAGGATAGTATGCCTAAGGTAACTGTGTAACCCCCCGATGTACTTCAACAACGTATCTTGTGATTGCAAATCTACAACTAACATTAGAGACCTTTTTCTGAATTTTTGGGTGTAATCTTGCAAATTTTGACCTTTAAGTTGTCTAAAGTTTTGCCAATTCATGATGGCTTTATGCATATAAGTTAAAGGGCAGAATTGTATTTTAATTGCAGAAATGAAATCAAACCAAGAAATTGAGATCTTACCGTGTTTTTTTTTTATCTCTTCTTGTGTCTTTGATTCCCACCATACTAGTGTTGCATCCTCCAGCCTCAAGGAAGCTAATTGAATCTTTATGTCATCCTCTTGAAGGTTTTGAATTCTGCAATAAATCTCCAACTGACGAACCCAATTGTCAAACTTCTCTGCATTCACTTCACCATTATACATGGGCAGTTCAAATTTAACATCAAGTTTTAATAAGGGTGATTTACTAGTTCCTTTTGAGGTATGTTGATGAGTATGAGTAAGGGTTGTGTTTGTGGAAGAGGGTGAAGATGCCTGTAAAGAGGAAGATGAAGAAGATGGTGGAGAGGGTGGAGGTTTACCTCCAATTCCATTACCTCTCCCTGAAGAAACCTCTCATTTGGGAGGTTTGGAGCTTTCACCTTGCAGTCTAGTATTCCTCTCTTCATAGAGGACCTTCACCATCTCTGTCATATCAAAGAAAGCCTTCCTGAAGACCTTCTCATCCTCTGTCATGTTTGTAGGTTCTCCTTCATGAGACATGCTCACTGGAGTCTCAACTGTAACTTGAGGAAGAACTGGTGGTGGAAATTGTGGCAACCTTGCACTCCTTGCCTTTGACCTAGCTTCAGGGCTTTCAACCAGCTTCCCTTCTCCTCTCTTGAGTTTTAACCTTGTAAGCATGACATTCACTTGCAAACAATTAAATCCTTCTTGCACAAATAAAACCAAGAGCTCTGATACCAAACTTGATCTGATTGGGAAAATTAGTTTTGCTGTGCTAAAATTCCTTTTCAAAATATGTTAAATGTGCTTGAGGATTCATGAGATTATTTGCAAGTTTAAACATGTGGTTTTGAGTGTTTTTATGTAAATTTTATGTGCAAATTAACATAAACAAATGATTGAACAACAACATATAACATACATAAACATCACCATAAACAATATCACAACAACACATGATGAAGGAGTTCAACCCTCCTGGGATACAATTCCTTGGTCCAACTTCCAATGGCTTGACCCTCTCTATTATGCGCAAAAGTGTGAATACATCAGTTTATAATGCTCAAAAAGCTCTGAAACCTATTCCAATGGGTCGAGAATGCCCAAAAATGCTTGTTTAACCTCTTTTTTCTCTTGTGTTGATTTTGGGTATCATCGAATGTGCTCTAGCCATGCAAATTGGTGGAGAGGCTAAAGCACCTGAGATCTCCAAGACCCAGAAATGGTTTGGACAGATTGTACCTAGTTTGGGAGATACTAAAATAATTAATATTTTTAATGGAGTTCCTAAGTTTAAACTTAGGGAAAATAAAATATTAATGGGTATTAATATAAAACTGGGTTAGAAGGTTCCAAAAGTCATGGGTCAAGCCAAATCTAATCTCAGCCATTGATTAGAGCTTTAATCTTGGCTGTTGAAGGACCAACGAGAAAAGTATAAGAGGATGCTTGAGGGTCAGTTAGAGAACACACCAGAGTGATCAGTCATTCTATTCTCTAGAGCGGGGTTTGCTAAGAGAGATAGAATCAGTGATCAGAAGCGAGGGGCAGTGAATACATAGCAGAGAGGCATTGTTAGTACCGATAGATAACGCAGAGGCAGAGAGGTAGAACCGGCAGGAGCCACGCAGAGGGCCAAAGGGTATGCGTAGGTGACACAGAGGGCCAGAGAGGCAGCACAAAGCATCTGTAGGCTGACGCAGAGGGTTCTAGGCTGATGCAGAGGCTAGCAGAGCTGACACAGAACCTCAGGGAGGCGTTGGAGGTTTTTCATGGGGCAGACTGGGTGCTAGTGAGTCGGGTAGGGTGACGCAATCCCTGTCAGAGTGACGCAGAGCAGTGGAAACTGCAATTGGTGCTGTGGGATCGTTCATCCGGTGATTAATCAACCGAAATATCTGTCTTCGAGGAGAGGTACTATTGCTGAGGGAATTCTCTGTTGGGTGAGCTATTTGTGGCACCCTTGTTGTATTATGAAAACTGCATAATAATAAAACTCTCTGAATAGCTCCACAGGTTTTCCTGCATTGGGTTTTCTCGGGACATTGGTTCAAAAATAACGGTGTCACTTGTGTGCTTGTTCAGTTGATGATCTGTAGATGTTGAAACTGTACTTGTGTTTATTTTCAGTATTTACATGGTAAATAACTTGTTAAGTAATTAAAACAAGTAGGAAGAAATAAACCAGATAGTACAGGAAGAATTTCTAACAGGTTAAACTTAGAAATTCCAACATGGTATCAGAGTGTGGTTGCAGATCACAGGGAAACTGAAGGCATCAGCCGAGCAGAGCATTTGCAGCAGATTCAACTGTCCAAAGTGACAGAGCTGATCCTTGCAGAAGGCGACAGAGGAAGGAGTGACGCAAAGGGACTGCGTCATTGTTCTGGGCTAGAGAAAGGCAACATAGAGGCTAAGGGAGGCAAAATCAGGCTCACACAGAGGCCAAGAGGGCTAACACAGTTGGCTAGGGGAACTAATTTGCCCGTGCTGGGATTGCACAGAGTCAAGTGGCTCAATCCTTCAGTTGTTGTGGTATAGGAGGCTGCAGGTAATTTGCGGAGCGAAGATAGTGGGGTACTGTGGTCAGAACAATACCTAATAGGGTAAGACCAAGGTAGAAGGAGTTGTTGTCGAGAAAAATTCCTAGCTAGGGAATCTAGATCAGTGTCAGACAATCAGAGTGGGGCAACTTGACGTTGGCAAAAGGATTTCCAGAAGGGAAATCGAGACTCAGAGGGGGTCGAACCGAGAACTTCCAGACGAGAAGTTGAGAGACTCAGCAGGAGTCGAACAGAGGACTTCCAGGGGGGAAATAGAGAGACTCGGAAGAGTCGAAAGAAGAGTAGCGAAATGGTCGTGAATGGGCTGAGAGATCAAGATAGGCTGGAAGAAGCGTCCAACTTTGTGGTCTGGAAGGCCAGGATCTTGTCCATTCTAGATAGATATCACATTAAGGACTTCGCCTTGAAAACAATAACGATCCCACTTGACCTAGCTGAAAATGAGAAGTACGAGGAGGTAATGGCCAGCGTGAAGTGCATCATCCTTGATGGGGTCAAGAATCATGTGGTACCACATATTGCCGAGAAGGATATGACAAATGAGATGTGGGAGGCCCTAGAGAAATTGTACCAGCATACTTCCATACTGAGGAAGATGTTACTTGAAAATCAACTGTGGTCATAATAGATGCAAAAGGAAGAGCAGATAGATGTCTTCCTCGGTCAATTGAAGGAGATCCAGGACCAACTGACTTCTATAGGGGCCATGCCGGATGAGGAGATGTTGGTGAGGACCGCACTGAACGCAATCTCCAAGGATTGGGAAGTATTTGTGTAGAGCATACTGGGTAGGCCGAAGTTTCCAAATTGGGAAGAACTATGGGCGACTCTTCGTCAAGAAGAGATCAGAAGGCTGACCAAGGAGGGGAGTAGCGGTAAATGGATCAGGATCTAGAAGGAGGAATAAAAGGATGCGACTCTAGCATCTGCAGGAAAGTAGGAGAAGCGAAAGAAGAAGGACCTCTTCAAGGTCAAGTGCTTCCACAATAACGATCCCAGTTGACCCAACTGAAAATGAGAAGTACGAGGAGGCAATGGCCAGCACGAAGTGCATCATCCTTGATGGGGTCAAGGATCATGTGGTACCACATATTGCCGAGAAGGATACGACAAATGAGATGTGGGAGGCCCTAGAGAAATTGTACCAGCATACTTCCATACAGAGGAAGATGTTACTTGAAAATCAGCTGTGGTCATAATAGATGCAGAAGGAAGAGTAGATAGATGTCTTCGTCGGTCAATTGAAGGTGATTCAGGACCAACTGACTTCTATAGGGGCCATGCCAGATGAGGAGATGTTGGTGAGGACTGCACTGAACACAATCTCCGAGGATTGGGAAGTATTTGTCTAGAGCATACTGGGCAGGCCGAAGTTTCCAGATTGGGAAGAACTATGGGCGACTCTTCGTCACGAAGAGATCAGAAGGCTGACCAAGGAGGGGAGTAGTGGTAAATGGATCAAGATCTAGAAGGAGGAAGAAAAGGATGCAACTCTAGCATCTGCGGGAAAGTAGGAGAAGCGAAAGAAGAAGGACCTCTCCAAGGTCAAGTGCTTCCACAATAACGATCCCAATTGACCTAGCTGAAAATGAGAAGTATGAGCAGGCAATGGCCAGCGCGAAGTGCATCATCCTTGATGGGGTCAAGGATCATGTGGTACCACATATTGCCGAGAAGGATACGACAAATGAGATGTGGGAGGCCCTAGAGAAATTGTACTAGCATACTTCCATACAGAGGAAGATGTTACTTGAAAATCAGTTGTGGTCATAACAAATGCAGAAGGAAGAGCAGATAGATGTCTTCCTCGGTCAATTGAAGGAGATCCAGGACCAACTGACTTCTATAGGGGCCATGCCGGATGAGGAGATGTTGGTGAGGACCGCACTGAACGCAATCTCCAAGGATTGGGAAGTATTTTTCTAGAGCATACTGGGCAGGCCGAAGTTTCCAGATTGGGAAGAACTATGGGCGACTCTTCGTCAAGAAGAGATCAGAAGGTTGACCAAGGAGGGGAGTAGCGATAAATGGATCAGGATCTAGAAGGAGGAAGAAAAGGATGCGACTCTAGCATCTGCGGGAAAGTAGGAGAAGCGAAGGAAGAAGGACCTCTCCAAGGTCAAGTGCTTCCATTGTGGGGCACTGGGTCATTTTGCGAACCAGTGTCTGAGGAAGAAGAGCAAGGGAGAGGCTTCCGAGACTAAGGCAGCACCAACAAGGGTGGAGAAAGAAGTTGAGGAGGATGACGATTGTGCCATGAGTGCTCATGTGCCACTTGAGAAGAAGTGGGGAGACATCGAGCTGTAGTTAGACGGACTACAGGTGATGAGGGGTAGGATCCTTGAGGTACCCGACCTCTTGGATTATACCTTGCTATAGGAGCCCCGAAGAGGAGTAGCAAGACTGGCGGATTTTGGTAGAGACGGATGCAGATGGAGTGGCAGAGAGTGCTATAGTGCAAGAGTCCCTGGACAGCGCGAAGCTAGCAGGATGCAACAGTGCAAGAGGCATGAGAGTGTTGCACCAGTGCAGGATGGCACAAAGAGGTGTGCAACTGTGCGAGATGCAGGGAGTTGTTGCAGCATCGTAGAGGTCAATAGAGGGAGCACTTGTTAGCGACAGAGGGAGCTTCAACATCGGGAGTGTCTCTAGCTTGATAGGGATGTCAGAGTTGGGAGGATCAATTACTTACTTCTTGATAACTAAGTTGCAGTGCAACAATTAGAAAGTGGCAGTGCTATGGGCAACACGATGCAACATGATAAGAGGGGATGCAGTGCAGATGTAATGCTGGGAGTATGGACCAACAACAGCACAGATGCAGATAGAGCTGCCGTACAAATGAAGTAGTGGCAGTGGCAGGGCCATGGGCAACAGTATATGATGCAACAGTGCAGAGGATGTTGGGCGGGGAGGCCTAGCATCAGCACAGAGACTGGTGTTGGATAATCAGGGTGATACATAGTGTGGAGTATTATTAGAGCACAATCCTCGCTAAAAGTGCGTGTTGATTTGGGGTAGCATCAGATGTGCTCTAGTGATGAAAATTGGTGGAGAGGCTAAAGAACATGAGATCTCCAAGACCCAGAAATGGTTTGAACAAATTGTACCTGGTTTGAGAGATATTAAAATAATTAACAAATAAAGTATTAATGGGTATTAATATAAAACTAGATTAGAAAGTTCCAAAAGTCATGGATCAAGCCAAATCTAATCTTAGCCACTAATTAGAGATTTAATCTCGGCCGTTGAAGGACCAACTAGAAAAGTATAAGAGGAGGCTTGAGGGCCAGTTGGAGAACACACCAGAGTGATCAATCATTCTATTCTCTAGAGCGGGGTTTGCTAAGAGAGATAAAATCAGTGATCAGGTGTGAGGGCCAGTAAATACATAGCAGAGAGGCAGAGTTAGTACCGAGAGACAACGCAGAGGTAGAGAGGCAGATGCAAAACCAGCAGGAGCCACGCAGAGGGCCCGAGTGACTGTGCAAAGGGCCAGAGGGTCTACGTGGGTGACACAAAGGGCCAGAGAGGTAGTGCAGAGCATCTGTAGGATGACGTAGAGGCTAGCAGAGTTGACGCAGAGCCTTAGAGAGGCGTTGGAGGATTTTCGTGGGGCAGACTGGGCGCTGGTGAGCCGGGTAGGGTGATGCAATCCCTATCAGAGTGACGCAGAGCAATGGAAAATAGAATTGTTGCTGTGGGATCGTTCATCTGGTGATTAATCAGCCAGAATATTTGTCTCTGAGGAAAGGTACTACTGCCGAGGGCATTCTATGTTGGGTGAGCCATTTCTGGCACCCTGGTTGTATTCTAAAAACTGCATAATAATAAAACCCTCTAAATAGTTGCACAGGTTTTCCCACATTGGGCTTTTTCGAGGACATTGGTACAAAAATAACGGTGTCACTTGTGTGCTTGTTCAGTTGATGATCTCTAGATGTTGATACTATACTTATGTTTATTTTCAATATTTACATGGTAAATAACTTGTTAAGTAATTAAAACAAGTAGGAAGAAATAAACCAGATAGTACATGAAGAATTTCTAATGGGTTAAACTTAAAAATTCCAAAAATTTGGTCAAAAACTGAAGAAGTTATGGCCTTTCCCAATATTTCGCTAATCACATTGCAAATTCCCCAAAATTCGACACCATCCTACAAATTTTCCCCAAAACGTGCTAATGGAGCGACAATTTCGCCGAAATTGTCTTACACTTTAAATGTCCGCTAATGCCTAAATTCTCAAAAATTTGGGCACGTGGGGGGTAACGTGCCTAGGGCAAAGGCCAACAGCCCACCCCCATCGGCTGGGCCCCCACACCTCTTCAGTTGGTGGTCGAATGAAATTGCACGAACAAGGGCTGACCCTCCGTGGGCTGGTCTCTCCTCCACCATGGCATGTATTTGAATTCAAATAGAACCAGAGTTCTAAAACAATTGCGATAATGCGTTGGTGGAAGGATTTGGACTGTGTTGTGAGGTCGCGGGTTCGGCCCCCGCTGCCTTTGCCAGGACTTGACCCAAAATTTTGGTGGCCCCCAAGTTGCCACGTGGCAACCTCCGACTGGGCCACGTGTCAACGCGTGTTTGGCCACCAATCCAGCTAATCAAAACACCAAATTTAGAACCAATAAGAATGTGCCACTTGGCACAATACAATTCACCAAAGAATGTTGACCATTCAACTTGCCACATACACCTGCCCAGTTAGCAATATGAACTACTGACTAGCCTGCCATTTTTTTTTTCCAAAATTCCTCTGTTTGAGAAAAGGAACAAAACATGATTTTGAGAGCATACAATGTCTGTTTCATGCAAAACGAGTTGCACCAGATTCAAGATAACGAACACTACGCGGTCGCCTAGGTTCCACATCGATTAGACAACTTTGAATTTTGAGCTATTTTTTGAGCACCTGATCAGTACTTAATATTACTGTGCTTGGGAGGTACTCTTTATCCCAATATCGAAGAGATGTTATGATGTTCTATTATGCTTTGCAAACATTTTGACTCAATCAAATTACATAAAAATAAAAATAAAAATAAATAGTTAGAACTATTAATAAAAAAATTGACTTGTCAAATTACATAAAAATAAAATAAAATAAAATAATAAAATAAAAATTATAATTATTAATCACTAATAATTAAACTAGCCTAGATTTATCTTAACTCCAAACTTTCTAGGTGCAAACCTTTCCTCAAGTTTTGCACTAAAAAAAGAAGTTTGCACCTCTTAATACTTTGATAAATCCCGAGTTAAAATAAATCTAAACTAATATATTTAATCCGTGTAAAAAATTAAAATGAAAAACAAATAGTATAATCACTTATAACATTATCATATATTTATTTTCTTTATTTTAAAATAAAAATTATTATTTAGAACATTGTTTTATTTGGAGACATGAATAATCCATCCAACTACAGAAGAATTATGATCAATCCTTTCTTTGCAAAGCTTTTCAGCAGCATGGTAGAAGGCATAATTAGTAAGTGGGCATAAGTAAAAGAAAAGAGGGCAAGAGGACAAGCGGGTTTTAAGCCGAAACATTCTATAGTGGATCATGGTATCACGTTGAGACACATTGTTGAAAAGGTTTGGGAGGACAAAGAAGTATTTTGCTACTTTATTGACTTCAAAAAAGCATTTGACATAGTTCCTAGGGATAAGTTGTGGCATAGTATGGAAGAACTTGAAATTTCTGTGCATTATAAAGCCGTTGTCCATAAACTTTATGAAGAAGTGAAAGTCAAAATTAGAACCTCAGTAGGTATTTCAGCAAGTCAAAATTAGAACCTCAACAGGAATTTCAGAAGTGACATTGGAGTCAAGCAAGGTTGCCCTCTATCCCCTACTCTTTTTGGTCTATATATTCATAAATTGGAAGAGTGGCTAAATCTACAAGGTGGAGATGGTGTTCGATTGGGGGAGTTTGCGATAAAGCTTCTTTTATATGCTGATAATATTGTATTGATTTCTAAATCAGCCCATGGATTGCAAATGCACTTATATGCCATTGAGCATTTTTGTAGAGCAGTGGGGATGTAAGTCAATACTAGCAAGACCAAAATAATGATTTTCTCTAATAAAAGGAAGCAGAGCCAGCATACTTTCTTCTTTGAAGACAACATTCTTGAAGAAGTAAATGAGTACAAGTACCTTGGGATTGATTTCAACAACAAACTCAATTGGGAAGACTACAGAAAGAAGAGAATTTAGGAGGGTGTAAAGCATTATATGCTCTTCAAAACAGATGTAGAGAGGCAGAGTTATGAGATTTGAAAACAGTTAAAGTGCTTTTTGGACTCCTAGTTTGTCCAGTGATGCTGTATGGGTGTGAATTGTGGGCTAGCAGCACTTCCGTCTCAAAATGGAAACAAATTGAGAAAATCCAAAAACGCTTGATCATGAACAAGTTCAAAATAAAAAGTTTAGTACCTTATGAGATAACGTTGAGTGAAACAGGGGCAACTCCCATTGAAGCAATTGCTATAATGCGGTTCATAAGGTATCTAAAAAGAATTGAGCAAATGAGAGTAGGTAGATGGCCTAATGTTATTTTCAATGAAGGCATGCATGAAAGAAAGAAAACATGGATGAAACAAAACTACACATGGATGCAAAAATGGAATATCTACCTCAATGCCTGTACCACAAATAGCAAGGAGCTAAAAGATTTTGTTATGCAGAAATTTCGTAAAAAGGTATGGGGGAAAGAGTTGGGTAGAAAAAAGAAATATTATATTGAGGAATTCAACCCTACGTGTGATCTACAACAAAAATAGTTCATTGGAGCTAACAATTCGTGGAGGGGAAATGTTCTTATTGCTCAATTAAGGACCAACTCACATCAACTTTGGTGTGAAACAGGACGGCGGAAAAGGCCTAAAGAAGCTTGGGAAGAATGGGTGTGTACATTTTGCACGTCTGGGGCTGTGGAATCGGTAAAACATTTCATTTTGGAAAGTGATGCATTCAAAGACATCAGAGAAAGTTATGAGAACATCTTAGCATCAGTTTCTTGGCATTGTCTTTTTAGTGAGGGGATTTTTGGAAGGTTGCGCCAGCTCATCATCCATTTGATTCGGAAAAGGATTGAATTGCAAAAAGCGAACAACAAGGAACTAATGGTCTCATAGACTACTTTTAGTTTCGTGGAACTTAAAATGTCATTTCCTTTTAAAAAAAACCATTCAACCAGTAGACCATCCGACCATAAAGCAACGGTTCTCCGAAGTGGCTAAAGTTCTCAACTCTTTTGAATGCCCCCAACCTTGAGATTCAGGGTGGGACACTGATAAGGTTATGAGGTTATGAGTTACTATCAACTCGAAGTCGGTGTAAACAAACCTGTGGATATTATCGAATTCTTATTGCTAGTCATATTTCCTTTATGGTTGGAAAGAGAATTATATTATAGAATATTTTTCTGATTCTGCAAATATTTTCTTGTAGTTGCTAGATCATTTCCTTCACTATGTTAACTAGATTTGTTACTACAAAACAAGAACCATGTTAGGTAAGTTTTGTAGATATCGTTTTAAAGCTGTGACAAGGAAGTGAAGCCTGAGGAGGATAAGAAACATAAATAAGGACATGGAGAGCAGAACGAGAACGAGACATGGTAAAGAGTGGCTTGTGAAAGAAGAAACCAACAATAACTAGAACATTAGAAGGAGATGCAAGAATCAAGCATAAGCAGAACATGGAAGGTAGCACAATGAAAACAAAAAATTATAGTGTGTTGGACAAACATACAAGGAATCGACATGCTGGCAGCAGGAAACATAAGATGGTGCAAAGCTTTTGAAAAAGTTTAGAATTCAGCCAGCTTTATCAAAGTAGGTGCAGGAAGGAGAGATTCATAACATACTATACCACACAGGAGGATGTAGCAAACATTTTCACCAAACCTCTGGTCAGGGCAGAGTTGACAGGTTAGGCGGCATGTTTAGTATGTGGTTGCCAATTTTACCTTTCAAGGGGTGTTATTTAGGTGCCACTCTAAGTTGCTAGAACAAGAAATGTTAAACAAAACAGGGAATACTGGAATGAGAAATAAGGGCTAGAGAGGTTTGGGATAAGAAACGCCCCCTGCACTATGCATATTATTATGCACATAAGAGATGATTTACATAATTTATATATCTTTTAATTTCTTTCATTTTTTAAATTTATGTCTCAAAGAAGCACCGGAGAAACGACATTTATGTACTGTTTTTTTTTGTTTGTTGGAAAAATAATACCTTGCAGCTTTAAGTAAACTAGTCACATTAATTTGTGTTTGTAAGAGAAAATAAATAAAATAAAATAAACATTACATTTAAGAGGGAAAAAAAGAGTGTAAGACCCTCTCGAATAAATTAAATATTTACATCCCACAGAGAAAAAAGGTATATATTTAAAACTCTGCTGGACAGTATATATGTAAATAAGTGAATTTGTGTATGTATCTATATAATGACAACATATAGATGAAGACAAATTTGAGAAAGGTGTATATTTAAAACTCTGCTGGACAGTATATATGTAAATAAGTGAATTTGTGTATGTATCTATATAATGACAACATATAGATGAAGACAAATTTGAGCTGTAGACGTGTGTCACAGAATGTGGCAATAGTCAAAATAAAAATATAGCATAAATGGCACAGCATATACAAAGCTTATATAAAAAAATGTCGGCTGCAGGTCACCACTAAAACTGTAAGGAGTGAGTAAAAGCCTTGTTTAATATCTATTTCTATTATAAAAAGTTCAAAGCTGAAAACCCCGCATGGTGTGATAGCAAAAATAACATTAAGTCCAAAATTAATACTGCCATACTAGCAGTTAAAACGAACATGATTGAATCCACCTACTGTAAATCAGCCAGCTGCGTGATTAGTTCAGATTCCAACGGCAGGGAGTCACCCCTGTCATTCTCTGGTGGCCCTCCCAACAGAAGCAGTAGCCAAGAGCGTTTGGGCTATGGATATTAAGCTCCATCATGGAATGATCGGTGCAAGTCCAAAGAATTTGTATATACATGTTTACGTACAAGCTCATGTAACCCTTTGATTCTTCATGGTAAAATTCTATCTATCTCACATTGTGCGTGTGTTATGTTTTTATGCTGTTCGCTTGAATCAACAAATATAAGATGAGATAAGTGGCAGCTTGGGGTGACAATGACAAAAATCTTACTGCTTAGGCTTCTTGATTCACTAATGGGTATTGCATTAGACTACATAATTACTATCAAACCATTTGTTAGATTTCTGCATTCATGTATCAACAAATATAAGATAAGTGGCAGCTTGGGATTACAATGACAAAATTTTTACTGCTTAGGCTTCTTGATTCACTAATGAATATGATATTAGCTACATGACTACTATAAAACCAATTTTTAGACTTCTGCATTCATGTCAACTACGGCAGTGGCTGCTTTAATGCCACCAAAATTTATTTCTGGTTTTCTTGTTTCACTACTTGAACTTTGGACTTTGTCAGTACAGGTCGTTCATGGATGGACTCCTGAGATGGGATTATGTTGGAAGGTCCTGCCACATCATTGCTATCCCATATAATTATCAAGTCTGCTTCTCCATTCGTATCATCTAACAGAGTATTTGTTTTTGCCGACAGCAGCATTGTATCTGTGTCAATTGTTTGTTTTCTATTTGCAAATGCAGGACGTGAGAACTGTTTCTTGGGATGCTCTGAAGAATTATATACTTTGTTAAATCTTGGGCTAGTTCTCCGATCTTCTCTACTATCCCAACTAGATTTAGCCATTTCAACAAACTTGTTTGGACTGCTAGAATGGTCTTTCTTATTTTGCACTTGCTTTTCCTCTTTTTTGGGAACAATTCCTTGTTCTAATATGTCAGGAATGTGGCTTCTAGATGCTTGTACTGCTGAAATAGTGCCTATTTTTTTTGTCGACATTCTACTGACTTTCCTTTTCTTGAAGTGATTAACAGGATCTGCAATTATTTTCCTGCATTGTCCATCTTTATCATTGATTTTTGTCCCTTCCATCTTCTTGAAAGGAGTGCACTTTTTGACAACTCTGAAAATATGAACTTTAAAGCAGTATTTGATTGCGTTCACCAATTCAAAAACACAGACATCTCCCTCCTCGATATTATTTTCAAGTGAAAAATACCTCCATCCTCCACTTAGTCCAGGTCGGAGATTATTACCAAGATATTGGACTTGCCATTCTTTATTGGTAGGGCCCAGAAGAGTCAGGTGCATCCTTTCTTGTGGTAATTGAAAACAAGCATCAAATCTTTTTGGGAAGCTCTGTACATCCAAACAATGCCATATGCCACTGTTAGTCTATTAAATTCTTCTAGTTACAAAAATATAGAAACAATAATGATAACAATAATAGTAATAGACCAGATGTTTGAATATAAAAATCATTATGTATGACAAATGAAAACCATTTCTCAAATAATTTAATGCACTAAATGTGAAAATGAACATTGTTTATGTAACTTCCTAGTAAAAGGTATTTCATAGCAAGTTGATGGGGTCTTCCTTCCATGTGTTTGGCCTGTAAGTCTCTACATTCTCTCTTTTCCAATACTTGTGCTCCAGATGAAAAAAGGCTTCAGGAATGGGAAATGCTTTAAATACTAATATTATGCAGATTTCATCGTTTGCAGGTCCCCATAGGTCTCCAAACTAACTCGGTTACCTTATGCAGTACACTGCAGAACCGAACTACTTTGTTTCTGCTTCGTGATAAGAATATCTCTTAGTCTTCCTTTTTCATCTTTTACAACATTTTTCTATGATTATGTCTAGTTTACATATATTACTTTTGGGAGATAATCTAATCATTCCCTCATGACTGGATCCTACAAGCCAGTTTGTCTTTTAGTCCCACTGACTGCTTTTGGTTACTTCAATATTATAAAATTTTGTTACAAGATAGAGGCTGTGAAGAATTGATTTCAGAATCTATTGCAGCAGAACTTGGGGAAAAGTAAGTTCAAACTGATGCAGGCCTATTTTCCATGGTGAGCCCATAAAGCATATCAAGTATCCCCTTGCTATAAGTGAGTTGAACCTGCATTAGTCTACATTACTGTGTTCTTTTCTAACATGTTTCAAAATCTGTACTTAACAAAGATTTAGAATAGATGACTTCTAGTTATAATTTGTTATTTTTGGGTAGTACCTGAATGTTTGATCATGTTGCTGTACAAAGAATGTAGCTGTCAAGTCTATTTATCTGAATGTGGAAATGAGATATGCATGAACCATGTCACAAAATATGTATTATTATAAATACAAATTCTCAAAATTCGTCACTATTTAATCTGATTTGATTGATTGCCTATTTCCACACAAATAATACCATTTTATTGCGACAAGTTTGCTACTTTGTTTAACCTACCAATACCAACTATGTTTATAACCCGTTTGTCAAGTCACAGCTAAGAGGTTTTTTGTTATAGTTACAGACCAGAAGGTTTAGGATATAGAATGCCTTTGGTTTTTGAATCAGGTGCGTGTGTGTTTGTGAGTGAGTGTGTGTGCGTAAGAGAGAGAGAGAGAGAGAGAGAGAGAGAGAGAGAGAGAGAGATCTCACAAGGTAAAATCCTTGGTATACATGAGATGGCTTCATAATTAGTGAAGAAAAAGGTTTACTTGACTTAAAAGCATTAGCAGCATCGAAAGCCTTCTTCCTTTCTGCTAGTGTAACAGCACGCCTACAAGAAACAAAATATGCGCCTAAATAACTCTTCCCTTCATTCTCTGCAGATGTGACTATCTTGCGCTTCTTCTTCCCTTCATTCTCTGCAGATGTGGCTATCCTGTACTTCTTCCCTTTACTGTCTGCAAATATGACTATCTCGCCCTTCTTCTCTTTATTCTCTGCAGATGTGACTATCTTGCGCTTCTTCCCTTCATTCTCTGCATATGTGACTATCTTGCACCTCTTCCTAGCATTCTTGATAGTACAAGCAGCAAGACCTGCAGTAACAAGTCAGAACATAAAATCAAATATTTGCGGGAGTCAAATAAAGATGGTTAGATTGTTATTTAGAAGAACTGCTGTAACCATCCTGGACAGTCTTTCTGCTTACCACAGCATCCTGGGTTTGCTTGATTAAGAGATGTTTCAGCCACAGACTGCTCTAACTTACGAGTTACCATTGCTTGATCATCCAATTCCTCATCTGAATCTAAACTGATCAGCAATTTACTGTCTGTGCATTTGGCAACAATTTGGTTCTGATCTGCATCAGAACTGTCAACAGGAGTGTCTGGGCATTTATTTTGCATGCCACAGTTAGCATTTTCTCCAAGAGAAAGAGAAGGTAGTGCAATTCTTTTTCTACCTCTTCCATTGTTCTCATTCGCTCTTGTCCCTTCCATCCTTTTGTAAGGAGTGTAGTTTTTGATAACCCTGAATATATGAACTTTAAATATGTATTTTTTCTTGTTCACCAACTCAAAAATGCATACATCTCCCTCCTCAAGATTATTATCAACTGAAAAGTGCTTCCAGCCTCCACTTAGTCCAGCTCGTCCACAATCCCCAATATATTGGACTGTCCATTCCTTATTGGCAGGGCCCAGAAGAGTCACTTGATATCTTCCTTTTGGTAATTGAAAACAACTGTCAAGTCTTTTTGGTAAGGCCTGCAAAGCAAAACCATGCCATAGATTACCGTTAAACTGTTAGTCTGCTAATCAGAAAAATGCAGAAACAATAATGACAGCAATAGCAATGGACATGGATTAGATTTTGGGGTTACTTTAAAAGTGCTTACACCATGCTTGGGGGTGCTTCATGTGATGTGGGGTGCATGGCTTTCTGACTACCCTTGGTTGTACCATGATGTGAATACACATTAGAGATAGCTTGCTCATGAATTGCTACGTCTTGAATTGATGCATAAGCAGCATACTTCCTTTGGAGGTCAGAGTCCTACATGGCATGGTGACTTTCTTCATGGTGCATGGGAGAGTTTGGTTCTTTGCTTGGGAGGACAACCCACTTGAGGTAGTTGCATTGGGCATCTTGGAGGAGGGAGCTTGGCCATAGGTAGCATGGGGAAACTTGGATGCTTGCATGGAGGCTTGTATTTGACTTGAAGACATTTGGGCCGAGGAATGATCATGTAGATGAGGTGGAACTGGAAGTACATATTGATCAGGAAGGAGAGTTGGGAGCATTGCAGACCTTTGGAGAAGGAGCATGGGACACATCTAATGGAGCACTCACCATGGGCCCTTGCTTGTTAGACATGCATGCATTAGAGGTTGACATGTGTCACTTGGAGTGCTTCAAATGAGGGCTTATATATTGTTTAGTTAGGTTGCTTGTTGTGGGCAAAGCCACTTTGTTATTGTTGGCCTCCACCTTTCAGATAAATAAGAGGGGAGAGTATTTTCATCGCTCATTGTTGTTCACTTCTACACTAACACACTAATATTACAGATGTAAGAGTTAGAGTGAATTGGTCTCTTTCATTGTATTTGCTCTATTTTATCTTGAGAGCTAGGGTTCTTGAGGAGATTCAAGATAGGAATAGGGTTATGGTCTTTCCATAAGAAGACAAGGAAAGCTGGGGTTTGGGAGAAACATTAGAGGAGCAAAAGGAGCACTTATTCATGTGATTCTTGTCAGAAAAGAAGATGAGGGTTTTGTGACTTTTGCAAACCCTAGTGCTAATTGGAGAGCTTGATGTGGAGGAAGAAAAGGGAGACTATCCCGTATACTTGTGTGATGCAAATGTAGGTACTTGGTATGTATGCTATCTTGTTGTGGATCTTTGGTGGAATGAAAAGATTTGGTTGGAAGTGATTCCTAGCTAGGAGTTGGTGGCTAGGTTTCTTATGCTTTTCTTAGCCATAGTTTGGAGAGCATGACTTGTACAAATTTGTATTATGTTGTGGTATGTACTTGTACTTCATTTTATCTATATATATAAAGTGTTCTTGTTGTCTACTTCATTTTATCTATATATATAAAGTGTTCTTGTTGTCCAACTTTAGTGTACTTGCAGATTGAATTTCAACTTATGTTATATGCATGGTTGAGTAGTTTCATGCATGCTGATTTGACATAATATTGAGTGATTTAACAAACATATAGAAGTTAAGGGGCAGATTTACTCCTGTAATAATCTGTTGTTATAAGTTATTTCAGATAGATGTGTTATACACTCGAGAGATGGTCCCTAAGGGATGAAACATTGTTGTAGTAAAGTACACATTCAGTATTTATTTTCATGGGCTGCCTTGTGAATTGGGTTGAAAAGTACTGAAGCATATGCCTCTATACTTAATTTCAGATTCAGCCATAAGCTTGGCAATCCATAGGATATTAATTTGGTAAACCTCTAGTTTGAGATGAAATTATTGAATTTGCATTGATTGAATCGAATTGGGAATATGGGCTACATGAATTAAAGTCATTTTTAAAATCATTTAATGGATTGTATGGAAAAATGAGCATTTCTTATTCAACACCTTAATGAAAGGTGACTGTAAGTAGGTTTCTGTATTTTCTCTACTTCATTGTTTGTTTCACTTGTTCTCTAGTAGAAACAATTTTGGTTCATTGGAAGGTCCTTCTAGGTCTTATGGAGTACACCACAAAAGCACACTACCTTTTTTTCTTTGTTTGTGATAGTGATATCTTTTACCAATTTGCACTATGGTTATCTTTAGTTTGCATATATTACTTTTAGGAGATAAATGTATCTACATAGGTACCGTATGAATCTATTGATACTCTAGATGGTTATATTATAATTTGGGATATCTTAGAGATGGTGTTTGTTTTTTCAAATTCAGGTTACCAAATTCTAACACATTTTTGAGGCCCTAAACAATGTTTTTTGGCCCTATGACAACGTAAGCTTGGAAAACATTTATTCTTCTCATTGAAACCATTCCAACAAGCTGTCATGTGCCTAAAACAGAGTTCATATGAGAGAGTTCGAGCCCTAGCAAAGAAATGGTCCAAATATTCTCCACACATACAGGTGGTGACCATGTCATCTCACTATTGATTTGGGGTAGCATGGGATGTGCTCTAGCCATGAAAATTGGTGGAGAGGCTAAAGCACATGAGATCTCCAAGACTCATAAATGGTTTGGGCAAAATCTAATCAGTTTGGGAGATATTAAAATAATTAATATTTTTAATGGAGTTCCTAAGTCTAAACTTAGAAAAAATAAAATATTAATGGGTATTAATATAAAACTGGGTTAGAATGGTCCAAAAGTCATGGATCAAGCCAAATCTAATCTTAGCCGTTGATTAGAGATTTAATCTCGGCCGTTGATGGACCAACGAGAAAAGTATAAGAGGAGGCTTGAGGGTCAGTTGGAGAATACACCAAGAGAGATCAAGAACTCGATTTTCTGGGGCAGGGTTTGCTGAGGAAATTGAGTGAGTGATCAGAGTTGCAGCTGAGGGGCAGTGAATACATAACAGAGAGGCACAGTTAGTACCGGGAGGATTAGCACGGAAGTCGGGAGAGGTTGATGCAGAGCCAGAGAAGGGCCAGCGTGTGAGACGTAGAGGCTCCAGAGGCTGATGCAGAGCCCATAGAGGCTGACGCTGGACCAGAGAGGCTGACGCTGTGCCAGAGAGGCTGACACAAAGCCTAGAGGTAGCACTGGGAGATTTTTCGTGGGATAGACTGGGAGCTGGAGAGCTGGATAGGTGACGCAGTCCCTATTAGAGTGACGCCGAGCAACAGAAGCTGTATTGTTGCTGTGGGATCGTTCATCTGGTGATTTAGCAGGAATATTTGTATCTGACTGAGAGGTACTACTGCTAAGGGCATTCTCTGTTGGGTGAGCCATTTCTGGCACCCAGGTTGTATTTTGAAATTGCATAATAATAAAACCCTCTGAATAGCTGCACCAGTTTTCCTGCATTGGGTTTTATCGGGGACATTAGTCTAAAAGCAACGATGTCACTAGTGTACTTGTTTACTTTCAGTTGCTGATATGTATGTGTTGATACTATGCTTGTATTTATTTTCAGTATTTAGATGGTAAGTAACTTGTTAAGTAATTGAACAAGTAGGAATAAATAAATTGGATAGCATAGGAAGAATTTCTAACAGGTTAAATTCCAACACTCACCATAGTTCAAATATAGCAAATAGTAATGTAGGGAAATCCATTGGAGGCTTCTAAAAGTATCATGGAGGTTCCAATAAGATTTTGAAACTCTAAATCTAACCTTAACTCTAATTCTAGTTATCAGAGACCTAGTAGGAGGGAAGAGGGTTAACTTTTTTTTTAGCTGTTGGTTGTTCCATGGTATGAGGAGTGTGGAGGAGGTGCTAACAAAGCAAAGAGATATAAGCATATTGTAGAGGACTGTAGAAGACCATAGAGTCCCATTGCTTCACAATAAGCTTGGAAAGCTTGTATACATTTTGTATTATAATCTCCATAATACAAGAAGATGGAAGGCACGGTCCCTCATCAAATGTTGGTTTTCCCCTATGGATTTCTAGGGTAAATATTTATAGTCTATTGTGTGTGTCTTGCTATTGTAGTCTATTTCATATGCTGCATGTAGTTAAAAGATCCAAATGGTGTGTTTTCTTCTAATTTCTGCAGAACTGTTAAGAAATACAAAAAGATAGTTGCATAGTGAAGCATTCACTAATTATAGTCATTTAAGTTTAGATCTTTTTTGGTGAGCTGGCCATTGGAATAGTCAAGGCATTTTGCAGATCATATTGGTATTAGAGAGGCTTTATTTGGACATTTCGCAGTTTGACGTGCAACATATGCTTGACTCAATAAATCCAAATAGCTGGAGAGTTGTACCTCATTTATCCCAAGATTGGCACAAGAAGGATTATGAAGTAGTTGCAATAAGAGTTGACATGTAATAATTACATGAAAATTTTGTACTATATAATTCAGAGTAAAATTGGAGACTGTGCTGAGCACTAGGGTTTACTCTTTCTGCAACTTTTTGACATACACCACCGCGGGTCATGAGTAGGAGATTTGCAGTAGGGGCGGGCCAAGAATTCGAGTCTAAGAACTCACCTTCCCTCATG
Organism: Pinus tabuliformis; assembly: GCA_031772625.1. Taxonomy (NCBI): domain Eukaryota; kingdom Viridiplantae; phylum Streptophyta; class Pinopsida; order Pinales; family Pinaceae; genus Pinus; species Pinus tabuliformis. The sequence goes on along the minus strand of CM062820.1, from coordinate 1,588,953,451 downwards.
GTGATGGTCAATGTCTATATAGGGCGTTGTTCTTTGAGAATTGGCCACCTTCCCCCCGCAACCCACCCATGGATTTCGAGGGCGTGAGTGCGAAGGTCTCACGCGAATACAATAAATCCATGAGGGTCCCCCCTTACAATTGGAGAAAAGGGTATCAAGTTTTGACACTGTTTGAAATGGTTGATCTAACGAGAAAGGCCAAGGCATAGGGGGCCTCACCCCACTGGCAAACTCTACAAGCATTATATAGCGGGATCATAGACAGATCCTAGGGATAATCTATTGGATCGGCCAAGCTACGCTAATCTTTTGCTCAAATTTGTGTACTCTACAGAGGATCAAAGGAGAGGAAGGCCATCTTTGCATGGATCCGATTGGATCTCGAGTTTGTTGATTTGGGGTAGCATCAGATGTGCTCTAGCCATGAAAATCAGTGCAGAGGCTAAGGCACATATGATTTCCAATACCCAAAAAGGGTTTGGGCAGATTTTAAACAGTTTAGAAGATATTAAAATAATTAATATTTTTAATGAAGTCCCTAAGTCTAAACTTAGGGAAAATAAAATAGAATGTGAATTAATATAAAACTGTGTTAGAATGGCCCAAAAGTCATGGATCAAGCCAAATCTAATCTTAGTTGTTGATTAGGGACTTAATCTCGGCCGTTGATTTGTCAACGAGAAAAGTATAAGAGGAGGCTTGAGGATCACTTGGAGAATATATTGAGGGAGACCAGTCAGTTCAATTTCTGGAGCGGGGTTAGCTGAGAAATTGAACCAGTGGTCTAGTGAGCAGTCACGATGCAGCAAGTACGGAATAGAGAGACGAGATCAGCCACTAGAGATTAGCACTGAGGTAGGAGAGGCAGATGCAGGGCAGTTCAGGTAGACGCAGAGGCAACATGAGACTGCACAGTGATTAACTGGGCCTGCGTGGGTGACACAGTCAAGCAGGGGCTGACGTAGAGGGTCTGAGAGCCACGTAGAGGTCAGTCGGGCTGACGCTGGGATTGGGGGAAGTGTTGAAGATTTTTTTCTCTCTATGGGTAAGTCAGTTTGGCACCCTATTGTACTAAAGAATTGCTGAATAAGAAAACCTCCTTTGCTGCACCGGTTTTCCCACATTGGGTTTTTCCAGGGACTGTTGTCCAAAATAACTGTGTCAATGTGTTGATTCTTGTGCATATGTTTGTCTCTGTATTACAGTGTGATATCTGCAACAATATTTATTTTAATGTTTATTGAAGTAATTTCATAAATAACTTATTGTGGAATAAGTAGGAAAAATAAATCAGTTGCCGCAGTGAAAGAATTTTCACATGGTATCAGAGCGAGTAATCAGAGATAGGAAGGGAAAATTAGTTATGAGTCGAGACCACGATGCAGAGGCATCCACATCAGGGGACTCACACGAATTTTCATAAAATTGCACAAGAGAAAGAGATTTCGATTTCTCTGCGTTAGGTTCCTGGTTGGAAGAAGAAGTGGCGTGTATGACTAGTGCTGCATCATCAGAAGTATGGTATATAGACAGTGGAGCCTCATGGCATATGATGGGAATCAGGGAGTGTTTCTCATAATATCGAGAAGAGAAGATGAACTTTCAGATCACCATGGGGAACAAGGCAAAGTGTACTCTAGTAGGGAAGGGTACCATAGTCTTTAAGACAAAATCGGGAGAACAGTTCCGTGCTACAAATGTGTTGCATGTACCAGGATTGGGGATGAACTTACTTTCTGCGTCACACCTACAAGGCAAGGGCTATGACGTCTATTTCATCAAGGAGAAGGTATAAGTCAAACACTCGAGCTGGAAAAAGAAAGTGCAGATGGGGATCAAAAGTAATCGGTTGTATAGATTACAACTAGAATCACAAATGGCACTAATAGGCAGTCATGGAGACAAGGACTTGAACGAACTATGGCACAAAAGAATGGGTCACTTGCACCATGGAGCTCTAACAATTCTCAAGAGCACCGTAACAGGAGTTCCGGATCTGAGTACGGAACGAGATGATGTATGTAGGGGATGTGCTCTAGGAAAGTATGCCAAGGCAACATTTCCTAGGAGCAAACACAGGGCCAAGAGTGTACTAGGATTGATACACTCAGATATCTGCGGAGCTATGTCCGTCAAAGCTCTTAGTGGTGCCGAGTGTTTCCTTACTTTCATTGATGACCACTCAAGGAAAACTTGGATTTATTTTCTGAAAACCAAGGATGAGGTTTTCTGTCGATTCATGGAGTTCAAGGCTCTGGTGGAGAATTTGATTGGGAAGAAAATAAAAGTTTTGCGCTCAGATATTGGTGGAGAATATGTCGATAAGGACTTCACTGATTTTTGTGCTAAGGAGGGCATCAGAAGAGAGTGGAAAACTCCCTACAATCCGCAGCAGAATGGGGTAGCAGAAAAAAAGAACAGGACTATTGTAGAAGCAGCTAGGGCCATGATGTATGATCATGATATGCCAAAATTCCTGTGGGCGTAAGCATGCAACACAGTAGTCTATGTTCAGAACAGGACTCCTCATTGGGCATTGGGCAAGATTGCTCTAGAGAAAGTCTTCACGGGGAAGATACCTGAAGTCGGTCATTTCAGGATATTTGGGAGTTTAGCATGTTGTCGTATACTCGAAGAAAAGAGGAAGACATTGGCTTAGACTACGGAAAAGGGATATCTGGTGGGATATAGCGAGAACGCTAAGGCATACAAAATCTATCTTCCAGGGAGCAGGAAGGTAGTAGTACGACGAGATGTAAAGTTCATGGAGGACAGGGCTTTCAAAAGATCTCGCGAGATGCCTTCCGAGGAGCAGTCGAAAGAGGAGCCGTTGGTTAAGCCTCTTCAACCAACAGAAGTAAAGAATTCTTCCTTAGAACAAGAAGATTCTCAGGATGAGGAGGAGGAGCGAACAAAAGCACCTGCTGGCAGAGGAAGAACTAGCAAGGAACTTCGTCAGATTCTGTGAGATGCAAAGGATTTCATCGGTGCGCCAAGAAACAATAAGAGGGAGTGAAAATAGCCAGATAGATATCAGGCATTAGTAGCTCAGGATGGAGAGCCTGCCAGTTTCAAGGAGGCAGCTCAACATCAAGTTTGGCTAGATGCGATGGTAGAGGAATACAACTCCATAATGGTAAACGATGTCTGGGAGGTGGTGCCAAGGCCTCAAGACAGATCAGTGGTAGGTTCAAGATGGATCTACAATATCAAATACACTGCAGATGGAAGTGTTGAGAAATACAAGGCCAGGTTTGTGGCTAAGGGGTATGCTAAAAAAGAAGGGATTGAATATGAGGAGACTTTGGTCCCGGTAGCCAGGTATACATCTATTAGGACTGTGATATCTCTTGCAGCCCAGATGGGATGGGAGATCCATTAGATGGATGTCAAAATGACATTTATGAACGGGGTCATAGAAGAGGAGGTATACATTGAAAAACTAAAGGGCTTTGAAACTCATGAGAAGAAGTCTCATGTATGCAGATTGAAGAAAGCCTTGTATGGGTTGAAACAGGCACCGAGAGCATGGTATGGTTGAATAGATGGCCACTTGCAGAAGATGGGATTTGTCAAGAGTGACGCAGATCCGAATCTTTACTATCTGGTTGTAGAGAATGAGCCACTAATCTTAGTATTGTATGTGGATGATCTCTTTCTGACAGGATCATCCAGACTCATTGGGGACTGCAAGAAGAATCTAGCCACAAAATTTGATATGAAGGATTTGGGACAAATGCACTACTTCCTAAGGTTGGAAGTTTGGCAGCAGAAGGGAGAAATCTTCCTTGGGCAAGGGAGGTATGCTACATAAATCCTGAAAAGGTTCGGGATGGAGGATTGTAGACCTATGGCTACGCCAATGATCACCAACTGGAATAAGATTGATGCATCAGAGGACAAGGATGTTGATCCCACCCCATACAGGCAGCTCATAGGGTCCCTGACATATCTGGTCAATATCAGGCCAGAGATTTTCTACGCTGTAAACACCCTCAGTCAATTCATGGTCAAACTAGAGAGGGCACACTGGGTAGCAGCCAAACACGTTCTCAGGTATTTTCAAGGAACAATCGATTATGGGCTCTTGTACACTAAAGGTAAGGTATCAGTTTGAGTGGATTTACTGATGCAGATTGGGCAGGAAGTTTAGTGGATCAAAAAAGTACCTCTGGGTACTGTTTCAACATTGGATCAGGAATGACCTCCTGGTGCAGTAGGAAACAGAAGTTCATGGCTCTTAGCGCATCTGAAGCAGAATATATGGCAGCAAGCACAACTTCGTGTGAGGCCATATATCTTAGAAAACTGCTGGTGAACCTATTTAGAAAGAATATGGAGGCGACCAGGATCATGTGTGACAATCAGAGTTGCATCAAGCTCTCTGAGAATCCAGTGTTTCATGATAGGTTGAAGCATATTGATATTCGGTGTCACTTTGTCAGAGATTGTGTCCAACGAGGAGCTGTACAGTTGAGCTACACTCCTACAAGAGAACAGGTGGCGGACATCCTCACCAAGGCCCTTGGAAGGACAAAGTTTGACTACTTCAGGGAAAAGATGGGGATGGTGAAGAACCCGTTTCAGAAGCAGAAATGGGAGTGATAGCAGCACAGATGCAGAGGGAGTTGTAGTGCGGATGCAGTGTTGGGAGAAAGGACTAGCAACAACACAGATGCAGAGGGAGTTGTCATACAAATGCAACATCGCAGTGGCAGAGCCATGGGCAACAGTATAGGATGCAGCAGTGCAGAGGATGATGGGCAGCAGGCCTAGCATCAACATAGGGACCGATGCCGGATGATCAGGGTGATGCTTAGTGAGGAGTATTGCTAGAGCACAGTCCTCGCTAAGAGGGAGTGTTGATTTGAGGTAGCATCAGATGTGCTCTAGCCACGAAAATTGGTGGCGAGGCTAAGACACATGAGATATCCAATACCCAGAAAGGGTTTGGGAAGATTCTAAATAGTTTGGGAGATATTAAAATAATTAATATTTTTAATAAAGTCTCTAAGTCTAAACTTAGGGAAAATAAAATATTAATGTGAATTAATATAAAACTGTGTTAGAATGGTCCAAAAGTCATGGATCAAACCAAATCTAATCTTAGTCGTTGATTAGGGACTTAATCTCGTCTGTTGATTTGTCAACGAGAAAAGTATAAAAGGAGGCTTGAGGGTCACTTGGAGAATACATTGAGGGAGACCAGTCAGTTCAAGTTCTGGAGTGGGGTTACCTAAGAAATTGAACCAGTGGTCTGGTGAGCAGTCAGGAGGCAGCAAGTACGGAACAGAGAGACGGGATCAGCCACTAGAGATCAGTGTTGAGGCAAGAGAGGTAGATGCAAGGCAATTCAGGCAGACGTAGAGGCAACAGGAGACTACACAGTCATTAACTGGGCCTGCGTGTGTGATGCAGTCAAGTAGGGGCTGACACAGAGGGTCTGAGAGCCACGCAGAGGTAAGTCGGGCTGACGCTGGAATTGGGAGAAGTGTTGGAGAATTTTTTCTCTCTGTGGGTAAGCCAGTTTGGCACCTTGCTGTACTGAAGAATTGTTGAATAATAAAACCTCCCTTGTTGCACCGTTTTTCCCACATTGGGACTGTTGTCCAAAATAATTGTGTCAATGTGTTGATTCTTGTGCATATGTTTGTTTCTGTATTACGGTGTGATATCTGCAACAATATTTATTTTAATGTTTACTGAAGTAATTTCATAAATAACTTATTGTGGAATAAGTAGGAAAAATAAATCAGTTGCTGCAGTAATAGAATTTCCACAAGCCGATCACAGATGGAGGGAACTCAAAGTTTGGGCCAATCCTCCTCGCACACTTTGTGGGGGTCCTCATGGTTTGAGTGTCTTGTTTTTTGAAAATGTAATTAGTATCGGTCTTCATAATTGTAATTTATATGTATTTGTAAAAGGAAGAAAATAGAAAATATTGTAAAGATCAAAGAAAATTATTTTTGTAAGCATGAGTTTCATGCTCTATTTATTATATTTCTAGGTCAAAGCACCCATTGTGTGCTTCTAGGGTTGAGTCATGAGTCATCATCATTGTCATTATGTTCTAGACCGTTCTTGGGCTTATTATGTCAAAGAAAGAAAAATTATTTTATGTAATTTGGTCATATATTACTCCTCCTTCAAGTCGGTCTCATGAAGGGAACTCGACCTCATAGAAGACTATATATAAATGAATTCGACCTATTGTGGCATCCAATCATCACAATTCGATCTGAAATTTCTAAGTGAAGGGAAGAAGTATGAAGAGCCTAGAAAGAGAGATCTACATCATCACAAGAGAAGGAGACTCTTAGTGAAGGAGAAAGAGACACTTGTCTAGCCAAAGGAGTCGAAATTTCTATGTTTTCTACCACATGTGTGAGTGGAATGAGGTGAGTTGTAAGGCCTGTAACCACTAAAACTAGCAGGGGACCTAAAGGGGATCCCTAAAAGGAGAATGCTAGACCAAGGGCAACAAATGGAGACTTAGCCCACTATCACCTCAACTAAGGCTCCCTACTATCTATGGACTTTCACCGATGAGAGGAGACCTATATATTATGGAGTCACCAATGAAGGATAAATCAATGAGTGAATGTGGAGTGACCCAAAAGATCCCTTTCCAGAAGAGGAGGAAGGATAGAGCAAGGTACAATATCTTCTAGGAGAAGGATGGGAGGATTTGAGGGTTAGGTTTAGGGAATATGACTTGTGAAAGAGTTTCCCAATCCCTAAAACCCTTATTGAAATTGATATCCCGGATGGTTCTTGAAGAATTGTCTTTTTAAAGGAACGAGACCACATAGGACCAAGTGGACCCAGACTAAGTTAGGAGGTAAGAGTTTAGCAACCAATGATGTTCTTAACCTAGACAAGGAGGGGGAAGGATCAAGGAAAGAATATCTGCTTAAAGGTGTTGAATTGATCCTATGAGGCACTAACCTTGGGGATACTAAGGAAAAGTTTAATCTTGGAGCTAGGGCTTGGCTTTTCTCACAAATCCACTGTTGGAATGGCTTCAAAATTGGAGGAGGCCTTGAGGAGACACCAACGGAGGAGAAGCTAGGAGATCGAACTTTTTGGAGGGCTACTTTGTTGGGAAATGATGCCTTAGGTGGCCCAACTTGGCTAGACATAGGAAAAGGTGAAAAGGAGTTGATTTTAGGTGACCACCTCTTGGTAAATCAATGCCTTAGTCTTGGGAGAATGGAGTCTATGATAAATATGAATGAGGGCCTTTGGTTCTTAGTCAAGAAGGCCTCAAGACTACTTCACTAGCCTTCTAGGTCAAAGAGAAGCAATCTTGCAGCTTTTATACTTCGATGTGCAAAAAGTGATGGCTTATCAAGATGAATTCGTTGATAGAATTATCCCCAAGAGATTTCATTCAAATTACATGGCCCATACATTGAGAGATGTTATATAGAGACAAAATTCCACAATTTAAGCAGTAAATGCATGCAACAATTAGTCCTAAAAATAGCAAAAATCCCAATCCAATGTATATGACAAAGTAAAGCACGAATAACATTAAAAGCATGTACTTACATGTAATAGAACATATCCAACCATCCACAATTTGACAATAGAGAAGGCTCCAAGATAAGATAAACCAAATCCACACATCAAAATTCATCCATAAAGCTCCAATTCATCCTCCAAGAAAAAGTGCGAAATTCTCAAGAGAGAAAAGAGATCCAATCCAAAGTGATGATGAGAAAATGAACTCATATCACTTGTATTTATACACTAATGAGGAGTTTGAATTAGCCTCCTTGGCCTACATAAGTCTCCCCCAAAAAAATAATGTTCTAATAATCTAACTTTTGGTGATAAGCCCACCAAACGAGCTCACAAATGAAAGAATAAGCCTCTCAAGAGGTCAAATAATAATCTAGGCATGTTGTAGGGCCCTCTAAGAGTCCTGATGAGGTCCATGGGTGCCATAATGAAAAGTAGGACCCTCAAAAGTGATGGAAAAGGGGTTGGTCCCTTGTTCTCCAAACAATAAACCTGTGGTGCTCTCAATGGGCGTGGGGCTACAATAATAACCTCATGGGTCAAAGATGCTTGCAGATGGTCTGCAAGGGCTCTGATGATGGTGTAGGCAATGCCACTGTTGGCATTATGATACAAGTGTTGTCTTTGATGGCAAGATGACAGATTATAGTGCAGCAGGTCAGTAGCAAAGAATTGATGATCAGACTACAAAGAATGAAGAAAGATGAGTATATACGCAGGTTCACTATATACCAAGTCGCGTACATAGGCAGGTTATATGCAGGTTCACTATGTACCAAGTTGCGTACATACGCAGGTTTGCTATATACCAAGTAGGGTATACATGCAGGTTCTCTATATACAAAGACGGGTATACACGCAGGATTGCTGAGCAAAAGTCGCGTATGCATATGCACACACTTTCATGCACAGAAAAGCGCGTACATGTGGGAAATCTTATTTTTGGGTCCGTGGTATTTAGACTTATGGTTTTGGTCCTTGGTATTGCGTCCGAAGTGTTGAACCCAGGTATTGGGTCCCTAGTATTGGTTCTCAATGGTTTTGGACCATGGTATTGAGTAAGGCCTAAGACTATAAAAGGAGAAGAAGATCATTAGGCAAGTGTATTGAGAAAGTCTTGAATATCTGATGAAGTATGAGATCCAGTATGCAGGTTATGGGTTTATGATGCATTGCTTGATCTGAGCTAAGGAGGAATCTCACCGGTTGATGGAGAACAAGATCTAAGGATAGATCGGGATCAAATGGTTTGAAATGAACTATCTCTATATGGTTGATTATGCTTATTCTAGATCTGTATACTGACGCATGTAATGTTCTGAACTGGGTATAACTTAAGTTTGAAATAGTTGCAAGTCATGATTGAATATTTATAGATCTGTATGCAGGTTGGCTTTGGTGAAAGCGCGTATGTACGCGGGTTTGGTTCATCGTAGTAGCGTATACATTATGAAGTATGATATTTGAAGTTGCAGTTGGGTCTGATTGTTATTACAGAGTTCTGTTGTCTGCTCTGTGACTGCAGTTTGTTGACAGGGTTTCAGTGATTCAGTATTGAAGTGATTTAAAGATTGATGATGCTAATGTTGGTTGATTGTGTGCTTCAATGATATTGATGGGTCCAGTATGAAAATTGGATGAAACGTGGCCTTCAGATTATGGTGTTGTGCTTCAGGAGTATCCAGTCTGAAAATTTATGAAACGTGGTACCTGGAGGAAGAAAGAGAAGGTTGTAGCCTTCTGTAGGTCGGAACCTACGTACTAGTACATCAGCTAGTACAAGAGCTAAGGGGGTGGTAGCTCCCTTCCAGTAGCAGCTGGAGAACGAGTAAAGGTTGGAGCATTTCAGTAGGCCGGCACCTACGTACTAGTAAATGGATCGGCTAGTACAAGAGCTAAGGGGGTTGTAGCTCCCTTCCAGGAGCGTCTGGAGAACGAGAGAAGGTTGTAGCCTTCTGCAGGTAGAAGCCTGTGTACTAGTATAAGACTGCATCAGTACAAAAATATTGTAAAATGAAGTTTCTTATTAAAAGAAGATAGAGACGACTTGCAGCAGGTGGTTTTCACCCACATTGGATTTCCACCTTATATCATGGTGTTCATGTGTGCTTCTTGTGTGTTATGATCTGTACTGTTTTACTGCACCTGCTTACTGTTCATATGGTTAATAAAGTTCTGATGCACTAACTAAAGATAAACATAATGGATTAACTGAATCATAAGTATTCTGGATATACGCTAGTTGCATTAGACACAGTTGCGTATACACGCGGGTTCCATTAACTGAAGTAGCGTATATGTATCTAAGTATGGAAATGAAAAAGTTTTATTGATTTGCTAACACTGATTCACCCCCCCCTCTCAGTGTTATTTCCAACAATTGGTATCAGAGCAGGTCCTTTGGTAGAAGCTTGATCGTAAGAAGAAGGTGCCAAAGAAGAAGAAGACATCTCAGAAGAGCTATGACAGTGGGAGAATCGATTGGGGAATATGTGGAAGAAGCACTTCAGATTCAGAATCACTTCAAGATGAAGAACTATCAGGTATGAATTTGTCATCCTTTGGTGATACATCTATTTATCCATTTGAAGACAATGAAAGCAATAGCGAAACAACTGAATTTGCTCTTATGGGTGAGCAAGAAAGATATCAAATAGAGGCAGTATTTAAAAGGCTTACAGGGAAAATTAGAGACCAACAAGATCTATTAAACAAAAGGGAATGTGCCTTCAAAGAAGAATCTACCAAACTAAAAGCTCAACTAGAGGAAGGAAACAAGGTAAGGAAGGTATTCAAGGACAAGGTAATTCAATATCAAAAGTTGCAGGATGAAGTGACCTCATTAAGAAATGAAGTCAATGAAAGGAGCACAACAATCAAGAAACTCAAAGATAGATCCAGTTATTATGAAAGGCTTGAAGCTACGATCCTCTCGCTAAAGGAAGATCTTGAAGAATCAAAGAAGCAAAATAAAGATCTACTCCAAGCTCTTGAAAAACAAGAAAATGAAGTTCTTGAACTAAGACATCAGTTAGAAGAAGGAAGAAAAGCTGAAGAAAACATGAAGAAGCAATATCATGAAAAGGAAGAGCATCTCCAGGTTGAGGTAAATATTCTAAAAGAAAAATTAGAAGAAAAGGATAAGCTCTTACGATTTCAAGATAGTACTAAGATCTTGGATGATATTCTTAGTAGTCAAAGGTCTCCTGCTATCAAAACTGGTCTTGGTTTTCATGAATCTGTTAAGGGTGAATCTAGTTCACAAAGTAAGACAAGGGAATCTAATGATAAATCTGAAATGCTCAACAAGGAGATGAGAGGTCAACCCCATCAACAACCAAGGAAAGAAATTCTTCAAAGAAAATCTTTTACTCCTCCGATGAATAATGTTGAATGTTATGTATGTCATAATCTTGGACATGTTGCAGCCAGATGCAGAAGAAGAGTGGTTCAAGACCGTCATACAGAAATATCATCACATTCCAGGTACTTTAATGGATATTGTTTTTCTTGCAATATGTTTGGTCACAAAGCTGCTGATTGCTACAGGAGGAATATGAAACATATGAGATGTTATGCATGTAACAAGCTTGGACATATAGCAAAGGAATGCAGGAACAAGGTATGGGCTCCACACCAAAAGCAGAAAACATCATCACACTTGAAGATATGGAAGAAGAAGGAAGTACAGTCAGAAAGATGTGGCACAGCACCATATACAGACATAACAGACTCAGGGGGAGCTGAAAGTGTAAAACTTCAGTGTCCTAAATTTCATACGCAAGTTTCATAAAGGGAAGTCGCGTATATACACGAGTTAGACAATGCACAGTCGCGTATATGTCAGTGTGAAAAAAAGCAGAAAGGAAAGGCTCAGAAAAAGGGTCTGATATGATTTAGTCCATTATTTGCTCTGTTTGATAATGGTTACAATCTGCTAATGATGTGTGGAAATGTCTTGATACTCATAAGATGTTTAGAAGTGTTTTTTCCTAACTTGATGATGATGATATCGTGATACTTCTTGCTGATATATGCATGATCAGATCTGACAGTAAATAGATGGCACAGGTTCAGGGGGAGCATATACTTTTAATAATGCATTGTTGGCATTATGGTTAGTAGCAGTGTTGTTAAAAGCGCGATTAAATCGCGCTTTTTTGAAAAAGCGCGATTTTTTGCCTATGCCGATTTAAACCCGCTTTTTATAGGTAAAAAGAGGCAGCTTTTTTTATACCGCTTTTTTCGGAAAAAAAGAGCGATTTTTTGGGAAAAAAGCTCTAAGGGCGGCGGCAGCAGGTTTATAACCACGATTTTCGTTTTTTATTTGGTCATTTCTGATTGTGGGCGCGCGTAGGGGGAGGAGAAGTGTTGGAGAGAGGAGCTGAAGGGTTTGGGAGCAAATCCAAGTGCTTGTAGGAGAAATTCAAGAGATCACCAATTTCTCCATAAAAACGGTATGTAGATTAAATTTTTTTTGTTTTCCTTGTTTAAAAACTTTGTTTTTCATTGTTTTTGGTTGGGAAACTTCATATGGGCACCATTTTCCTTTTGTTTTCATTGTTTTTAAAGAATTTTTTGTATTTTTTCATTGATTTGGGATGGGTAACTTGGTATGACTATGGGAACCAATTTTTTTTTTTTTTTTTCATTTTTTTTAAACATTGTTTATGTTTTTTCATTGTTTTTTGGCATTTGCCATTTGGTTGGGTAACTTGGGTTTGGAACTTTGGATTTTGGAAATTTGTAACTTGTAATTTTGTAAATGCTAAATTGTAATTTGTAATCCTAAATTCCTATTTCCTAATCCTTATTTTTCCATAGCTTTGCAAATTCAAAATTCAAAAACAAACATGCCAAGGAAATTGGATCTTTTCTGGGAATATGGTGAACCTAAAGCTCCGAATGATAGACAAAACTTGAATTGCAAGTTGTGTGGAAAGGAGATACGCGGGGGGGTGTACAGGTTGAAGTATCACCTTGCACAAATCCCTGGACATGATGTGGGGCCCTGTATAAATACAAATCCTGAACTTGTCCAAAGAGCCATGAGAGCATTGGGAGAATTAGAGCACGCTAGAGAGGCCAAAGAAGAACTCAAAAGGCAACTAAAAAGGTCAGCTGAAGGAAGTGGGCCAAGTGGCACTGGTTCTACTGCAGCGTCAGTCAATCCGGTAGCTGCACCATCATTTTTTGTTCCTTGAACCACACCTGGTTCACAACCAACTATCGGTTCAATGCTAAAAAGAACTGAAAAAGAACAAGCTGATAGGTTGATGGCAAAATTTCTCCTCTGGAGTGATATTCCTTTCAGCATTGTAAGGAATAATCCATTTTTCCAACCTGCTGTTGATGCTATTGCCAGTGTTGGCCCGGGGTACAAAATCCCTTCTTATCATGATTTCAGAGGCCGGATTCTTCAAGATGAAAAGCGTGATTGCACCCAAAGATTGGAGGATTTTAGGGCATCATGGGCACAAACAGGATGCACTGTTATGTCAGATGGTTGGACTGACCAAAAGGGGAGAACCCTTATAAACTTCTTGGTTAGTTGTCCCAAGGGGACTATGTTTATCAAATCTATTGATGCAACTCATCAAATCAAAGATGCAAGAACTTTATGTGATTTGCTGGATGTGTTTATTTTGGAGGTGGGTGCAGAAAATGTTGTCCAAGTCATAACGGACAATGCTGCAAATTATGTTGCTGCTAGTAGAATGCTTATGGACAGGCATCCTACTTTATTTTGGACACCTTGTGCTGCCCATTGTATTGATTTGATGTTAGAGGACATAGGGAAAATTCCCTTTGTCAAAGATATTGTTGACTCATCAAAAAGCATCACAAAATTTATTTACAATCATACATCTGTGCTTAGCTTGATGAGAAAATGCACCAACAACAAAGAGTTGGTGCGCCCCGCCATTACACGGTTTGCGACGAGTTTCATATCTCTTCAATCCCTCTTGAATTCTATGTGGGATTTGAAGAGAATGTTTCTTTCAGAGGAGTGGCGTGCTTCGTCAATGAGCCGCAAACCAGAAGGAGAGGCCGTATGCAGACTAGTTTCATACCAGGAAGACTTCTGGGCGGGAGTGCAGGAGGTGTGCGCCGTTACTGAACCTTTGGTAAAGGTTCTTCGGTTGGTTGATGGTGAGAAGCCCGCAATGGGCTATTTGTATGAAGCCATGGACAGGGCCAAAGAAGCCATTCGGTCCTACTATGATGATAAGGGAGATGATGGGTTTCAGAAACAACTCCTTCTATGGGAAGTGATTGATGAGCGATGGAACAACACACTCTATCGTCCCATTCATGCTGTTGGGCTTTTCCTGAACCCTGCATTTTCTTATGCATGTGGGTTTGATTTTGATGCTGAGATCATGGATGGATTCTTATCCTGTGTCCAGAAGATGGTGCGATCTCCAGAACAACGTATAGAGATCTCTAAACAAATTGAGACATATAAGATGGTAGGTGGCACATTTGGCTTTGAGATGGCTATCATTGATAGGACAATTAAAATGCCAGGTATTTTTTAGTTTGTACTTTGTAACTTTGTTTCAAATTTCATTGTCTCTTCAAATTCCATTTTTTTCTTATGTTTATTTAAAATTTTATTTGTAATTTTGTTGTAGACGCATGGTGGAAGATGTATGGTGGCAGAGTACCCCTTTTGCAAAAGCTTGCCGTACGCATCCTCAGCCAAACATGCAGCTCCTCAGGATGTGAGCGCAATTGGAGTGTATTTGAAAAAATACACAACAAGAAGCGCAATAGGTTAACACTTAAACATTTAAAATATTGCAAATTTCCAAATAAATTTTTGAATTCATTAAACAATATTTTTTTTATAATATTAATTATTAATTATTATTTCATGAACTTTGTACAGGTTGGAGTCCCATAGACTTAATGACATGGTCTATGTCTACTACAATCTTCATTTGTGGGTGAGGCAACTAGAGAGGACACCTGATATGGATGCCATCTCATTGGATGGGATTGACACCACTGCTGAATGGAGGGTTGAGGCCGAGAGGCCTCTCATGGATCCCACTGATGATTGGTTAGTGCAGGATGAGGGGGAGGAGGAGGAGGAGGAGGAGCAAGAGCAGGAGCAGGAGGAGGAGCAAGTGGAGGAGGAGGAGGAGGAGCAGGAGGAGGAGGTGACACCGCCTACCCGGGCTACCACTACCACCAGTAGAGGACGTGGTCTCCGTCTACCTCCTGTAGCTGCTACTTCTACTTCTTCAGCTTCTAGAGCACGTCAGACTCCACTGCCATTTCCACCAGCACAGGCACCAGCATCTACATCTAGAGGGAAAGGGAAAGCAGTGACATTTTCTCGCAAGAGGGGCAGAGGAAATCAATAGGATTAGACTTTCATTTTATTGTATATGACATTATGACATGATGAGATACATTATCATATTTTTTGTTGATGTTTTGAGGCTGAGTTGGGACTCAAGTCCTCAGGAGTCAGGACTTACTATTCAGGACATGATTCAATGTTATGTGTGATTTTAGCGCTAGAAATGATATTAAACATCTTATATATTAGTTTTTTTATCATATTTATGTGTCAATGTATTTATTTTATGTTGTAGATGGTTTAGATATTAAAAAAA
Organism: Pinus tabuliformis; assembly: GCA_031772625.1. Taxonomy (NCBI): domain Eukaryota; kingdom Viridiplantae; phylum Streptophyta; class Pinopsida; order Pinales; family Pinaceae; genus Pinus; species Pinus tabuliformis. The sequence continues at coordinate 1,588,938,290 of CM062820.1, read as the reverse complement.
TTGAAAAAAATTGAAAAAAAATGAATATTTTTGTGCCAAACGCTTTTTTCCCGCTTTTTTCCGCTTTTTTCCCGATTTTTCTGATTTTTTCCGCTTTGTTCCCCACGTCGATTTAATCCCGCTCGCGCTTTTAACAACATTGGTTAGTAGTCCTTGGTGATGATGCTTGTATGGCTAAATGATATATCTTGCAATGATATGGTTATGAGTTATCCATGAAAAAATCTCATATGATTCTTGGGGTTACATAGTTGATGTTCAGATCAGATTTGTGGTTGATTCTCTGATGATGTATATATGGTGTTATGGTGATTTTCATAAGGATAAGGAGAAGTACAAAGCTTGAATACACATCTTCTTTACTTGATGATGAGTTACTCATATGTTGCTGTCATCATTTGCATGAAGATCATATAATACAGTTATGATGTAGGATTACTATAGTTCCTGGCAGTCACATGGATGAGGATTGTGGCTGTTGATGATATCAAGAAGTCTTGAGCTCTAGATACATAATGCTGGATACATGGAGTTGCATTGTTGGAGATATGATGATGATGAGATGACTATGGTGTTTTCCACATATGATATAATGTGAATAATTTTATGATGTTCAAAAGGATGAGTTGATATCTATATGCAGACATACCTTGTTACAGGACATTTACAGGTTGTTGATCTGGAAGTGGTTGTACGCGAGTTTTATGAAGAACATCCGCGTATATATGCCTGTTTCTGTGGATATAGTCGTGTATATGTTGGTTTGATTTCAGGTGGAACAGGTGCAGAAGGAGAACATGGTTGCTGATCTGAATGATGATTGACAGATGCTATTGATGACTCTCATAGAATTGTTTTAAATATTTCATGTATATCTTTTCTTATCAAGGTCATGTAACGGCCTATGTTGGTTTCCCCACTATGCCTGGGATGAATAATGTAATGTACTTATTTGTCATATGTAAACTTCTAGTGTATCCCCACTTGGTTGGGTAGATGAGTCAATTCTGGTATATCCCCACTTGGTTGGGAGATGGATGTATGTATGAGTCTTTGGTGCTAGGAAGGTCACTTATGATGTATAGAGTCATGTTCTTTCTTGTAGAACATCTTTTTGCAGACCTTGCTTACAGTCAGGGGGAGCATGAACAACACTTTTCAGCAGAGCAGAGACTTTAGCATAGGGAGCATGGACAGATTGGTACACCTTGGCATATACAAAGGGGGAGCACATTCAGAGATTTCAGCAGGTACTCAGGGGGAGTGTTTATCAAGGAAAGAGAATATCTTGGTCCGCCCTTTGCCCTTGATGTCAAAGGGGGAGAGTGATTTGGTGTTGTTGCCATCAAGTCCAAAGGGGGAGATTGTTGGCATTATGATGCATGTGTTGTACTTGATGGCAACCCACTCGTAGAAGAACAACTCACTTATATATAACTAGATGAATCTACAGAAGAGATATCAGATGTGACAGAATACATGGGATGCAAGACAGCTCAAAGGAATCAGATGACAGTTCTCAGTATGACAAGTTAGCTTTGCCATCAAGTCCAAAGGGGGAGATTGTTGGCATTATGATACAAGTGTTGTCCTTGATGGCAAGATGACAGATTATAGTGCAACAGGTCAGTAGCAAAGAATTGATGATCAGACTACAAAGAATGAAGAAAGATGAGTATATACGTAGGTTCACTATATACCAAGTCGCGTACATAGGCAGGTTATACGCAGGTTCACTATGTACCAAGTCGCGTATATACGCAGGTTCGCTATATACCAAGTAGGGTATACACGTAGGTTCTCTATATACAAAGATGCGTATACATGCAGGATTGCTGATCAAAAGTCGCGTATGCGTATGCACGCACTTTCATGCACAGAAAAGTGCGTACATGTGGGAAAGCTTATTTTTGGGTCCGTGGTATTTAGACCTATGGTTTTGGTCCTTGGTATTGCGTCCGAAGTGTTGAACCCAGGTATTGGGTCCCTAGTATTGGTTCTCAATGGTTTTGGACCATGGTATTGAGTAAGGCCTAAGACTATAAAAGGAGAAGAAGATCATTAGGCAAGTGTATTGAGAAAGTCTTGAATATCTGATGAAGTATGAGATCCAGTATGCAGGTTATGGGTTTATGATGCATTGCTTGATCTGAGCTAAGGAGGAATCTCACTGGTTGATGGAGAACAAGATCTAAGGATAGATCGAGATCAAATGGTTTGAAATGAACTATCTCTATATGGTTGATTATGCTTATTCTAGATCTGTATACTGACGCATGTAATGTTCTGAACTGGGTATAACTTAAGTTTGAAATAGTTGCAAGTCATGATTGAATATTTATAGATCTGTACGCGGGTTGGCTTTGGTGAAAGCGCGTATGTACGCGGGTTTGGTTCATCGTAGTAGCGTATACATTATGAAGTATGATATTTGAAGTTGCAGTTGGGTCTGATTGTTATTACAGAGTTCTGTTGTCTGCTCTGTGACTGCAGTTTGTTGACAGGGTTTCAGTGATTCAGTATTGAAGTGATTTAAAGATTGATGATGCTAATGTTGGTTGATTGTGTGCTTCAATGTTGTTGGTGGGTCCAGTATGAAAATTGGATGAAACGTGGTACCTGGAGGAAGAAAGAGAAGGTTGTAGCCTTCTATAGGTCGGCACCTACATACTAGTACATCAGCTAGTACAAGAGCTAAGGGGGTGGTAGCTCCCTTCCAGTAGCAGCTGGAGAATGAGTAAAGGTTGGAGCAATTCAGTAGGCTGGCACCTACGTACTAGTAAATGGATCGGCTAGTACAAGAGCTAAGGGGGTTGTAGCTCCCTTCCAGGAGAGTCTAGAGAACGAGAGAAGGTTGTAGCCTTCTGCAGGTAGAAGCCTGTGTACTGGTATAAGACTGCACCAGTACAAAAATATTGTAAAATGAAGTTTCTTATTAAAAGAAGATAGAGACGACTTGCAGCAGGTGGTTTCACCCACATTGGGTTTCCATTTTATATCATGGTGTTCATGTGTGCTTCTTGTGTGTGATGATCTGTACTGTTTTACTGCACCTGCTTACTGTTCATATGGTTAATAAAGTTCTGATGCACTAACTAAAGATCAACATAATGGATTAACTGAATCATAAGTATTCTGGATATACGCTAGTTGCATTAGACACAGTTGCGTATACACGCGGGTTCCATTAACTGAAGTAGCGTATACGTATCTAAGTATGGAAATGAAAAAGTTTTATTGATTTGCTAATACTTATTCACCCTCAAAAGTGATGGACAAGGGGTTGGTCCCTTGTTCTCCAAACAATAAACTTGTGGTGCTCTTAATGGGCGTGGGGGTACAATAATAACTTCATGGGTCGAAGATGCTTGCAGATGGTCTGCAAGGGCTCTGATGATGGTGTAGGCAATGCCACATTATCCTACAAGTCCTGGGTCAATTTCCAAGTGCATGGTACATCTGTGGGTCTGGTTGGGCAAAGTTGAACTAGGTGCATCTTTTTCGTCCAATGGGAGTATCTCGAGCATCTTTGACCATCCTCGGGGATCCATGGAGTGTTTTCGATTGATGTGGAGGCACATGGCTCTCAACACACACCCTACATGTGCCAATGTAGCCCTTTGGAGGATTAGGATCCCGTATAGGGAGATCAAACCCAAGATGGAGACCATCTACAATTCTGCATAAGATCCAATGCGTCCCCTAGCCTTCCAGTACAACAAGTCGTTAGAGAAATTGAGAAAATGAGCTTACCAACCATGGACTACAGGTGGGGACTTCATAATGGCCCGCCCTTCCATAATGGGCTTCGGGATGTGCCAATGTCTCCTAACTCCAATTGGGGTTAACCAAGTATCCTATTAGATGGTTTCTACTTCTAAAGGGGATAATATGTTAAGGTACATCTTTCAAAAGGTGGTGGCATGTGACGTATAGGTGAAGGTTTTAGGGTGGCATGAGAAGGGGCATCCTTGGGTCACATGCTGGGGTACAAGGGTCGCTAATAAGAGGGAAGCCCACACTTAGGTTTATAATGTATAGGAGGGAGAAATCGTGGTACATGAGGTGCCCCGACCTTGATTTTTCCACCCTTCTTTATATGCCTTTTTCCTTTTTATGATTTTCTTTGATTAAATGCTCGAGGCTCAAGGGGTAAGAGTATGATGCATAAGATATAGCAGTGAATACCCCCTATTAAAGTTAGGGTCGTTCATTTCCCACCAAGGGTTGGGACAATCATGGGTTCCTATGTGATGATGGAGGCTCATAGAACCTGTAGGAACCAAGGTGATGGCCATGATGATGGGGTAGAGCTCATGTATTGGCTTTTTCCCACATGCTAAATGTGTTTGTCTCGACCATCTTTTGCATTTTGTGGTACATTTTCTTGTTGAATGTGGCCAAATATGCTTTTGTCTTTCTTTTTAGCTGCATCAACCTTCGGGGCATCATTCCAGGCCAGGCCCAAGATGTGCGTGATGTGAAAATTTCCAAATAGAAATCCTACTGCAGTGATTAATATTATTTCTTCTACTTATTATCTCATAAGTAAATTATTCACCGTGTTCTTACAACAAACATCGAAATATATTCTACTGTAGCCTTCACAATTAAAACATTGCAAAAAGTAAATGTAAGGAAAAATACTGGCACAAATACAATCACAATGACAGTTATTTTTGGACAATCGTCCTCGGAAAAAGCCAATGTGGGAAAACCGGTGCAGCAAATCAGGGTTTTATTATTCTTAAGCAAATTCTCATGTACAAATTACAACCAACGAAACAGGAATGAGAAATTTTACAGACGCTTTCCTGACCTAGTTGAAGTACTTCCTCTTCCCTGGAATCCTTCTGCGTCCCTCTGCGTCAAAATTCTCTCTGGCCCAGCGTCAAGCTGCGCATGCAGGCTCTGTGTCAATTTGCCTCTGCATTGCCTCTTTCTGCATCACCCTATTCCTGCTCTGCGTCTTGCTACTTTGCACTCTCTGAAAATGTTGATGCCCTCTCCTCCTTTCTCGCCTGCAACTCTCCCTCTGATTCGATTTTTTCTTATCGAACTTCGACTAGTGAGAAAATCAATCTTATTCGGGTAACTGAGTATCTACCTTTGGTGTGTTCTCCAAGTGCCCATCAAGCCTCCTCTTATAATCCTCTTGTTGATCAATCAATGGGCCAGATTAGATTCTAATCAATGGCTAGGATCATTTGACTTGATCTTTGCCTGCTTCTAGAAGTTTCACCCACTATTTAGATTAATATCCATTAATTATTTTAATTTCCTAAGTTTAGACATAGGGCCCCATTAAAAATAATTAATTATTTTAATAAAACCGTCTCCGAGTAGATTTTCCTAAAATGATTTTTGGGTATTGGAGAATGCATGTGTATAAGCCTTCCTACAAATTTTGAGGCCTAGAGCACATTTGATGCTACCCCCAATCAACACTCATTCTTTGCAAGGAATGTGCTCTAGCAATATATTGCTTTGCCTCTGAAGCAACGTCCTTTCCGCTGCTGATGTCTGACATGTAGTCCACCAACTCTGCGCTGCTGCTAAAACTGTACTGCTGCTAACACTGCCATTGCCAACACTGCATCCTTACTACAACTCCCTCTCAATTTTTGCATCTGTGCTGTTGCTGGCACTGACACTACCAACTGTCCTTGCACTGCAAACCACTGCTGTTGCTGAAACAAATTTTCTACCATACCCATCTGCGCTCTGAACTGAGTGAACTTAGCTCTTCCGAGAGCCTTTGTGACTATAATGGATACTTTCTCTCCTGTGGGGACATATTGTAGCTGTACTGCCCCACGCTGAACACAGTCTCTGATAAAGTGACAACGTATATCTATGTGTTTCGACCGATCATGAAATACTGGATTTTCAGAGAGTTTGATACAACTCCGATTATCACAGTAAACCTTGGTCGCTTCCATCCTTTTTCTGAACAAGCTGATAAGCAATTTTCTGAGCCATATAGCTTCGCATGTAGCTGTGATGGCTGTTGTATATTCTTCTTCTGCTGAGCTCAAAGCTACCGATTTTTGCTTCCTGCTACACCGAGATATCATCCCTGATCCAACACTGAAGTAATACCCCGAGGTACTTTTTCGGTCTACTGAACTACCTGCCCAATCTGCATCTATGAACCTGTTAGTGTCTATGAGTCACAATGATCAAATGTACTCTTTCTATGTGGTTGATAGGATCATTAGGTCAAATTGTTATATTTTCAAATAAAATTTGATCATTGGTCAGTGCTAGGTCATTACTACTCCCTCCATACTCAAGGGCATAAAATGTTGTCATGGTAGGGAAAAGTGTTCAGAAAGATTTCAAAGGTACACTTACCTCTCAATAAGATGTAACCTTGTCTAATAAAGTGATAAAGTTGCAGCATAGTACCTCACAAGGCCTTCGATCATCCAGCAAAGCAAAGGAAAAAGGTAAAACAATGATTGGTTTAGGAGAGCAGGTTGAGGACAAGGAGCCATTTCCCTCATCAGTACAAAAAGACCCTGTTGACCCTATAGCTGCAAGCATTGGTAAGGATAGGGAATATTTGCTTGAGAAGGTCAATGAGCACTTGGAGAAGCTCTCGAGGAAGGCAAACAGAGCCACAAACCTTCAGAGACACATGGCTAGACATTACTACACCAAGAACTGGATTTCCAAAATTAGGGTTAGGAAAATGAAAAGGAAGCTAAAGAAAACCCTAATTAAGCTAAAGAAGAGAGATAACTTGGATTTGCTTGCTGATGCATCTCTAGTTGTTTAGGCCATCACTGAGAGATGCTAAGAATGAAGTTTCAACAAATTTTGAGAAATTTTGGTCAATTTTGAATTTTGGGTCAAGTCTGGCAATTTTAGTCGTATAGAAACACAACGCCCTAGCGTTGCGCTTTTCCTTAGGGCATCCATACGACAAGTGGCTTACATGGTTGGATGGCTCTTGACCCCTACAACACAGATATGTACTTGGTTTGCCATGTCAGCTCTCAGTTTTGGAGGAAAACTCAAAAGACATGTTTTTTACACTTCTACCACTATTCTCAGGCAGGGGCTACGCTTCTGGGATTACTTTTGGGAGAATGAAGTTTAAGGTGGCTTGGAGGTGAATTTTTGTTGGTTTAAAGGTTCTAAGATCTACTAGACATCCAGGGCTATCTACACTAACCCTTAGATCAGCTTGAAGATGCATAAAAATGATCCAAAATGGCTTCACAAGAGGTACGTTGCGCTTTTGCTACGCTTCTGTGGAAGAGGCAAAATTTCAAGTTTTTTGAGTCAAAGTCAACTTTTGATGATGTAATTTGACCTCCAAGGTGTTTTTATGATGTAATTGAATGTTATAATGATAGTTAAAGTTATCTCATGTAAATTTTATGGTCATTAATGCTTGTAAAGTCAAAATAGTTACTTTAAGCTAAACACGGAGTTTGTTTCTGACCTCCCTAGTTTTAGGTATGGTTAGAGATTTTGATGTAAACAGTTCCTATGATGATGGATTCGATCCCTAAGAGGGGGAAAGTAGTTTTTCATCTATATGTAGCTGGTTTCAAGTGAAATGAGGGGTTGGACATTTGAGAGAAAAGATTGGAGCTAGTGTACACTTTGCAGGAATAATACAGGCAGTTGCAGCTATTATCTTGGGATTCTTGTGGTATGCTTTTGTGACAGTGTTTTTCCTTCTCTCATCAAATTGAATATATATTTCTCCTTACTACCATATCTATGCTTTCTTGTGATCATCTCATAGGTGTTTAACAAAATTCATAAGTCTTATGCTCTGTTCTGATGAGATTTTCATGTTATGTGTTCTTTCTTCTAATAAATGAATTCATAAGTTTATGCTCATTTTGATCCTTCCCTATTTCAACCCTATACCACAATGACAACTCCAATATGTCACTGATCATACCTACCTTGCCCCATTGTATCTCTGCAACTGATCATTTGAAACCCTGACCTAGTTCCTAGACCTATGACCCTGGTCCAACAAACCCTAAAATCAAACCCTAGTGAGTTGAATATCTAGCCTAAGATCTATTTTCCTTCCCAATCATTTTATTGGCTGTGATATTCTTGAGAGAGCCCTCTCTGATTTGGTAGGGCTAGCTACCAAATCTAAAGATTGGTTTGAGGTTACCTCCGTCGGTCTCCTTTCTTAGCCTTGGGACACTGAGGAGTGCTAAGAGAACCCATTCAATCTGACGTCCTCCCCTTGGGAGTATTTCAACCCATATCTGGTTGTTCTGCGCACATACCTAAGAATGTGCCTAGCCGTTGCCCAATGCACCTTTTTTGGTTCTACCATGAACTAACTAAGAGTGTTGATAGCAAAGCAAATGTCTGGCCTAGCGTTGACCAGATACATGAGCGACCCAATGAGTTGCTTGTACAAGGTGGGATCTACTTCCTTGTCTCCTGATGCATCTATTTTCTTCCAGTTGGTGATCATGGGAGTAGCCATGGGTCAACAATCCTGCATTCTGAATCTCTTCAGAATTTCTGTAGCGTATCTTCCTTGTCTAAGGAAGATCTCCCCATTCTTCTGCCAAACTTCCAACCCCAGAAAATAATGCATCAATCCCATGTCCTTCATGTCGAATTCAGCTTCAAGATTCTTCTTGCAATCCTAGATGAGCCTGGATGACCCAGTTAGGAACAGGTCATCTACATATAACACTAGAATAAGTGGCTCATTCTCTACCATCAAATAGTAGAGATTGGGATCAACATCACTCTTGACAAATCCCAACTGCTGCAAGTAACTATCAATCCGACCATACCATGCTCTGGGTGCCTGCTTGAGCCTGTTGGAAATACTGAGAGGGGGGTGAATCAATATTTCTTTTTAATTGTTATTTTTACCAGTTAGATCACTTATATTTAGAACACAAAATGAACAGTAAGAATAAATGATTTTATTAATTTCTTATTTACAATAAATCAAGTACAATATATGTAGGGCTCCAACCCTAGATGAAGACATCGATCTTCAATTTCCCAGGCTCCAACCTGTAATATGCCAAGAACCTACTTGGACTTTCCAAGGCACCGACCTGGTTTCTTGAGGACTCCGATCCTATAGGGCTCCAACCCTATCCTTCAAGGCACCTACCTTGTTTGTTCAAGGTTCCAACCTTCCGGGCAACAACCCTCTGGGCTCCAACCCACTATTATACTTTGTCTAGATATGTTTGATAGTAATTCACGGCTCCCAATGTCTTCTTCACCGAGCCCTAGCAATCTTCATCTCCAACGTAGTCTCCATGCTACATCATCAATGACAACCTTATCATATAGAAGGTGTCACCACTGTCCTTCATGAAACAACATCTACAAGCTATGACATCATCATTGCATCATCATCTTTAATATAACACTCCAATGTTTCTGCACTACTTTCTGCACCAGCTCTAGATGGTGACTTCAAAAGTTCTGCACCAAACAATTCTTTAGGTGTCCTTCTCCAAGGTAGCACTCTTCAAATCTACTTCTAAGGTGATCAAGGGACAATTCCAAGATGTCTCCAAGATTACTTTCAAATAGGCTACTTCAACAAACTCTTAATCACAACGCTCCAAAGATAACCAACCTCCAAGGAACTTCTTCCAAGTGTGAGTAGGCCACTTTCTTCACTGCTTATACAAGAGGTATACATGAGGTACCATGAGGTCACCTTGTCATTTTACCTCTGTTGTAGCCCACAATCCTTGTTGTCCTTATTCTGCCCACAAGTCTCAATGAATAGAACAACAAAGGAAGACACCCCAGCGAAGTTAGCACTGTCCAGCAAAAATACAGTCAAGGGCACTAGTCCACAGTCTAGTTAAGGTAGTAAGGATTACTAGCCTGCACTCCAATCAGCACTATCACAAGTCTTACTAGCCTTATTCAAGGATCAATGCAGTAAGGACCACACATTAATAGTCAAAGGTAAGTCTCCTACAACAAGGTATGTATGATTAGTGTTTACATTTGAATTTTGAGTATCATCTCTGACATATGTTTTTGCAGGACAACGTAAGTATATACAATGTCTTGGTTATATCTCTATGTCTCTATATGTCACAATTAGTTTTTCGGATGTCCTATTCTTGATACTACACATTTTATGCTACATATTCTTGATGCTACACCAAGTTTGCTAAATCTATATGATGTTGTAAGTTCATGTTACTTGTCTTGTCATAGTTGATAGAATGGTCTCCGTTGTTGTAGTTAGATCTTGGTCCATCACAAGTCTAGGTTCTGTCATCAGTTTTTATTGTATATATCTTTAGGTCAGTTTTGGATATAGTCTTGCATAGAGTCCAGGCCTATATCAAGAGTGGGAGTCTTTTTCTACTGCTGCAACAAGTCAACAACAAAAGTGACAAGCACACTTCAGGTACGCATTCATTATTATGCACTTACGTGTGTTTTGCAGGCAGAGGTAAGTTGAAGGGTATTTTGTTTTGTTTTGGATTGGTTTCGCCGAGCAAATTTTGCACGCAGGTAGAAGAAGATTCAGGTACAACTTCAAGCAAGAATTCAAGAGCAGAAGTATCAAATCAAAGGAAGCATTTTAGCAGGACATCCTTTGAACACATGACAACCATCCGTATATTGTGAAGAAGTGTCAAGGCCAAGAGTCATCATTGTAAAGTTGTAAAAGAGTCATTTGTAAAAGTGTCATCATTGGAAGAGTCATTATTGTAAAAGAGTCAATTTGCCTAGAGTCGAAAAGGAATTATTGGGAGGTATAGGAGTCTCTGTTGGGATGATGTCATGGTTGGGTTGCAAGTCATAGAGTGATTGGGTATTTGGTCAAGTACATGAAAATCATTGTACATCTTATTATATTGTGGATTGTTGTCCCTAGTTTGGGAATCCACAGTCTTGTCTTATTTTAGTCATTATAGGGTGGTAGGGTGGTGCTAGGCAGGTGAATGAAGTCACCTACAGGTTGGGGCCTGTAAACACTTCAAGGTGGTAGGGTGGTGCTAGGGCGAGTTGTGGCTCGCTAGGGTGTTGGGGCATCCATTCAGTTGATTACTGAAGAAACCAGGGCGTTGGGGCGTCCTTCCAGTGGGAGCTGGAGAAGAATTCTTTTCTAGAATTCTAGGAAGTTGTTGCTTTCATTTCAGTTGGGGCTGAAGATTAAAGAATTTATTAGAAAAACGTTCAGTGGTTTTCGACTTAGAGGGGGTTTTCCACCTAAAATTCTTGTGCCTACTGTGTTCTTTTATTTACTGTTATTACTGCATAAACATTAATAATAATTGAATATTAACTAATGCTCTGAAAAGATTTAAAAGTGCTAATTGCTAAGGAATACTGATTCACCCCCCCTCTCAGTATTTCCAACAAAGGCTGCCTCTAAGGTAGTGAAAATTAATTTTCTTTGTGACTGTCCTTAAATTTCTGTGCATAGAATATTTGGAACAGTTTTGGGATAGTGTGGCTTCTCCGTTTTGCACCAATAATATCATCATGATGGTTTCCAACATCATGATGAAGGTATAGCATCATGTATTCAATGATAGTGCAGTAATACGTCACAGTGCAACCTTCATTAATCTGTCAAAGACACCAAAGTAGTCTTCCAATTATGTCAAAGTGTGGTCATTATTTAAAGAGTATGACATCATCAAGTGTATGACTCCATATGTCATCAAGGGTTAAGGTCTAGATCATCAAGGCACATGCAACATTATAGTTAGTTCAAGGGCTCCTTAGGACTTCTTCATTAATGGTTTGACATCTTTGTGGCTTGACATCTTCATTGATGGTGTCCTTATCAAACAAGAGTCCTAACATCATCATCTAGGACTAGGCATCTCAAGAATATTGACGTCTCGGTCAATGCCATATTGACATCAATGACAACCTTGATTAATAGAGCCCATATAGGCCTTTCTTTAATCTGCAAACATGAGTCCTCTTCTCATGAGTTTCGAAGCCTTCGGGCTGTTCTATATACACCTCCTCTTCTATCACCCCGTTCAAGAATGTTGTCTTGACATCCATATGGTGAATCTCCCATCCCATTTGCACTGCTAGGGATATAACAGATCTAATAGAGGTGTATCGAGCAACTGGGGCGAAGGTCTCTTCATAGTCTATGCCTTCTTTCTGAGCATACCCCTTTGCCACGAACCTTGCCTTGTACTTCTCTATACTGCCATCTGCAACATACTTGATCTTGTAGATCCATCGTGATCCTACAACTGATCTATCTTTTGGTCTAGGTACTATTTCCTAGACATCATTCGTCATGATGGAGTTGTATTCTTCCACCATAGCATCCACCCATACTTGGTGTTGAACAACTTCCTGAAGGCTAGAGGGTTCTTCAACCTGAGCTACCAATGCCTGGTATCTATCAGGTTGTCTATGTTGCCTTTTCTCGGTTCTAGGAGCTCCAACAAACTCCTCTGCGTCTCTCAATATCTGTCGTACTTCTTTGTTGGTTCTACCACTGGTGGTGGGAGGCTCAACCAACTCCTCCTCCTGATCCTGTCGTTCCATTTGTTGAGAACTATCTGCATTTCCTCCTTCTGAGGAGATATTGGTACTAGTCACTGTACTCGATCCAAGTGTTTGTCCTCCTTGCTGCTCTTGGACTAATGGAACATCTCCTGATTGATCTTCTGCAAACATCTCACGAGATTTCCTAAACGATCTGTCCTCCATGAACTTTGCATCCCGTCTCGCTACAATCTTCCTGCTGCAGTGGGCAGTGGGCAACATGATGCAACATGATGAGAGGAGGTGCAGTGCAAATGTAGTGTTGGGAGAAAGGACCAGCAACAACACAGATGTAGAGGGAGTTGCAGTGCAGATGCAGTGCTGGGAGGAAGGACTAGCAACAACATGGATGCAGAGGTAGCTGTTGTACAGATGCAACAGTGGCAGTGGCAGAACCATGGGCAGCAATACAGGAGGCAGCAGTGCAGAGGATGTTGGGCAGGAAGGCCTAGCATCGGCACAGGTACCGATGCCGGATGATTAGAGTAAACCTTAGTGAGGAGTATTGCTAGAGCACAGTCCTCGCTAAGAGGGAGTGTTGATTCGGGGTAGCATCGGATGTGCTCTAGCCACGAAATTTGGTGGAGAGGTTGGGGCACATGACATCTCCAATACGCAGAAAGGGTTTGGGAAGATTCTAAATAGATCAGCAGATATTAAAATAATTAATATTTTTAATGGAGTCCCTAAGTTTAAACTTAGGGAAAATAAAATATTAATGAGTATTAATATGAATCTGTGTTAGAGTGGTCCAAAAGACATGGATCAAGCCAAATCTAATCTTAGTCGTTGATTAGGGACTTAATCTCGGCCGTTGAATCGTCAATAGGAAAAGTATAAGAGGAGGCTTGAGGGTCACTTGGAGATTACACCAGATGATCAGTCATTCTATTCTCTAGAGTGGGGTTTGCTAAGAGAGATAGAATCAGTGATCGGGAGAGCAGCTGAGGGGCATTGAGTACAGAGAAACAGAGAAGGCAGAGATTGTGCCGGGAGAGCAGCGCAATAGCCAAGGAGGGTGACGCAAAGCCAGCAAGGGCTCACACAGAGGCAACGAAGTGCTGCGTAGAGCACCAAAGGGGCAAGCGTAGCTGACGCAGAGGCTCCCAGAGCTGACTCAGGGCCTCCTGGGGCTGATGCAGGCCAAGAAAGGTTGATGCAGGGCCGGTGTGAGACAGAGAGAAGGTTGATGCAGTCCAGATTGGGAAGATGCTAGGGTTGAAGGGGCAGTTTGTGTCGAGGAGCTGTGGGAAGGGTTTTCCGGGGTTTCAACCAGGAGATTTCTCTCAAACTGTGAGGTATAGCTGCTAAGGAAATTCTTTGTTGGGTAGGCCAGTTACGACACCCAGATTGTACTATGATATTGCTTAATAAAGAAACCCCCAAATATCTGCACCGGTTTTCCTGCATTGGGTTTTTCCGGGGACGTAGGTCCAAAAATAATGGTGTCATGTGGTGTCTATTCTTGTTTCTTTTAGTTGCTGATCTCTAATGTGTTGAGCATGCATTGGTGTTTATTTTCAGTATTTACTTTGTAAATAACTTGTTAAAGAAAAATTAACAAGTAGGTAGGAATAAATAAGGAAAAGTGCACAAAGGGTTTCTAAATTAAGTAAACTTAGAAACTTCAACATTCTTATCTTGGGTTCCTAGCCCTCAAAGAATATCGGTCCTCTTGCCTACTCTTGTCTTGGATTCCCTACACATCCTCAAAGAGCTTCAGATACCAGATGATTACCCAATCCTTTCATTCTTTCTTCCCAGGTGAAGACAAGAATGTTGTGTCTATCTCTCCCTCTTAACCAGGAAAGATATGCCTATTCCTGTAAAGGAATGTACCCAAGTTCCCTCTGACCAACAACTTGCCCAAAGTCTCAATTAGGGACTTGTCAGAGCGACCTCTTAACTAGGGACTCTCTTATTCATCAACATCTTCTTCTTCGTGGGTCGTTCAGTTGCTTGATCAATTTCTTTCCTTGATGTCATGAAATTCAGTCGAGCTTCTTCCTTGTAGGGCATTAGCCATCCATCACTTTCCTTCTTGGTTCGTCATGTCATTCCTTTCTTCATGGAAAGTGGCCTTCTTGATACATATCTAGAACCTTCGTCATATGGCTACTTCTTCCTCATCATGTTTCTTTCAGGAATTTCCATCCACCACATGAATGCTAGTTGTACTTGTACTTACAACTCTTGTGCCAGTAGCCTTGCATGAACTCATCCAGATATTATTCAAGAAATCAAAATATAACATTAAGTCAAATAGTACCTTACGAGATGGCTCTTCATCATGACATCTTCCTGTAGGTATCAACATCCTACATACATGTTGACACATCTCCAAAGATATCCATTGTCAAGGGTCTCCATCTTTTTTAGACTTTCATCAGAGTCTTCATATCTTTTCGGGAGATTTCCTAGTCAAATCTTCTTGGTATTTTGGATGTTGATTGCCTTCATCATGGTTGCATATCTCACGATCTCTTCCTTCCTCACACATTCCATTCCCAGGAGCTTTCAATCAGAGTTTCTTAATTGTAGTCAACCACCTCATACTTCATATGAGGACATATTATGTTGATTTCATATAGTGCGACTTATGCCTTCCTGCATCCTTTCAGAGGAAGAGATCCTTTTTCTTTTGATCATGCTTCTCAAGATAAAAGTAACAATCCATGTTACCTGCAACCATACGACATGACATTATAATATTAAACACAAGCATACATACCTCATTTTACCCTTAGGTCATCTAGGTTTCTTCCAACAGCTTCCTTGATTGAAAAGATCTTCAATCCCTTGATCTGCTTTATTTCTCATATCATCATACCATCATCCCATGAATTCCATAACTTGAAGTTCCTGATGAAACACTTGCTTCCTCTCTAGATTAGTGAACCCTCTGATGAAGATTTCCATCAGAGAATCTTGAGGATCTTGCATATTATTATCTGGCAAATGCTTCCTTTTTGACTTGATGTATGATGAGCTTTATCCTGAATGACTTCTTCCTTTTCTTCAATGTCCAATGAGGTTCTCAAGAGTTATATCCTTCATGTTTGACTGCCATGGATTTTGTCCTTCATGATTCCCATGGTGATGTCACGAGCTCTTGTTTCTAATGCTTTCATGATGCCATGATGCATCTTATTATCATGGTCATGTCAAAAAATTGAGGAGCTTATGATAAGACCCTTTTGTGAGGGATACCATCTCAATCATAGTAGAGATTTTTTACTCCATCTTTCCTTGGCCCTTTTCTTCAGTTTCCTCCATATTTCTGGTGATATGAGCTTCTTTCCATAGCATTGAATCTTAGCTATACTATTCTGTCTTGTTTGAGGACCAAACTTCCCTTTCCTTTCTGCACATGTTTGAGTCCTTTAACCTTCAACACTTTTTCCCTCAACTTGTCTTTTTCTATCTAGCATAGAGACCACAAGTTGTCGAATGAGGTAACATTCTTGTTCATGGACATTTGTTCCCTGGCTTATCAGTTAGAACAATGATGATTATCTTCTTATCATCTCTCCTAGATCTCCCAATTGAGATCTTATGAAGATATCCCTTCATTCTTTGATACCTTCAATCGGGTCCAAGTGATATGACCTTCTTTACTGCATTTCAGAGACTATATCTTCTAGCATTTCATATATCTCTTTTATGTCTCCTTTCTTGCTACATAGGGATGAGAGACTTTAAGAGTTCTCTCCCACCCTCCCATGAATTCAAAGGAGACCTTTTTCCTTGATATGTTCATTGATTAATGAAAATACTTGTCATGTGAAGATAAAATCTTCACCTTGATCGTGTTTAAAGTGGTTGAAGCAGATGCATTGATGCGTCCTCTGGATGAGATCCTTGAAGTAATGATAGGAAGCTTGCCTTCTTGCCGTCAAGTTACTTCAACTTATACATCTGATCCTTATGATTAACAAACTATTGATAAACTTGAGATGGCATTGTTATTGCTATCACACAATTGAACCTTTGAAATATTCTATTGAAGTTGCAGCATCGTGTAGAACCATAAAGCATCGAGGTCACTTGCTATGATCATCTCCTTATAGTACTGAGAGCTATCACTTAGTATTACTGTGACTGCATCAACGAACACCTTCATTCCACATCGAGCATTGTCCATACAAACTATGACTGTGGTATAGTGAGACTTATTTCTGAGTATTATGCTGTAGATGATCCACTGCCATCAGGTTAAGGGAATCCGAGTTGTCAAGACTGTAATTTTTATAGAAAGGATTTAATCCGAGGTTGAGATTACTGTGGTAGTTGTAGATTGCTGTTATAGACTGATTCTTGTAGATCTTGATCCTTTTCTCTTGATAACCTTCAACTTGCTTTGATGCCCTTCTTGAAACTTGAGTGTCTCTTTTATGCCCTTCCTTTGACTTCAACACCTTAGCTCTGATACCATGTTGAAGAATCTAGGGCAATCAAGGTTAATCAGATTCTTCTCTTCATGATAACTATTTGTGAGGTATTTTAACTTTTTCTTATTAGCACAATCTTCTTTTGATATTATTAGAGTGTGTTTTCTTAGTTCATCAAATAGCTACCAAATCAAAAGACACAAGAACAGAAGTGCCAAAACCTCTCACTCTTTGAGAGGAAAACCCACACAAAATTCTTCTTATAGAGATTCCACTCGCAAATACCAAGACCATGACCTTTTACCTATTAGGCCACTCCAAGACCAAGACACCAATCCTCTTCTCTGTCACTGCTGATTTCATCATCATCACTGCTACTTCACCGAGGTCATCATTATTGCAACACAAAAGTCATTACAGTTTCACCATTGCTGTACCTTCACCTAGATCATTGCTGCACTCTCACTAAGATCATCACCATGTCAACGAGGTCTCTATACTGGCCTTCATCAATGCATCGAGATCTTCATCATGACCTTGTCTTCATTAAGATTATGACTGAGACCACAATTGCCATTAGGCCGAGATCATGACTGTGTCTAGTATGTCGAGAGTGTATTACTGTGGGATAACAATTATTACGAGACAATGATTAGTGTCTAGAGAGTGTGCCGAGAGTGTATCACCTCAATTTTCTTCATCACAAATATGTCGAGACAGTGATCAACACTGAGATCTTCATCATCACAACTATATCGAGGCAATGACTGTGTTCTTTCCTTGCACAGAGATCATCATCATAAATATACCGAGACTGTCACCACCGAGGAGATTGAGACTATAATTACTCACCGTAATTACTCACAAAATTGCAGAAGCATCCGAGATTGTGTCCTCATGTAATGTGGATTTCAGACCCCTGTACCCATACGAAAAATTCAGAGAATCCGAGTTCCTATTCCTGTTCTTATGCGAAGATCAGCAAGGTATATATAGTAGTTTCATCTCCATAATAAGACGACATGAGATAGTGAACTGTTGTTTCTTCATTTGATGAGCCGACATGGGTTCCTTTGTGCATTTAGAGGCCAACATAAGAAGAGAACTGTGTGCTTGTCGTTGAAGGGCTATTTGACAATGTTTATGACTCAAATAAATTTGATACATGCCCAAGAAGGGTTTTTCATGACAATGACTCTTTGACCTTTAAAGATAAATCCTAAGGTTCTCAATGGGAGCCATCTATAAATTAAAATTCTTGCTCATGAAACCCATGAAGCAAGCATACTAATAAATTCATTTTCTTGTTTACAAAAATCATAATTACAATGTCATTATGAAGACCGAACCTAGTTACCCTTTCTTCAACAATAAGTCCCATTGAGCTATGGCCTAGGAGGTATGGTCATCTACATTACAAGGTCATCCCTACTCTTAGTCAAATGGTTCGTGGTATTCCTAATATGAAGTTGGATCGTGAAGGAGTGTGCAAGGGATGCTCTTTGGGGAAACATACTAGAAAGCCATTTCATAATAGTGAAACTAGGTCTAAAGAGATGATCCAAAATGGATCCTAGAAACCCTCTAAGTCTTCAAAAACCAAAAACTATCGCAGAGGATAAACCTTTAAAAATGGAAAAAAACACTATCGGGAGTGAAAAACATAAAGAAACAACGAAAAACAGAGCTAATGGAGGTCAAAAGAATGATGCACAGGGGCCGTCGGATCTGGTCGATCAACGGTCCAAATCCGATCGGCATATCACAATCGGAGATGGCAAGCGGAGGCTATCATGTGAAAGTTGCGACAACGATCAGCGCGGGTCAACGAGGATGGTCAATCAAGCGCACAGATCAACGACCCAGGTTAACCCGCAATATTGCATCGGAAAAATACAAAGGAGCACTTACCAAAGGCCCGGGGACTATGAGATTGCGATATCGCATCGGAGCGATACAAAAGAGCAGGGCCAATATACATGCGACTTGTGATAAAGCCGGAATCGACGGGGTTATGGATGAAATTTAATATATTTTGAGTTCCGTAAAAAGGAGTTTTTCAATGTAAATTCGTGTTTTCGTTAAATAAACGAAAAACAAAAGAAATGCGAATTGGGCGATAAAATGGACTCGAAAGGGTTTATACATGCCGCAATATACATTTTGAGTTTCGTAACGAGCAGGATTTCGGGGGGGCCGTAGGCGGTAAGTGGTATTGGCTGGGCTCCGCCACGTGGCCAGGCGTCGGAGAGAGAAAACCACCCTTTTCGGGCGGGTAATCTCCATGCGTGTGAGCCACCCGAAATCAATAATAACCATTGGATCAACGATCACTTGCGATAGCGCCCAAAGACGGATCCGAAGGGATTATGGGGCGGAATTGATAATATTTTAGGTCCGATAGACCGCGTTTGGGCGGATTTTCTTGTGTTTTTGTGTATTTCTCTGTGTAAACAGAGAACAACTGTTTTGGGGATTTCTAAAGCGCCGATGGTTCCTTCCATTGCAGAACAGGTGGCCACCATCCCTGAAGACATTACACCATGATTGGTTAACGCTCAGAGGGGGTTTGAACGGACAGAGGCCGGAAGCCAAAGAGCCCAGAAGATGAAATGAACAGACAACGCCGATTGGCTTAAAAGCCACAAAATGACAGAGACAGAAGCAAGCAATGCTGAGACAGAGAGAAACAAAGACAGAGAAGGAGAGGGAGAGTCTATGTACTCAGAGAGACTTGAGGGATTCAAGTAAACTCCTGTTGTTTTATATATGTTGTGTTGAGACTCAAATTGAGCTCACTTTTGTAAAACTCTGTTCTTGAAGACATAATAGAGAGGTCACCACTGAAGGCTGGACCAGGAGACATAGCCCAGGAGTTTTGGGTGAACTCCTTGATTATCTTGTTGTGTTATGTGTGTGTGTCTGTTATGTATCTTTAACTGCTTCATTGTCTATATTATTTGCAATCTTATCGATCCGTTGCACTAAGTAATATAGGCAAATCCATGCACATGAGTTGGTAATAACTTAATATGAGTCTAAGATCTCATTTTCAGATCAAGAGATATTAGACCTCATCCATTCCGATGTGTGTGGGCCCATGTTTGACAAATCAATTTCAGGTCATCTTTACTATGTGACATTCATTTATGACCATTCTAGGAAGACATGGCTCTACCTACTGAAAACTAAAGATGAAGTATTTGATAAGTTCAAGGAGTTTAGGGCTGAAGTGGAAACCCTAACTGAAAGAAAGATAAAAACTCAGAGGTATGACAATGGTGGGGAATGCACTTCTAAAGAGTTGATTGCATATTGTAAGGAAACAGGTATTAGGAGGGAGCTCATTTTTCCCTACTATCCTGAACAAAATGGATTGGTCGAAAGGAAGAATAGGTCAATTAAAGAAGGTATTCGAACTATGCTCCTTGATCAAGATCTATCGAAGTTCTTATAGGGAGAAGCAACGATGACTGCCATATACTTTCAAAATAGAAGTCCTCATAAGAGTTTTGATAATACTACACCTGAAGAAGCATTCACATGGAAGAAGTTGAGTGTGGATCACCTCAAAATCTTTGGAAGTCTAACATATATCCATGTTCCGAAAGACAAGCGAAAGAAGTTGGACTCGACAAGTATCAAGGGAATATTTGTTGATTATAGTCTTTCCTCAAAAGCATATAGAATCTACATAAAGGAAGGAAGACACATTGAAGTAAGTAGGGATGTCATATTCAATTGACATCAAGCATACAAGAAATCAAAGGATATTCCTATTGATTCTAATGACGAAGAAGTTCCCATATTTGAAGAAGAAGAAGTTCATCATGAAAACTCTAGTACAAATATCGAAGAGGAAGGACCAAGTGAGCCTATTCAATCGGTGGTTGTCCCAACCACAAGGAAGAGGCCAAATTGGTTGAAAGCTACATTAGAAGATGGTGAAGGACATAAGCTACGAAAGGTTCCTTCAGGGAAAGTAAGAAACCAAAGAGATATTTTGGCTATGCTGTATATATGACAAATAATTGAAGTTGAATCATCTACATTCAAGGAAGTTGAGCATGAAGAGATTTGGAAGAAAGCTATGTAGGAAGAATATCAATCCATCGTGAAGAATGAGGTTTGGGAGATCGTTCGTAGACTTAGTGACAAATCAGCTATCACATCAAAGTGGATCTATAAAATCAAACATGTTGTTGATGGAAGTATAGACAAGTACAAAGCAAGATTCTTTGCAAGGGGTTTCTCTCAAAAGGAAGGCATTAACTATGAAGAAACCGTTGCACCTACAGCGAGGTACACTACCATTAGATCGTTGGTTTCATTAGCTGCTACAATGGGGTGGAATATCCATCAAATGCATGTTAAGACCGCATTTCTGAATGGGACTATTGATGAGGAAGTGTACATCGAACAACCTGAGGGCTTTGAAGTGAATAACAGGGACTCTCATGTTTGCATACTTAAGAAGGCCCTATATGGCTTGAAGCAAGCACCTACGGCTTGGTATGCAAGGATGGATGCATGTCTACTTAGAATTGGGTTCATGAAGAGTTCCGCTGATCTGAATCTATACATCAAGGCCGCAGATAATGAGCCTATCATTATTCTACTATATGTGGATGATCTATTCATCACAAGTGTAGAGCGAAGAATTCAAGAATGGAAGAAGATGTTGGTCACTGAATTTGAAATGAAGGATCTAGTACTGATGCACTATTACCTAGGTCTAGAAGTATGGCAGAGACCAAGGCAGATATATTTGGGGCAAGCAAAGTACATCATCAAGTTATTGCAGAAATTTGGGATGATGGATTCCAAGTTGATGACTACTCCTACGATCACCAACCTCAAGAAATTGAGGGGCTCTAACTCTAGTCTCGTGGATCCTACCTCATATTGATAGTTGGTGGGTTCCCTGATGTATCTGGTAAATACTAGGCCAGATATATGTTTTGCAGTGAACATTCTTAGTCAGTTTCAGTTGGAGCCTCATCATGATCACTGGATAGTTGCCAAACATATATTGAGGTATCTTCGTGGCACTATACATCACTGCCTAAAGTATGATAGTAAGGAAGTTAAGCTAATTGGCTTCACAGACTTTGATTGGGGTGGCAGTGAGACTGATGGAAGGAGCACTACTGGAGGATGCTTTAGTCTGGGAGCTGTTATGATCTCATGGATGAGTAGGAAGCAAGATCCCGTTGCATTGAGTAGTGCCGAGGCAGAATATGTGGTTGCATGTGAAGTAGGAAAAGAGGTTGTTTGGTTGAGGAAGCTTCTGACAAATTTATTTGAGAAGTCTCTGGGTCCTATTGTGATTAATTTTGACAATCAAAGTTGTATCAAGATGTCTTGAGATCCCATGTTTCATTCGAAGACGAAACATATTAATAATAAGTTCCAGTTTATTAGGAATTTGGTGCAGGATGGGATCGTGAAGTTGGAGTATGTCTTGACAGATGAACATGTAGCAGACATACTGACAAAGGCTCTTCCTAATAAGAAGTTTGAATATCTAAGGAACCTGCTTGGTTTGGTAGATATTGTTGAATGTATTGATGATAAGAAAGTGGAAGAGATTTGTTGAGGCTTTGTGAGTGAAGAATTTCCTGGGGAGACATATGGTTGACACTTTGTGTTGATATCTGGATCCCGAAGTTGAAAAGGTGGTGTTGGTTATTGAGCTCTGTTTTGGATACACACTTGTATGTTTGGGTTGGTGGTTACCAAGTAAGCCTGATGGTACCTAGAGGGGCTAAAAGCTTGAGTCCACCTTATTCCCACTTGGATAGATTGCCCTGGTCAGAAATCTAGTCCGTGGCATTGTAGTGCCTAAATTGTTGAGTGACTGGTTGGATAGATTGCCCTGGTTAGGAATCTAGCCCATGGCATTGCGGTGCCTAAAAGTTCTTCATGGTTCATATAGTTTGAGATCTTCCATTGTATTTGTACATTATGAATATCTCCCTAGTTAAGAGGGAGTGTTAGAAAATGTAACTATGTTCAATCCTCAATAATGTACATGAGTCATTATGTAATGCACTTGTCAAAAGAATAAAGAAAACAATTATTATTATTATTATTGTGACTTATTAACGCATGGGTTTCATGCTTGGGTCACCATGTTTTAGGTCAGTGTCCCCATTGAGGACTTCTAGGATTTATTCTGAGTCTATAGAGTTATTGTACATTTAAAGAGACCCTTCTTGGGCTTTTGAATCATGTAAAAACATTAAGTATTGAGTCAAATATGAATTATGTAACCTTCACACCATGTCGGCCTAAGAAAACATCAAGTCGGCCTAAGGACCCTAATTCGACCCACAAGAAGCCTATATATACAAAGAGGTCGAAGTCATTTGGAGCATCAACTCTCAAGCAAGTTCGATATCTCAAGAAGAGCTGGAGAAGTGCGAAGTCTGTTGCCGGGAGGTTGAAAGAAGTGCATGTTTGGGGAAGTCTATAGAGAGGAAGAAAATTGAACTTTTGGGTCCTCTCTCTCTCTGTTTCATGGTCTGGATTGGGAGATTGAAGTCTCTTAAGATTTCACTGTTGCCGGAAGCTACTGCTTAATTGAAGTTGCTGGAAGGGGTCAAAGATCTAGGAGGTTGACTTGGTGTGGCGGAAAGTTTGGTCTTGGTCTAGGGCAAAGAGTCTCAAAGAATACTATTGAAAGGAAGAATTATTTGGACTAGGTTTTCCCGTCGAGGGGGGTTTTGCCCTGGCATAGCACCTATATCTTGTGTCTCTTGTTTTGTGATCTTCATACACACATAATATGGTAATTGCTTGATAAAAGATAAGATAATAAAGAAGTAAAAGAAGCCAACACAATCACAAGTAATTATCAAGAAAGGAGAATCAAAGCCCAATATAATCACTTTGATTTTCCAACACTTTGTAGATAAAAGCACTGTGAATAAATTTTTGCAACAAGGATATTATTGGCCTACCATTTCTAGGGATGCCACAAAATATGTTATAAGTTGTAGGTGTCAAAGGATGGGAAAGCCAGTATAGTCTGATGAAATGCCACTGCATAGTTTGAGAAGTGGGGCCTTGACTTTGTGGGGCCGATCAACCCACCATCGAAGAAAAAAGCGTGCATCTTGGTATGTACTGACTATGTGACCAAGTGGGTGGAGGTAAAGGCTTTACCAAGGGAAACTGAACAAGCAATGGCTGAATTCTTATATGAGGAGATCTTAGTTCGATTTGGCGTACCACGAGAAATTGTCACAGATCAAGCATCCAAGCTTATTCAAAATCTCACTGAGAAATTCAGGATTAAGCATCGAATGTCTACCCCCTACCATCCACAGGTTAATGGACAAGTTGAAGTTACTAACAAAGTACTGGAAAATATCTTGACCAAGACAGTGCAACAACACCATAGAGATTGGGTCAAGAAGCTTCCAGAAGCCTTGTGGGATTATAGAATTACTTGGAAAGATACTATGAGTGTCACTCCATATGAGCTTGTGTATGGGAAACAAGTTGTTCTCCCTATTGAATTTGAGATCAAGACACTGAGAATTGCTTTGCAAATAGGAACAGAGCTTTCTGAATCACAAAAACATCGACTAGATCAACTTAATGAGTTTGATGAGATCTGTCACGATGCCATACACCAGATAATTGTTGTACTACAACAACTCACAAAGTGGCATGCTAAGTTTATAAAGAAGAAAAGTTTAAAGAAGGGGATTGGGCTCTTTTGTTTGATTTTAGATACAAGGATTTCAAAGGTAAATTTTACACTTGATGGTTGGGGCCTTACGAGATCAAAACCATGTTTGATAACGGGTTTGTGTGACTTTGTACTATCGATGAGGCGTGGACACCGCTAATGGAAAATGGACATCGATTGAGATTGTATCAAAAACCCTAATCTAAGGAAGAATTTATCTAGTGGTTGGCAAAGCAGTCTGATATGAAGGTCATAGAGTGAGTGGATACCCCACTCTCCTCTACAACTCTTTAATTTTTCAATCCATATGATTTTGAAAACAAAAAAAGAGAAAAAGATCTGGCAGCAAAAATATGGCTTCCAGGCGCTACTGGCACTAGTAATTTAAAAAAACCAGACTTTCGCTAGCATCACTAGGAATAAGAAACTTCCAATTATGAAAACCCTTTGGGAGCAATTGGATGGGCTTGTGCTAGAAAACTGGGATTCCAGTTGACATAGTTCGAAAAAAAAGGAAAAGAAAGAGAAAAAAAGAAAAAGAAAAAGAAAGTATAATAATAAAAATTGTTAGCGTGATCTTTAGTGTTGCTTGTTGTCGAACAATTAATTTTGCAGGAAAGATATGATCATCGTTTATTTGAGATTATTCTTCAAGATCAAATCATAAAATGAAGACAAAGGGTGATGAAACTATCTATCGCATGTTTATCTCCACGAGCTAGGTACTCTTTGACTATTTTTTAGTTTCTTTTCTTAACGTATATAGGAGCTAATAACATGTAAAGTCACCATGAGCATGGCTGATTCTATTTTAAGGATTAATTTCCCTCCTTACTCTACATCATATCCACCTTCTCCTAAAGACAAGATCATCACTTTATCCCTTCCATAATTCCATTACCTATTTTATGGCCCTAACTACCCTTCTCATCTAATTCTTAACCCACTTTAACTACCCTTCTCATCTAATTCTTAACCCACTTTATTCTTGACCAACCTATGCCTAATGCAATATCTATCTACATAATACCTTGCCTAAAACCACCTAAAGATAATACAACCTCAAATCTACCAATTTGACATTTCCTTGCCATAATATGAAAACTAGTCCTCATCATTTAAATGGTCGAATTATGCGATGTTGAACAATGTAACTAGGTTTGGTCTTCATAAATGTATTTAAGTCACAATATAATGTATTTGTCAAAAGAAAGAAAATGAAATTTTATTATTATTAAAATTGACTTATTAAAGCACGGGTTTCATGTTTGGGTCAATTATTTTTAGGCCAAAGCCTCCATTGCAGACTTCTAACGTTTGTGTCAAGTGTCTTTGTCCATGTCATGATGTAAAGAACCCTTCTTGGTATTTATTTGTCAAGAAATAAAATTGTTTTCTATTAAAATTAGTCTTCTAGGCCTCCTACACCAAGTCGGCCTCAAAACTGGACAAGTCGGCCTAAAACTGGGCAGCAGAATCACTATATAAAGGCAACAACTCGACCTCATTTGTCACACACACACAACAAGTTCAATCTATAGTAACTGGGCCAAGAAAAAGTGTGAAATTCAAGGAAGAAGGAGAAGAAGGATAGCGAAGAAGGAGGACTCTTTCAAGCATAAAAATCGAAATTTTCTCTCTTTCCCACACATGTGAAGCTGTGCAGCTGTTGGAAGGGGGCCGAAATTCTGCAGTAACTAGGAGGCCGAAATTCTATTGCAAGAGGTCGAAATACTGCAACTGGGAAGTTGAATTTCTGGATTGTTGCTAAGTTGGAGCTAGTGGATAAGAAGAGACTACAATATGGGGGCCGCATTTTTGTTGCAGGGGGTCGAAACACTGCAACTGGGAAGTCAAATTTCTGGATTGTTGCTAGGTTGGAGCTAGTGGATAAGAAGAGACTACAATATCATCTTGGAAGGTTGACTTGGTGGAGGAGAAAAGTCTGTTGGTTTAGGGTCTTGGTCCATCTCAATTTGAATTACTGAAGGAAGAGTTCTTGACTAGGTTTTCCCCTATATAGGGGTTTTAGCCCTGTCTGTCCGCCTACATTTGGTGTCCCCGATCTTCATATTTTGTTTTTGATAATTGCTTGATGAACTAAGATAAAAGAACATAAGAAAGATACAAGGATTATCACAAGTAATTATCAACTAAAGAAAATCTTTCTACCTTTTTGATTTTCTAACATGGTATCAGAGCTAAGTTGAAAAAGAAGAAGAAAAAAAGGCAGGTTAAAGGCTCTATTAAGGAAAAAGGAGATTAAAAAAAGGGACATTAAAAGGGGATCACATAAGAAGACAAACCTACTATTTACAAGAACAATGACAAACTCAATGAAGGGAGAAAACAAATTAGAAGGGGCCTCCAACTATAGGTCCTGGAAAAAGAGAATAGATCTCATTCTCGAAAAAAACAAAGTTTTAAATTTCGTTCAAGGAAAAGTCAAGAAGCCTATTGATGAATCAAGTAATGTAGAGAAAGCAAAGTTTAGAGAAGTTGAAATTGTGGCTATGAATCTAATAGTGGATGGAGTTAAGGATAACTTAATTCCATACATATCCAACATAAATTACTCTCAAGAAATTTATGAGGCTCTCTCCAAGTTATTCACAATCAAGAACATTAACAAGCCTCAAGAATGAACTAAGAACTGTTAAGATGACAAAAGATGATACTATTTTATTATACTTTATAAGGATATCTAGAATCAAGGATGAACTCCAAATAATAGATGAAGTTGCCCTAGAAAAGGAGTTCGTAATTACTACCCTTCTAGGGCTACCTAAATCTTGAAGTGCTTTTGCATCAGGACTTAATAGTTGGAAGAATACTCCAACATTTGAACAAATGTGGAATGCATGTAGTCAAGAAGAAGCCAAAATATCGATGGTAAACAACAACAAGGAGGATGAATAAGAAAACACCTCGAATGCTTATTCTACTCATCACAAGAAGAAGGGAACTTTCAAGAAGTTCAAATGACCAAAGAAGAAAATGGACTTATCCAAGGTTGAATGTTGCAATTGCCACAAGATGGGACATTACAAGGGTCATTGTCCTGAGAATCCAAGAAACAAGAAGAGAAATAGGGATTAATCAAATGTCACTTATGAAGCTCCATCTAAGAAAAACAAGACTGAAGAAGAATCTGAAGGACTTATACTACGAAGTCCTCCCTTTCACATATCCTCCCTTGGTCTTCTATTCTAAGTTTTGAATTTCCTTTATGTTTTTATTTCTAATTATTGTAGGTCTAACATGTTGTGTTAAGACATTTTTGAATTATTTTTATAAGTTGTAGGTATCCCTCAAAGATTGGATTAAGAGGGAGCCTCCATCATTTACCAAAAGATAAGTATTTTATTCCTTGTCTCCTCTTTTGTGTTTGGTTTCTCTCTCATATCAAAGTATGTTTGTATTGTATGCTAATAACCTTTCTCTTTATATTTTTCTTGGTTAGGAAAGCTTGTTGTTTGCTCAAGGGTTATGGAGAAGACTTCAAAGGATAGACTTGAAGCATGAAAGAAGTTCTATTGAAGCCCTTCAAGCATTGATGTCCTACAAGGTTTGTTAAGAAACAACCCAAGGTATGTCTTAGCCTATAAGCTTTGTTACAAAGTTCTCTTCATATAAAGGTACGATCATTCTTCTTTTAAATTTTGCTCTACATTACTAACATCGTTATGTCTAGGGTTTTGAATCGTAAGAGATTCTTGTTTGATTAATCATCAGATTGAATCTACCCTCATTATATTTTGATCATTCATATGGAACCCTAAAAGGTTCTCTATAAAACCCTAACCTAAGGGTATGTCTATATTTATAAAACCCCAATCTACTTAGGGTTGATGATGAAGTCTAGAAATCCTATTTTCTTAATGTTTAGAGTTTTGATATTGTTATAATAGAAACCCTAGTCCTTTAGGGTTTGTTGTTAATGTTTAAATGAAACCATAGATCCTTAGGGTTTGATAAATTAGGGTTTATGAGCAAAACCCTTGTTATATCTATAGTAAGATTCTATGGATAAATCCTTAGGTGTGTATTTGTTTGTTTCGTTGAAACCCTAGTCTTGTCAAAATTTGTTATATGTCTAACTTTAATATATTAATGTTCGTGTCTTAGGATTACCTAGTAGATAGTGTTGTGATTCTTTAGTACCTGATTATAAAATCCTAGATATGTATATATGCTGACCTGTTTGTCGTTGTTGATGGTTTAGCCCATGAATTCTAGAGTTTGTAACAATGCTTAGTAAAGATTGATAACCTAGGATTTGGTGATATTATTAATATGTTTTAGTTTTGATATCTAGGGTTTGCAACAAGCCCTAGTAGAATCTAACATGCATAGTAGAATTGTTATTTGATTAAATTGATAATATCTAAAGGCTTTGTGGAATCTAAGGTTTGCAAGAGTAAGAGTCTGTTATCTTGATTGAGTTGCTTTAAGTCTTAACAATAATCCTAACAAAAGGTTAAAATATGTTTCTCTTATTGAACCTAACTAGGTTTAGGTATCAAATGTCTAAAGTTTGAAGTTTTAATGCTTCCATTATAATGACTTGATTTTTAGTATAGTTAACTTCATGCTTTTGTATATTTGTATTTGGTTGTACTTGCTATTGAAAGATTTGTAGGTACACAATCTTCAAGATAATGAAGATATTCATATAAGCATGATGAAGGAAGATAACCTTGATACTGTAAGAAGGAATGGAGCCATAAAAGATTCTTCAATGTTATGGAAGAAGGAAGTGGTTAATCTCCCTAAGTTGAGAGGGAGCTTGGATAGAAGAAAGGGTATATCTCCCTAGTTGAGAGGGAAGGCATATTATGATAGTGAATACTTTGAAGTAAGCAAAAGTACTATCAATAAATGTTCGTGATTCATGAAGTTGCAAACAAAAGACTTGAGAAGTACTAAGGCTATATTTGGTGTTGCTAAAGAAGTGGTAGAAGAAAGCTTCCGACAAGATGTATTTGGATAACTTGTTGATGATATAAGCAGCATCCAGACCTCGAAGGTTTGTGTTTACTTGTTTGTATGTTTGAAAGTTTATTACTGATTGGGGTTGTGATTGTATAGGTAAATCTCTCCACAAGAAGGTTGAAACACTTTGGAAGCATGCTTGGACAAATGGATATATCTAGTTTATTAGGGAGAGTTGAAGCATCTAATGGCGGATGCTTGGGAGGACATATGGCCAGCTTGTGTGTTGATGTCTAGATCCCGAAGAGGGAGGGTGGCGTTGGTCTTGGAGCTCTGACCTTGGATACACACCTAGATCCCTAGGTTGATGGTTAGTTAGTAAGCCTGATGGTACCTAGACTGGCTAAAAGCTTTAGTCCATCTTAGTCCCACCCGGATAGATAACCCTGGTCAGGTATCTAGTCTGTGGCACTGAGTGTGCCTGAACTCTTCGTAGTTCATTTTGGAGATCTTCCATGTACCTCTATATAGTTGTAATTATGAATACCTCCCTAGTTAAGAGGGAGTGTTGAAGAATGTAACTAGGTTTGGTCTTCATAAATGTATTTAAGTCACAATATAATGTATTTGTCAAAAGAAAGAAAAAGAAATTTTATTATTATTAAAATTGACTTATTAAAGCATGGGTTTCATGCTTGGGTCAATTAATTTTAGGTCAAAGCTTCCATTGTAGGCTTCTAGGGTTTGTGTCAAGTGTCTTTGTCCATGTCATAATGTAAAGAACCCTTCTCGAGAATTATTTGATAAGAAATAAACTTATTTTATATTAAAATTAGTCTTCTAGGCCTCCTCCACCAAGTCGGCCTAAAAATGGGCAACAAAATCACTATATAAAGGCAACAACTCGACCTCATTTGTCACACACACACAAGAAGTTTGACTTGTAGTAATTGGGCCAAGAAAAAGTGCGAAATTCAAGGAAGAAAGAAAAGAAAGATAGCAAAGAAGAAGGACTCTTTCAAGCATAAAAATTGAGATTTTCTCCCTTTCCCGCCTGTGAAGCTCTGCAGCTACTGGAAGGGGGCCAAAATTCTGCAGTAACTAAGAGGCCAAAATTCTGTTGCAGGAGGTCGAAATAGTGCAATTGGGAAGTCAAATTTCTAGATTATTGTTGTGCTGGAGCTACTAGAAAAGAGGAGACTACTATATCATCTTGGAAGGCTAACTTGGTGGAGGAGGAAAGTTTGTTGGTCTAGGGTCTTGGTCGATCTCAATTTGAATTACTGAAGGAATATTTCTTGACTGAGTTTTCCCCTATATAGGGGTTTTAGCCGTGGCTGCCTGCCTACAATTGGTGTCCTCTGATCTTCATATTTTGTTTTTGATAATTGCTTGATGAACTAAGATTAAAGAAGAACATAAGAAAGATACAAGAATTCAAAGATATCACAAGTAATTATCAACTAAAGAAAATCTTTCTGCCTTTCTGATTTTCTAACACATGGCATATCATACCTGTACCAAGATTTCGTAGCAATTAAATCATTTATAAGCCTGTGCCATTTCACAACACGAGGCATCATTTCACAACATGCCTCTCCACGTGACCGGCAACAACAAAATCAAATGATAATGATATGAATAAAATGACCGATAATTCGTAGCTAGAGATAGTTATGCGCATTGATGAGGGAGGTCATCACAGTTTTTGGGTTCAAAAATTGTTAAGGCAGAGAAATTATGTTACAGTCAACATTGAGTCGAGAGGTAGGGTTGTATACATACCACGATGAAGCACTAGCAAAGTCTAAAAGAATAGGATGGGAGGAACCATAGTGTAAACAAAACTCGATAGTGTGGAAGCCATTAGAGACAACCAGGCCGCATGGGATGTTTTTATTTAGGCTGAGTGGATTTTGTTCTTGGAGAAATTCCAAGGGTTCAACACTCAAATTGCCTTAGAGTTTGCTAAAAATTTCAATGGAGAAGAGCCCTAGTCCGAACACTCACTATTCCTATGGAGGAAGAAACGCTGGCAGTAAGCACTAGGCTTCCTTTGACTGGTGAGAGGTGGTATAAAAATCTTAAAATTCCAAA
Organism: Pinus tabuliformis; assembly: GCA_031772625.1. NCBI lineage: Eukaryota > Viridiplantae > Streptophyta > Pinopsida > Pinales > Pinaceae > Pinus > Pinus tabuliformis. The sequence goes on along the minus strand of CM062820.1, from coordinate 1,588,906,640 downwards.
TGAAAGTTGGCATCCTTTTGTGGAAGATCCATCGTCATTACCCGACTTGAGGCAAGGGATCATAAGAGAATTGTTGCAACCTATATGGCATGATGTCGTCTACTTTGTGCAAAAGTTCGTTGCATGCGAAGGGCGCTATAGTAAAGTCTATCATTACCATATTTGCATCCTTATGCACTTGGGTGGGATGAAACCTATGAATATGCCCTACTTCTTATTGAAGAGTTTAACTAAAATGGTCGTAGAAGTCTGGAAATGGAAGGGCCCTGAATCTGCACTTTTTCATCAAGGGCTCATCAAAATTATTGTTAGGGACGAGCTGAGCCGAATTGGGATTTTATGGGGGTCGTTTTCACAAGGAGGAAAACTCAAACCAAAGGCATTAGTCTTACCCCTCACAAAGAAAATGGTAGCTAGAGTTAAGGAGGAGTCCACTCCAGAGGAGAACCCTAGGCAACACTACCCTAATAGGGAATTTCAACGAAAAAAGAAAAAAAAAACAAAGGATAGTCTTGTCGATATCAATGGTGATGATGAACCAGGGTCGAAGCCAAAATTTGAACTTGTGGATATGGATACGAGCAACACTTGTGTTGAAAATTTTCCATTTTAAAGTGAAAGCGGTTGCCCACTACAAGAGGAGGCTATGCAATTTCAAATGGGAGTTGTCAACGACAAGATGAAGAGACCAAAGTTGAAAAATAAGGTTGTAATGCCTAGACCCTTTAGATTTTGTAGCCCTGCATATCAAACATTATTAAAACAAAATAAGAGACTCTTGCTACAAAATCAGAAGTTGAAGGCTCGACTACAGAGAGTTAAGCCGAAACTTCAAAACATGGACACCCTTTTGAGAGCCATTGACTAGGCAGAAGGGTTTGAGGTTAACATTGAACAATACTCTCAGGAGTGTACGACGAAAGCACAACATCTTATCAACAATATCCTCGATGATATTGTTACCAATACTAATGCATTTTTACTGCTCAAACCTGACCTTTCACACTTGTAGACTAAGGATGACCTTTTCGATCTTGGGATAATAGAGAAGGAAACTCATCGTCAAGTTATTGAGAAGATGAGAAAGAGATGGTTTACCATGTATTTGGCCCAAGAATCCAAATGGGGAGCTGAAATTAAGAAATGGATAGAAAAGGTTTTGAAAGAGCAAGAGTTGAAAGTGATTGCAACAGACCTGAGGATGCAAGGTCTTACATGCCTAATCACTTCACGAATTTATTCTATTGACCTACATGAACAATGGGCAATCCTATAGATATAGCAAATTGTGGTTTGACAACCTCATGAAATTTCTCAACCTCAGAAATTCATGGATATATATTTTAATGCCGAAAGTTCTTGTCAAAACCTCTTGTGTGAACTATATCTTTTTAATTTTATTTTGCCAGAGAATTCTAGATGGAATTCTAATCCATTTGTGGGAGACATTCATCTCAGGGCTTTAATCTCTTATATAATCAATGTGTTGCAGTGGAAAAGGTATCAAAGCTTTTATTCAGCAGTAGAAGTCACATCAAATCTCGTGGTCAGGGAGGAATACCCCTTAATAGGGCCAATCCATGATGATCTTAATAGGTTAAGGATGGACCCAGGAGACATAACAACTATCCAACATAACCAATGGTTTATTGCTATAGAGTATCATGAGGTGACTAGAGTCGAGACCTACAATGCTTTACCTATTGCTCAAAACATGTGGAATGCTCTCCAAAAACATCTTCAACAAACGTCTCCAATGGAATATTTGCATTTTTGTTTAGCACTCAACCGAGCTGATTTCTATGACAATTCTCTATTGAGTATGGAGCTTGATTGATAGGATTGAGGTTTCACTTTCCAATACTTTGGTTCCCCACCAGGCATTATCAGGCTCATGCCCATTGAGATGAAATGGAGAAATAGACATGCTAGCAAGAATTGGAACGTTGTCTTGGGTATTATTATTTGGGAGATTTTGGCCATCCATCATACTCCTAGAGTGATGTGCCTGTAGGACTTCTTGAAGGGGAGAATGAAAATGCATGAGGACATGCATTAAGATCAACAAGGGGTGATGATGAGCTATGAAATGGACCCTTTTTGCTACAAAATCATTCCTCTCATCTTGACCAATTTTCTCTCTTTTCCTTTATAAGACACCTTTGATCCTATATATATTTAACATAGGATGCTAAGGTGTGATACGTGTTTGATAGTTTTCTATTTTGCATTAAAGAATAGAACTAGAAAGTAGTTGAAGAGTGACTTGATATTATATTTACATATTTTAAATAATTGCAAGGCACTAATCTATATTGTTTGAGACCCGCAGATGGATAATGGTTAATTTTAGTTAACAATGGTATGTTCTGTGCCTAGCACAATTACTTCAATGTTCCTTTCACCCCAATGACAGTCTCCAATTTAGTTTTCAATAGCAAACACATTAATCACATTGACAGTAAAAGTAGATAGAACATGAAACGAAATGCAGTAGACAAGCCAAGACAAGAGGACACCAGATTTGGCGGATGCCAGGGAAAAACCCCAATGTGGGGAAAACCCTTTGACCAATTCTTCTTATTATTATACCAAATGTTCAACAGAAAGAGAGTAGAAAAGTGAAAATTTGACTTGCCAAATCACAGTCAAAAGAACCCTGTCAAATCTGCAGTCAAATGCAGTCAAACTCAGCGCTAACCAAAAGTCAAAGATGGTCAACGCATCAATCAAACAATCGACTTGAAGCTCAGTAAAACCCAATCAAATTCAGCCTTCCTTGCTGGTCAAAGTCAGCCCAAAACAATCCTGAAAACTGCAATCAAACTTGGTCAACTCTATTGTCAGGTCTGTGGTCAAACCTGCGATCAACCCTATGGTCAAAGTGCCCATAAATTATTGGTTCCTGTGCCAAATTGTACGGCCTGCAAAAAAACGAAAATTTCCCACAAAAATCGCAGTCAAAGGATGAGTCAATGTGCTCAGTCAACGTTGGTCAAACTCCTGCAACAATCCTGAAATTCGGCCTTGCAATTTGCCTAGAAAATTCGCCCTTTCGCCACATGTGTGTGAGAGAGAAGATCTGCCCAATAGTTGTACGTTCCAATGAGAGATGGAGAAAGAAGAAAAATGTGTGATGATGATACCAAATGAGGTGAGAGGGCACTTGTATTTATACAAGTCATTGAGGGTGAAGAGTCATGTCCATTGGGCTTCATGAACCTACATGATGATGTGGCCGACCTGAACAATTTGCACATGTGTGGGCATAAATTCAAAAACACACTTCTTCTTGTCCAAATTGGATGATCTTTATATCAATTTTGGTCCTCTCGAAAAGAGGAATTTAATGCAATCATCATCTCCATCAAATGAGTTGTCCCAAGGTGGAATTTGGCCCTAGTTGCCAATTTTAACACTCGCTCAACTAGGGAGAATTCCACCTGCCAATCCATCCATCATCATTGATCATCATGCCATTTTGTCGTCATGTACCATCTTTGTATCTCATCTCATCTCTGCTCTGCTAAACATTGATATGAATAATGAAGAAGAATCGATCGAGAGTGAGTCACAAGACCTTACCACTCTCCACTGAGAAAAGTCAGTCCAGAGGTAGAACCTCAATCAAACTTGATCCTAGATCAAGTTGTTGAACACCATGCATCCTAGTCATACAGAGTACGACAGGTCAAGATGCGTCCATCGGTAGTGCTATGGTCCCTAACCACATTTCCCAACTCATTGGCCAGATGAGAGGTACTTCCCATGAGTCTTGGAGTACATGGGTAGGATGTATGCGGGGGCATCATCAAGAGAAGGTGAACCACTCATCCTGCTTATATGCCATAGGAGAAGGTGAACCACTCATCCTATGCACATGTCAATCGTAGGGGAAGGTGAACCACTCACCCTACACACGTGTCATCAATCGTAGGGGAAGGTGAAACACTCACCCTACACACATGTCAACCATCATGGGGTATCACAGGGTAAGGTGAACCACTCACCCTGTACATAGTGCACCAATAGAGAAGGTGAACCACTCACCCTATGGTCGCTCGTAGCTCCAAGAATTACCTCAAGCCCCCAGGAGCTCCCAGAGCTCAATGTCCAACTCAAGCAGGACCCTCATGGGAGGGTCTTTCCACGACTCCAAGTCTTTTTCGAAAGGCTAAGAATTTGACCTTCCTTAAGGGCTTTGTGAGGATGTCTGCGACCTGCTCATCAATCCTGATGTGTTGGAGCTTTATTGCTCCCCGTTGTACCATATCCTGGATAAAGTGGTACCTGATATTAATGTGCTTGGAGCGGTTATGGAACATGGGATTCTCTGAAAGGTGAATCCCACGCTGATTGTTGCAGTAGATCATGGTGGTATCCAACACATGCTCAAATAGCTCACTAAAGAGCTTCCTCAACCAAACAACTTCACAACAGGCCATACTAGCAGCAATGTATTCGGCCTCGGTAGGTGGTAAGAGCAATAGATTTTTGCTTCCCGCTCATCCAAGAAATTAACGCAATCCCCAATGAGAAGCAACATCTAGACGTGCTCCTATGATCCACCACACTGCCAGCCTAGTTAGCGTCAATATATCCATGTAGCCTCAAATTCCTGAGTCCTGAGAGTGTATCTCAATCCATAGTTGATTATGCCACAAAGATATCTCAAGAGATTCTTAGCAACAATCCAATGTGTGTGATGAGGCTCGACCATAAATTGACTAAATGTATTCACATTGAAGCATATGTCCGGATGAGAGTTTACCAAGAACATCAGGACCTCCACAAGTTGTCTATATTCAAAAGGGTTTGCCAATTCGGGCCCAACAACACTTCCACATAGCTTATTGAAGTTGAGTTCCATTGGAGTAGACACAAAATTGCAATCCACCATCCCACATCTCTCGAGTAACTTCACAATGTATTTTCCTTGAGAAAGGAAAATCTCACCTGGCTTTTGCCAGACCTCCAGACCTAGGAAGTAGTGCATTAGTCCTACGTCCTTCATCTCGAACTCGGAAGCCAACTCCCTCTTGCATTGATAAATGAAAGGGTCTGCACTTGTTAGAAAGAGATCATCTACATAAAGGACCAATATGAAAGGCATGTCCTTTTGAACCTTGAAGTATAGATTAGGATCAGCATTGCTCCTCGTAAATCCCAGCTTAATAAGATAGCTATCAATCCTCTCATACCAAGCCCTAGGGGCTTGCTTCAACCCATAAAGGGCTTTCTTCAACCTGCATACGTGTGTCCTTCGATCTTGTACTTCAAAGCCCTGAGGTTGTTCCAAGTAAACTTCTTCCTTAGCGAGCCATGCAAGAAAGTAGTCTTGACATCCATTTGATGTAGGCTCCATCCTTGAGTGATAGCGAGAGAAATAATAGATCGAATAGTTGTATATTGGGCAACTAGTGCAAATATTTCATCATAGTCCACTCCTTCCTTATGAGAGAAGCCTCGAGCAATGAACTTGGCCTTGTATTTTTCAGCACTCCCATCTGCTCCATGTTTGATTTTGTATAGCCATTTTGAGGTGACTATGGACTTGTCCTTTGGTCTAGGCACCACATTCCAAACATCATTTTTCATGATAGATTCATATTCCTCATTCATCGCATCCTTCCAAACTTGGTGCTTTACAACTTCTTCGAACGTACATGGCTCAGATTGAACAATAGTACTCATAGCAGCTAAGTACCCTTGATACCTATTCGGCTTCTTACTTTCGCGAAATGTCCCTTTTGGAGCAATATGCCTTTCAGCATCTTCAAGGGTATCTTTGAGCCACAAATATATTTTCCTAGAGGTAGAGGGATCACCAGGAGGTGGATCAATGGGATCCATCGGGCCTTCAACATCGGGCATAAACTCATTTGTCGGAGGTTCATCCTACTTTTATGTAGCATCATCATTATCCTTCCTTGGAATGGGGAGATCGTTGGCATTCCCAAGTGTAGTGTCTTCATCCAAGGTGACATCATGGCTAACTTCCACATCTCTTTGTCTAGGCACATAGATTCTATATGCCTTTGAATTTTCACTGTAGCCCAGAAATATACCTTTTTTTCCAGATAGTTCCAACTTGTTTCTTTTCTCTTTAGGCACATGAAAATACACGAGACAACCAAATAATCTAAAATGAGAAAAATCAGGTTTCTTACCAGTGAAAAGTTCTTCGGGGGTCTTGAAATCTAGTGCTTGATGCGGGCTCCTATTTTGAACATACATGGAAGTGTTGGTAGCTTCTCCCCATAAGAACTTTGGTAGACTTTGATCATGGAGCATGTCACAGGTGGCTTCCATGATTGTTTGATTTTTCTTTTCAGCAACTCCATTTTGCTTAGGAGTGTATCGAATGGTTGTCTCCCTCTTAATGCTAGCCTCTCTGCAAAAGTCATTGAATTCATTTGATTCATATTCAACTCCATTGTCGGTCCTCAATATTTTGATCTTCTTCCCTGTTTGATTTTCCACCAAGGCTTTGAAAGAACATAACCATTTGAACCTTCTTCTTCAAGAAATAGATCCATGTTTTGTGAGAGAAGTCATCCACAGAAATTGCATAGTATAAATATCCTCCCAATGATGTTACGGGCAACATTCCAGATAGGTCAAAATGGATCAATTGAAGAATATCAGTAGTTTGGCTTTCACTTGAAGGCAATGGTCCCCTTGTAAGTTTCCCAACTGCACAACCCTAACAAACTCCTTCATGATACATGTTGAACTCGGGCATACCTGTGACCATCTTCCTTGTTGAAGAAAGTGTAACTAGGTTCGGTCTTCATAAATGTAATTTTGATCTTTGTACTTATAAAAGAAAAAGAATTATTATTTTTGTCATTATCAAGAATGGGTTGCTTGCCCATGTGATAGGTCAAGCACATGTTTAAGAGCTTTTAGGAAAGTCAAAGAGTCAATGCAATTGTTAAAGACCCATGTGGGCATGTTACACTATGTAAATCTATCAAAGAAATATGTCAAAGGTGATCCTTCAAAGCAAAGACAAGTCTCCTCTTCATGACAGCTCAAAATGAATTTTTTTATGCACTTAAGGAAAAGTCGGCCTCACTAGCTCAAGTCATTCCAAATAGGAGGGACAAACTCCTATATATAGGGTAGCTCGACCTCACAAATGACGCATTGTTAAAATTGGAAACTAGGGCCAAACTCCATGTGGGTGATCTTATTAATGGATATTGATATTTTTCTTGGATTCCTCTCATCAAAAGTTGTAGGATTGATCTAAAGATCATCCGATTCCGATAAATATTCATGGAGATATGAATTTATTTGTGTTATGGGACAATTCGTCAAGGTCGACCAGCAACCAAATAAACCCCACTTGTGCTCAACGTTTTAGTATAAATAGAGGTGGCCTTCAAGTCATTTCAACACACTTGGGATCTCTTCCTCTCTACTTGTCTTTGGGTTTTAGTAGGAGGAGAGATCCTAAGGGATAACGTTGCCCTAATCCAGAGGGCAGAAGCCGGAACTGCCGGGAATAGGCGGAATTGCTGGGAAATGCCAGAATTGCTGGAAAAGCCAGAAAAACCGGAACTGCCAAGAAAAGGGGGAACTGTTGGGAACTGCTGGGAACTGCCAGGAATAGCCAGAACTGACAAAAAAGCGGGAACTGCCGGGAAAAGTTGGAATTGTTGGGACTGCTAGGAATAGCCGGAATTGCCAGAAACAGTCGGAATTGCCGAAACTACTGGAACTGCCGGAACTGTCGAGATTGTCACAACTGTGGGAACTGCCGGAATTGTCGGAACTGTAGGGAACTGCCAGAACTGTCGGGAACTGCCGAGAACAGCCGGAATAGCCGGAACTACCGGGAAATGCCGGAACTACCAGAATTGTCAGGAACTGCCGGAACTGCCAAAGCATCTGTCTCCGAATGAGAGCAACATGCAAGGGACAACTAACTAACATTGGGACAGTTGTATGGTACTTAGCAACAAATACATCAAGCATGCAATGTTATAGCTAGCATGCAACAACAAGAATGCTAGGGAGAACAAGCAAACAAGATGCAGCCAACACATAGGTCAGTATGGCAACATGGTGCAACAATGGCACATAATGTAGTACAGTGATGGGTACAGTCATGATTAATGAAGCATGATGATATGTAGCATAGTGATGATGGGTGAAGCATGGTGAAACACAGTGAGGTGCAACATGAGGACGAAATGCAGCACAACGATAGGTGAAGGAGTCACCTTGGAGAATCAGTTGAAGCAGCATGTTTTCAACTGATCTCATGTATCATCTTCTTAGAGATGATCTATGCTCTTATCTAGATAAGTCAAAGTGTTGACTTCTGTTGTAAATGTACTATCTCTCTCTCTCTCTCTCTGCTGAACTATTGAAGAACATATCAGAAGAACTGATCAAGGGTTTCCCCACATTGGGGTTTGTCCCTGGCTAGCGCCACATATTGTGTCCTCTTGTCTTGGCTTGTCTTCTGTGGTTTATGTTTATATTCTATCTACAGTTTACTTTAATGCTGATGTGATTGCTAATCTGGAAAAGATATTAAGCTAACTGTGAAAATTGAAATAAATTGCTCTAAGCATAGAACATACCTAAAATTAACATGGTATCGAAGCTGAGGTGAAGACAATGCCCAAGCAAGAGTGAAAGAGCAATCACCGAAGACAGTTGGGAAAGGACAAAAGGATCAGTGGATTCCTCATCCCTCTTCAAATTCACGGAGGGTGAAGTTGAAGTAGAGAATATTATCAGAATGGCGCAACGGAAGTTTCTAATGGCCTACCTAAAGATCACTTCATTGGGAAGTTCGGATCTAAGGGTGGAAGGAAAGGCAGATGCCTTCATTGCAATAAGTTCGGCCATTATGCAAAGGAGTGTCCGAATGGCAGAGACACATCTCTTGATGAAGATAACAATCATTCCAGGGACATCTTCAATGATCAAAGGAATGACAGGTGTTGACCACTACCGGTCAACTACCTATGCAGTACCCCCCATTTTCTTTGCAAAAAAGGGGCAGCACTTGATCGACGTGTCTGTGCCATCCTGCAGTCATCAGCAGCTTGATCAATTTAATTGTAAACCTAGTCTGCATGTATGAATTGTAAATAATCTTAGCAGATATGAGTCGTTTATGTAAAATTGCCTAGGTGGACCTAACTTTCTAATGATAATCTATGTCCCGGAAGGTTTTTCGTCTCACCGATCTATGATCGACAGAGTTTTCCTTCAGCCTGACCCCAAAGTCGGGATGCATTTTGTTATTAGAACTTTAGGAGAATCCTAGTGTGTTAATCTACTAGATTATAGTTGTGTCGCAGGGTGATTTATAAAGGTCTATGATAAAGGGGTTTTCCCCCTTAAGATGTAAATTGTAAAAGTCATGATGTAATGTGTCTTGAGGGTTGGAAGATGTTTTAAATCCCCTCATGAGTCTTAGGTCCTAGGTGATGTTTCCAAAGGCTTAGTTCGATGATCCATTTAATAAAATAAATAAAATAATAAAATAATTAAATAATTAAATAATAAAAAAATTATAAAATAAAGCAAAAACCCTAAAATAATAAAATAATAATATTTTGAGTGAATGCATGTAAAATATCATTTTTTAATAAATCGACGGATGAGATTAAGAGGTGTCTTGATTCTCATCAACGGTCGAGATCATTTCGACATGGATCACTCGAACTAGCCGTTGGGATCATTTCCTTTAAATAGGGTGCTAGGGGTCATTTCAGATCAATGGATCTGTGAGTCGTGTACTGAAGAAGCTCTCTTGTAATCTGTTTCTGGTTAATAAAAGAAGACTTTGGGGTCCAAATCTTGCTGGTGTTACTCTCTGGAAGTGCTGTGAGCTAATTTAGTTTCTGCATATTTTATTTTTCAGCCATTAATAATAGCTTATTGTAGAGTATTGTGAGCACAGGTATTTTGTTCACTTGCTAGGGTTTGAGTGTTGTTAGGGTTTCTGAAGTAATGGCAGGTATCTCCATTACTTTTTGAGATCTAGCAGCATTTTTGCCCTCTTTACTGATGGTTGTCTTGAGCTGTGCAGAAAACCCTTACTGAAGAAGATTGGTGGGCGTTTGGGGAAGTTCTCGGCTGAACCAGCCAACTCCCGCAAGCATTTTTTGCTGAGCCCAGTTGGATTTGATCCTGGGTCTATCATTCAGTTTATTTTTCTTTAATTTGCATGAGAGATTTTCTGAAGTGCTTCATAGTGAAAATCTGAAATTTTTATTCTTTAAAATATTTCTGTTCTTATTGCCGAATCTGGCTGTTAAGGGGCTAAAATCTATAAATTAATTACACTGATCTAGGGTTTAAAATTTTTTGCTTTATACAGATTTAAAATTAGGGTTTTGTTTTCTTGTGTTTGCAGCTGCGAGGTTTTCAGTGATGGCTTAACGAAATCGTGCATACTTCGTTCATTTTCACTTCCTGCCTTCCTTGATCCTCACTGTATTGAGCATTATCAAGTGAATATCGAATTTGTGTCTGCCCTTTGTCGCTGAACATCTGTTATTATAAGCGTTACGTGCCGAGCATCATTGTGGCTGTATAAAAGATTATTCCAAAATCCATTTCAAGCCGCCGACAGTGATTGATGAAGTTCTGATTTAAACGTGTGGGGTTTAAGGGAACAGTCGAGAGAATAAAGATGGTGTGCGTAATTGCATCGCTAGAAAAGAAGTGAAGCATGTGTGGAGATGCCGCAAATCCCAAATCGGCGGTAGTCCAAGAACTGGATTTGAGAAACGCAGAGATCTATTGAGCGCTGAATGCAAGCGTTGTAGAAAATCCAAGATGCAAATGATAATTTTCAGAGACGTCGGCCTCGACTTATCTGCAAGTAAATCAGGGCGATGAAATGTTAGACACAGCATCGTTGTCAACCTCAAACTCATAAATCCGCTGTCACCTGTACGCATTGCAGGAATTCGCGTTTTGATTAGCCAGGTAAATCACGGGTCAGGTAAATGGGTCTGCTTTCCTCATTCCATCTCTTCGCAGTCCTTTCTCATATCCATCTGAGGAATCGCGAGTTCTTTATTTCGGTTGGCTTACGTGCGTCTGATAGCAGAGTCAAAACGTATATTTGAAGGAGTTATCTGAAAGGGTCACGTAGTCATAGTTGCGGTTCTGCGTTTTGTTCCTTAGGGTTTTCACTTTAGTTTCGTTTTCATTTCCTTTAGATTCTTTTTTTTTTTTTTTGTATTTTAAATAAAATTAAAATTAAAAAAAAAGCGTTAAGCATAGTCTTAGTTAGACTTCGATTTCATTTTTGTTTTAATTAGAGTTTCATAAATTTTGGATTTTCATTTTTATAATATGAAAAATAAAAAATCAAAAAAGATTTATTTATAAATTTTTTTTTTTTTTTTTTTTTATATATATAGTTAGAGTTCGATTTTTTTTGATTTGTTATAATTAGATTTTGATTTGTTTTAAATTTAAATTTAAATTTAAATTTTTGTTTTAGTTTAGATTTTTAGGTTTAAAAAAAAAAAAAAAATTGGAAAAATTTTCTCTTTTGCCAAATCCAGCTATTTTCAAGAAATTATCTGATGTGGAATAAATGTTTATCATTTTAGACAGATCTGCGCGTAAATGAACTTTTTTTAAGATTTGCTGCATATGGTATCTAGTTAATGATTTATGATTCTCGTGGTGGTTTAAAGCATTCATCTCTTCAAAATTCTCAGTTGCTGGATATCTTGCATCGTTCAAGTTAAGCTTTGATGATTGCTCTTAATGAGTTCATATTCCTGCAGCATCTGATAATTAATCGATTAAACATTAACTCCACAAGGCACTGGTCTTCTAACTTCTAAATTCTTTTAGTGCTTATCATATCGTGTCTCCCAACCAGTTGGTCTTCATCATATCATAGGGTCTACCCCCCTTAGCCGCGGGAAACAGGCTTAAACGGAGGGATCGGGGATCAGAGTGACAGCCCCCGGTCTGAGCGTTGTCGTGACAATCTGCGCGACAACAACAGGTAATGTAGGTCATCAAGGAAATGGCCGACTCTTCAAAGAAAGCAAGGAACCCCAGGTATGAAGAATCAAATGTTGTTTTTGATAAGATAAAGGAGCGTTATCTTGTATTGGCCCTCTCCTTCAGATTCTTTGGGAATCTGGCTTCTTGATTGTAGTGCTTCAAGGCACTTCATCAGATAGAAGGGTGCACTCTCTAATTTGGTAGAGATGGAAAAAATCATGGCATTATACTTAGAGCTGATGCCACCTATCCCGGAAAGGGTGTAGAGAATGTTACCCCTCAATTGAAAGGGTAACTCGATTCAATTACAGAATCTCTTTTATGTACCTGATCACAAGAAGAACTTGGTGTCCATTTCGGCAATGAAAGTCAAAGGTTAGAGGGTGGCACTCATCGATGGAAAGGTAGGTGTTAAAAAATAGAATTTTCGAAGATGCTTTTTCTCATGGGTTTGGGGTTGGCAATTTGTATCAAGTTGCAGGATGGTCCATTGGGGATCATGTAAATTGACATATCGCATCTATAACACCAGAGATCTACCTATGGGGCCCTACCCGATGTGAGTCAGATGGTGATAGGGATGCCTGAAGTCAAAAAGAGCATGAAAGTACATGTCTGAGATGTAACGAAGGAAAATCTTACAAGGGGACCATTCCCCTCATGTAGCAGGTCCACAGGTTTGGAACAACCCGAGGAGTTTGAGATTCATGATTAGGAATCTCACTTATGCAGGCGAAAGAAATCCCTACATGGCTTGAAGCAAAACTCCCCGGGCGTAGTATGAGAGGATTGATAGTTGTCTGATGAAGCTGAGATTCACTAGGAGTGAAACCGATCCAAACCATTACCCGAAGGTTGTGGATGATAGACCTCTCATATCGACACCTTATGAGGACGACCATATTTCTGACAGGTACAGATCCTCTCATTTGCAGAAGTAAGAGGGAGTTGGATTCCAGATGTGGAATGATAAACTGCAAGCCTGTGACTACCTCGAGGATCTTAACTTTTAGAAGTTATATGGTAGTGATGTCGGACCAGATTTGGGAAATGCCTCTGAGTTTCATAAACTCATTCGTGTTGATGTTCTTGGTGAACTTTCGTCCGGACATATGTTTTGTTGTTAGCATGGTGAGCTCATATTTGGTTGAGCCTCACTGGGTTGGTGCCAAGAATCTTCTAAGATATCTTCAAGGCACAATCTCTCATGGATTGAGATACACTGCCGGAAATATGAAACTGCATGATTATTCGAATGCTGATTGGGCAGGAAGTGTGGAGGATCATTAGAGCACTTCTCAGTGCTAGTTCTCTTTGGATTCTGCTTCGATATCATGGATGAGCAGGAAGCAAAAGTTGGTTGCTATAAGCATTGCCAAGATGATTAGTTCTCTCGTGGCAACTATGGAATAGGATGATTAGTTCTCCTGTGGGCCGGGATGATTAGTTCTCCCGTGGCAACTGTGGAACAGGATGATTAGTTCTCCTATGGGCTGAGATGATTAGTTCTCCCGTGGTATCAATGCAACAGGATGATTAGTTCTCCTGTGCGCTGGGATGACTAGTTCTCTCGTGGCAACTATGGAACAGGATGATTAGTTTTCCTGTGGGCTGGGATGATTAGTTCTCCTGTGGTAATTGTGGAATAGGATGTTTAGTTCTCGTGTGGGTCGGGATGATTAGTTCTCCCGTGGCAACTTTGGAACAGGATGATTAGTTCTCCTGTGGGTCGGGATGATTAGTTGTCTTGTGGCAACTGTGAAACAGGATGATTAGTTCTCCTGTGGGCTGGGATGATTAGTTCTCCCGTGGCGACTATCGGGCAGGATGATTCTTTCTCCTGTGGACAGGATGATTAGTTCTCCCGTCGAGGCATCCTACCCATGTAGTCTGGGACTCATCGGAAGTACCTCTCATCTAATCAATGAGTAGGGAAATGGGGTTAGGGACCATAGTAGTACTATCGATGGACGCATCGTTGTATCTATTGTACACCCTATGCTAGGATGACTTCCATTGATCTGGGATCAATGAAACTGACTTCGGGTCAGTAAGAGTGATGTGACACACTCTCTTCAGATGAAACTGACTTCGGGTTTGTAGAGAATGGTATGAGACATTCTCGATCAATTCTTCTTCTTCATGGTTCAACAGAGCATAGAAGAGCAGAACAAAGCAGAGCTCAGCAAAGCAGAGAAGTGCAAGGCACTGATGGCAGAGATAGTACAGTCGGACATATGGATCAGCGCATGGAATTTTCCCTAGTTGAGAGGGAGTGTTAAAATTGGAAACTAGGGCCAAACTCCATGTGGGTGATCTTATTAATGGAATTTGATATTTTTCTTGGATCCCTCTCATCGAGAGGTGTAGGATTGATCTAAAGATCATCCGATTCCGATAAGTATTCATCGAGATATGAATTTATTTGTGTTATGGGACAATTCGTCAAGGTCGGCGAGCAACCAAATAAACCCCACTTGTGCTCAACGTTTTAGTATAAATAGAGGTGGCCTTCTAGTCATTTCAACACACTTGGGATCTCTTTCTCTCTACTTGTCTTTGGGTTTTAGTAGGAGGAGAGATCCTAAGGGATAACGCTGCCCTAATCTAGAGGGCAGAAGCCAGAACTGCAGGGAATAGCCGGAATTGTCGAGAAAAGCCGGAACTGCAGGGAATAGCTGGAACTGCCGAAAAAGCCGGAACTGCCGGGAAAATGCGCAACTGTCGGAACTGCCGGGAACAACTAGAATTGTCGGGAATAGCCGGAAAAGCCGGAACTTCCAGAAAAGCCGGAACTGCCGGGAAAAGTCAGAATTGCTGGAACTTTCGGGAATAGCCGAAACTGCAGGAACTGTAGGGAACAGCCGGAATTGCCGGAACTACTGGAACTGCTGAAACTGTCGGGAATTTCCGGAACTGCCGGGAACAGCTGGAACTGCCGGAACTGTCGGGAATTGCCGGAACTGCCAGGGATAGCTGGAACAATTGGAACTGCCAGAACTGCCAGGAACTGTCGGAACAACCAGAGCATTTGTCTCCGAAGGAGAGCAACATGCAAGGGACAACTAATTAACATTGGGACAGTTGTATGGTACTTAGCAACACATACATCAAGCATGCAATGTTATAGCTAGCATGCAACAACAAGCATGCAAAGGACAACAAGCATGCTAGGGACAACAAACAAACAAGATGCAGCCAACACACAGGTCAGTATGGCAACATGGTGTAACAATGGCACATAATGCAGTACAGTGATGGGTACAGTCATGATTAATGAAGCATGATGAGATGCAGCATAGTGATGATGGGTGCAGCATGGTACAACACGGTGAGGTGCAACATGATGACGAAATGCAACACAACGATAGGTGAAGAGTCACCTTGGAGAGTCAGTTGAAGCAGCATGTCTTTAACTGATCTCATGTATCATCTTCTTAGAGATGATCTATGCTCTTATCTAGATAAGTCAAAGTGTTGACTTTTGTTGTAAATGTACTATCTCTCTCTCTCTCTCTGCTGAACTATTGAAGAACATATTGGAAGAATTGATCAAGGGTTTCCCCACATTGGGGTTTGCCCTTGGCTAGCGCCACATCTTGTGTCCTCTTGTCTTGGCTTGTCTTCTGCGATTTATGTTTATGTTCTATCTGCAGTTTACTTTAATGCTGATGTGATTGCTAATCTGGAAAAGATATTGAGCTAAATGTGAAAATTGAAATAAATTGCTCTAAGCATAGAACATACCTAAAATTAACATGGTATCGAAGCTGAGGTGAAGGTAATGCCCAAGCAAGAGTGAAAGAGCAATCACCAAAGACAGTTGGGAAAGGACCAAAGGATTAGTGGATTCCTCATCCCTCTTCAAATTCACTAAAGGTGAAGTTGAAGTAGAGAATATTATCAGAATGGCGCAGCGAAAGTTTCTGAGGGCCTACCTAAATATCACTTCATTGGGAAGTTCGGATCTAAGGGTGGAAGGAAACGCAGATGCCTTGGTTGCAATAAGTTCGGCCATTATGCGAAGGAGTGTCCGAATGGCAGAGACACATCTCTTGATGAAGATAACAATCATTCCAGGGACATCTTCAATGATCAAAGGAATGATAGGTAATGCAAGTCATCAAGGAAATGGCCGACTCTTCAAAGAAAGCAAGGAACCCTAGGTATGAAGAATCAAATGTTGTTTTTGATAAGATAAAGGAGCGTTATCTTGTATTGGCCCTCTCCTTCAGATTCTTTAAGAATCTGGCTTATTGATTGTATTGCTTCAAGGCACTTCATCGGATAGAAGGGTGCACTCTTTAATTTGGTAGAGATGGAAACAATCGTGGGATTATACTTGGAGCTGATGCCACCTATCCCGGAAAGGGTGTAGAGAATGTTACCCCTCAATTGAACGAGGATAACTCGATTCATTTACATAATCTCTTTTATGTACCTGATCGCAAGAAGAACCTGGTGTCCATTTTGACAATGGAAGTCAAAGGTTACAGGGTGGCACTCATCGATGGAAAGGTACGTGTTAAAAAATAGAATTTTCAAAGATGCTTTTTCTCATGGGTTCAGGGTTGGCAATTTGTATCAAGTTGCAGGATGGTCCATTAGGGATCATGTCAATTGACATATCGCATCTATAACATGTTGGTCTACCAATGGGGCCCTATCCGATGTGAGTTAGATGGTGATAGGGATGCCTGAATTCAAAAAGAGCCTGAAAGTACATGTCTGAGATGTACTGAAGGAAAATCTTACAAGGGGACCATTCCCCTCATGTAGCAGGTCCACAGGTTTGGAACAACCCGAGGGGGGTTTGAGATTCATGATCAGGAATCTCACGTATGCAGGTGGAAGAAAGCCCTCTATGGCTTGAAGCAAAACTCCCCGGGCATAGTATGAGAGGGTTGATAGTTGTCTAATGAAGCTGAGATTCACTAGGAGTGAAACCGATCCAAACCATTACCCGAAAGTTGTGGATGATAGACCTCTCATACCGGCACCTTATGAGGACGACCATATTTTTGACAGGTGCAGACCCTCTCATTGCAGAAGTAAGAGGGAGTTGGATTCCGAATGTGGAATGATAAACTACAAGCCTATGACTATGTCGAGGCTCTTAACTTTAAAAAGTTATATGGTAGTGATGTCGGACCAGATTTGGGAAATGCCTCTGAGTTTCATAAACTCATTCGCGTTGATGTTCTTGGTGAACTTCCGTCCGGACATATGTTTTGCAGTTAACATGGTGAGCTCATATTTGGTTGAGTCTCACTGGATTGGTGCCAAGAATCTTCTGAGATATCTTCGGGGCACAATCTCTCAGGTATTGAGATACACTTCAGGAAATATGAAATTGCATAATTATTCGAATGTTGACTGGGTAGGAAGTGTGGAGGATCACTAGAGCACTTCTCAGTGTTGGTTCTCTTTGGATTCTGCTTCAATATCATGGATGGGTAGGAAGCAGAAGTCGGTTGCTATAAGCATCACCGAGATGATTAGTTCTCCCGTGGCAACTATGGAACAGGATGATTAGTTCTCCTATGGGCCGGGATGATTAGTTCTCCCGTGGCAACTGTGGAATAAGATGATTAGTTTTCCTATGGGCCAGGATGATTAGTTCTCTCGTGGTAACTATGGAACAGGATGATTAGTTCTCCTGTGGGCCGAGATGATTAGTTCTCCCATGGCAACTTTGGAACAGGATGATTAGTTCTCTTGTGGGTCGGGATGATTAGCTCTCGTGTGGCAACTGTGAAACGGGATGATTAATTCTCCTGTGGGCTGGTATGATTAGTTCTCCCGTGGCGACAGTGGGGCAGGATGATTCGTTCTCCTGTGGACAGGATGATTAGTTCTCCTGTCGAGGCATCCTACCCATGTAGTCTGGGACTCATGGTAAGTACCTCTCATCTGATGAATGAGCAGGGAAATGGGGTTAGGGACCACAGAGTACTATTGATGGACGCATCGTTGTATCTACCGTACTCCCTATGTTAGGATGACCTCCATTGATCTTGGATTAATGAAACTGACTTCGGGTCAGTAAGAGTGATGTGACACACTCTCTTTAGATGAAACTGACTTTGGGTCAGTAGAGAATGGTATGAGACATTCTCAATCAATTCTTCTTCTTCATGGTTTAGCAAAGCAGTGTAGGGCACTGATGCCAGAGATAGTACAGTCGGAGATATGGTTCAACGCATGGAGTTCTCCCTAGTTGACAGGGAGTGTTAAAATTGGAAACTAGGGCCAAACCCCATGTGAGTCATCTTATTAATGGAAGCTTATATTTTTCTTGGATACCTTTCATCGAGAGGTGTAGTATTGATCTAAAGATCATCCAAATCCGATAAGTATTCATGGAGATATGAATTTATTTTGTTATGGGACAATTCGTCAAGGTCAGCCAGCAACTAAATAAACCCCACTTGTGCTCAATGTTTTAGTATAAATAGAGGTGGCCTTCAAGTCATTTCAACACACTTGGGATCTCTTCCTCTCTACTTGTCTTTGGGTTTTAGTAGGAGGAGAGATCCTAAGGGATAACACTGCCCTAATCCAGAGGGCAGAAGCTGGAATTGTCGGGAAAAGTCGAAATTGCCATTAATAGCCAAAATTGCCGGAAAAGGCGGAACTGCCAGAATTGCCAGGAACAGCCGGAACTGCCGAGAATAGCCGGAACTGTCGGGAAAAGCCGGAATTGCCGGAACTGTCGGTAAAAGTCGGAATTGCGGGAACTGCTGAAACTATCGGGAACAGCCGGAATTGCCGGAATTGCCGGAACTGCCGGAACTGTCGGGAACTGCCAGAACTGCCGGAATTGTTGGAACTGCTGAGAACTGCCGGAACTGTCGGGAATTGCCAGAACTGCCGGAATTGCTGAGAATTGTTGGAACAGCTGAGAACAGCTGGAACAGCCGAAATTGCCGGGAACAGCCGGAACTACCGGAACTTCCGAGAACTGCCAGAACAGCGAGAGCATCTGTCTCCGAAGCAAAGCAACATGCAATGGACAACTAACTAACATTGGGACAATTGTATGGTACTTAGCAGCATATACATCAAGCATGCAATGTTACAGCTAGCGTGCAACAAGCATGCAAAGAACAACAAGCAAACAAGATGCAACCAACACATAGGTCAGTATGGCAACATGGTACAACAATGGCACACAATGCAGTGTAGTGATGGGTACAATCATGATTAACGAAGCATGATGAGATGCAGCGTAGTGATGATGGGTGCAGCATGGTGCAGCACGATGAGGTGCAACATGATGACGAAATGCAGCACAACGATAGGTGAAGGAGTCACCTTGGAGAATCAGTTGAAGCAGCATGTCTTCAATTGATCTCATGTATCATCTTCTTAGAGATGATCTATGCTCTTATCTAGATAAGTCAAAGTGTTGACTTCTGTTGTAAATGTACTATCTCTCTCTCTCTCTCTGCTAAACTATTGAAGAACATATTAGAAGAATTGGTCAAGGGTTTCCCCACATTGGGGTTTTTCCCTGGCTAGCACCACATCTTGTGTCCTCTTGTCTTGGCTTGTCTTCTGCAATTTATGTTTATGTTCTATCTGCAGTTTACTTTAATGCTGATTTGATTGCTAATCTTGAAAAGATATTGAGCTAACTATGAAAATTGAAATAAATTGCTCTAAGCATAGAACATACCTAAAATTAACATGGTATCAGAGCTGAGGTGAAGACAATGCCCAAGCAAGAGTGAAAGAGAAATCACCGAAGACAATTGGGAAAGGACAAAAGGATCAGTGGATTCCTCATCCCTCTTCAAATTCACTGAGGGTGAAGTTGAAGCAAAGAATATTATCAGGATGGCGCAGCAGAAGTTTCTGATGGCCTACCTAAAGATCACTTCATTGGGAAGTTCGGATCTAAGGGTGGAAGGAAAGGCAAATGCCTTGGTTGCAATAAGTTCAGCCATTATGCGAAGGAGTGTCCAAATGGCAAAGACACATCTCTTGATGAAGAAAACAATCATTCCAGGGACATCTTCAATGATCAAAGGAATGACAGGTAATGCAGGTCATCAAGGAAATGGTCGATTCTTCAAAGAAAGCAAGGAACTCCAGGTATGAAGAATCAAATGTTGTTTTTGATAAGATAAAGGAGTGCTATCTTGTATTGTCCCTCTCCTTTAGATTCTTTGGGAATCTGGCTTATTGATTGTAGTGCTTCAAGGCACTTCATCGGATAGAAGGGTGCACTCTCTAATTTGGTAGAGATGGAAACAATCGTGGGATTATACTTGGAGCTGATGCCACCTATCCCGGAAAGGGTGTAGAGAATGTTACCCCTCAATTGAATGAGGGTAACTCTATTCATTTACAGAATCTCTTTTATGTACCTGATCGCAAGAAGAACCTAGTGTCCATTTCGGCAATGGAAGTCAAAGGTTACAGGGTGGCACTCATCGATGGAAAGGTACGTGTTAAAAAATAGAATTTTCAAAGATGCTTTTTCTCATGGGTTCAGGGTTGGAAATTTGTATCAAGTTGCAGGATGGTCCATTGGGGATCATGTCAATTGACATATCGCATCTATAACACCGAAGGTCTACCTATGTTGCCCTACCCGATGTGAGTTAGATGGTGATAGGGATGCCTGAATTCAAAAAGAGCATGAAAGTACATGTCTGAGATGTACCGAAGGAAAATCTTACAAGCCGACCATTCCCCTCATGTAGCAGGTCCACAGGTTTGGAACAACCCGAGGGGCTTGAGATTCATGATCAAGAATCTCACGTATGCAGGTGGAAGAAAGCCCTCTATGGCTTGAAGCAAAACTCCCCGAGCGTATTATGAGAGGATTGATAGCTATTTGATGAAGTTGAGATTCACTAGGAGTGAAACCGATCCAAACCATTACCCGAAGGTTGTGGATGATAGACCTCTCATACTGGCACCTTATGAGGATGACCATATTTCTGACATGTGCAGAACCTCTCATTTGCAAAAGTAAGAGGGAGTTGGATTTCCGATGTGGAATGATAAACTGCAAACCTGTGACTACCTCGAGGATCTTAATTTTTAGAAGTTATATGGTAGTGATGTCGGACCAGATTTGGGAAATGCCTTTGAGTTTCATAAACTCATTCGCATTGATGTCCTTGGTGAACATCTGTCCAGAGATATGTTTTGCAGTTAGCATGGTGAGCTCATATTTGATTGAGCCTCACTGGATTCGTGCCAAGAATCTTCTAAGATATCTTCGGGGCACAATCTCTCATGGATTGAGATACACTACCGGAAATATGAAACTGCATGATTATTCGAATGCTGACTGGGCAGGAAGTGTGGAGGATCACTAGAGCACTTCTCAATGCTGGTTCTCTTTGGATTCTGCTTCGCTATCATGGATGAGCAGGAAGCAGAAGTCGGTTGCTATAAGCATCGCCGAGATGATTAGTTCTCCCGTGGTAACTATGGAACAGGATGATTAGTTCTCTTCTGGGCCGGGATTATTAGTTCTCCCGTGGCAATTGTGGAACATGATGATTAGTTCTCCTGTGGGCCGGGATGATTAGTTCTCCCGTGGCAACTGTGGAACAGGATGATTGGTTCTCCTGTGGGCCGGCATGATTAGTTCTCCTGTGGTAACTGTGGAACAGGATGATTAGTTCTCCTGTGGACCGGGATGATTAGTTCTCCCATGGCAACTGTGGAACAAGATGATTAGTTCTCCCGTGGCGACTGTGGGGCAAGATGATTCGTTCTCCTGTGGATAGGATGATTAGTTCTCCTGTCGAGGCATCCTACCCATGCAGTCTGGGACTCATCGAAAGTACCTCTCATCTAATCAATGATTAGGGAAATGGGGTTAGGGACCATAGTAGTACTATCTATGGATGCATCGTTGTATCTACCGTACTCCCTAAGCTAGGATTACCTCCATTGATTTGGGATCAATGAAACTGACTTCGGGTCAGTAAGAGTGATGTGACACACTCTCTTCAGATGAAACTGACTTCGGGTCAGTAGAGAATGGTATGAAATATTCTCGATCAATTCTTCCTCATGGTTCAGCAGAGCAGAGAAGAGCAAAGCTCAGCAAAGCAGAGAAGTGCAGGGCACTGATGGCAGAGATAGTACAGTCGGACATATGGATCAGCGCATGGAGTTCTCCCTAGTTGAGAGGGAGTGTTAAAATTGGAAACTAGGGCAAGCTCTATGTGGGTCATCTTATTAATGGAAGCTGATATTTTTCTTGGATCCCTCTCATCGAGAGGTGTAGGATTGATCTAAAGATCATCGGATTTCGATAAGTATTCATCGAGATATGAATTTATTTGTGTTATGGGACAATTCGTCAAGGTCTGCCAGCAACCAAATAAACCCCACTGGTGCTCAACGTTTTAGTATAAATAGAGGTGGCCTTCAAATCGTTTCAACACACTTGGGATCTCTTCCTCTCTACTTGTCTTTGGGTTTTAGTAGGAGGAGAGATCCTAAGGGATAACGACGCCCTAATCTAGAGGGCAGAAACCGGAATTGTCGGGAAAAGCCAGAACTGCCGGAACTGTCGGGAATAGCCGGAACTGCCGGAAAAGCCGGAAATGCCGGAACTGCCAGAACTGCCGGGAATAGCCGGAATTGCCAGAACTACCAGGAATCGCCGGAATAGCCAGAAAAGCCAGAACTGCCGGGAAAAGCCGAAATTGCCGGAACTGTCGGGAATAGCCGGAATTGCAGGAACTGCCAGAACTGCTGGGAACAGCCGGAATTGCCGGAACTACCGGAACTGTCGGAATTGTCGGGAACTGCTGGAACTGTCGGAACTGCCGGAATTGTCGGGAACAGCCTGAACAACCAGAACTGCCGGGAATAGCCGGAACTACCGGAACTGCCGAAATAGCCAGAGCATCTGTCTCCGAAGGAGAATAGCATGCAAGGGACAACTAACTAACATTGGGACACTTGTATGGTACTTAGCAGCAAATACATCAAGCATGCAATGTTACAGCTAGCATGCAACAACAAGAATGCTAGGGAGAACAAGCAAACAAGATGCAGCCAACACATAGGTTAGTATGGCAACACGGTGCAACAATGGCACATAATGCAGTACAGCGATGGGTACAGTCATGATTAATGAAGCATGATGAGATGCAGCATAGTGATGATGGGTGCAGCATGGTGCAGCACGGTGAGGTGCAACATGATGAGGAAATGCAACACAACGATAGGTGAAGGGGTTACCTTGGAGAATTAGTTGAAGCAGCATGTCTTCAACTGATCTCATGTATCATCTTCTTAGAGATGATCTATGCTCTTATCTAGATAAGTCAAAGTGTTGACTTCTATTGTAAATGTACTATCTCTCTCTCTCTCTTTGCTGAACTATTGAAGAACATATAAGAAGAATTGATCAATGGTTTCCCCACATTGGGGTTTGTCCTTGGCTAGCGCCACATCTTGTGTCCTCTTGTCTTGGTTTGTCTTTTGCAATTTATGTTTATGTTCTATCTGCAGTTTACTTTAATGCTGATGTGATTGATAATCTAGAAAAGATACTGAGCTAACTGTGAAAATTGAAATAATTTGCTCTAAGCATAGAACATACCTAAAATTAAAAAGCATGAAGTGATATTTGAAATGAGCGAAGAAGGCTAGAAGAAGCCAGAAGAAAGTGTCTCTAATCCAACGAGAAAGGAAGGAAAGAAGGTTGAGTTTGGAAGGCCTATTTCAGACCTAATTACAATCACACGTGCGAAGGTGAAAGGGCTCATTCTGCTGCCATATCAGATCAGCTATTACAGTCATAAGAAGAAGCTTAGTTGGGCTAGAAAAGATCACTAATTAAGCCTCCTCATCAAGCGAAGAAAGAGACACCTAAAGTGAAGGAAGGGAGCAAGCAAAAGGGTCAATTTCAAGCCTAGATCAGCCACACGTGCGAGAAATCAGACCTGCAGTAGGGTTAGGAGGATCAACCTCTCAACTCAGAAATATACCTCAAGAAAAGTCCCATCTTCTAGCCTAAGCATCAAGCAAAAGGAAGGTTGCCAAGTGAGGAAGAGAAAAGAAGAAATACTCTATAGTAGAGGTCTCTAAGGAGACCTAGGGTTTCTGCAGTCGTGCTATCAGTTGTCGGAAGAAGAACAAAAGATCAAGGTGCAGTGCAGAAGGAGGCATCAGTTGAAGGACAAAAGGAAGAGGGACTGTGTCTTGTGCTTGGAGGATCTACTTGTCAAGGATCTAGGGTTTGGCATTTGTCAATTGAAGCTTCAATAAGAGAAATTTGTAGAAGGGTTTTCCTCTCTAAGAGAGAGAGGTTTTGCCCTGGCTGAGAGCCAATATCTTGTGTTCTTGTGTTTTAATATTGTTTGTTGAAGTAAGAGAACACACACTAATAATAATAAGAAAAGATTGTGGTAATAAGAAAAAGTAAAAAGTACCTCACAAATAGTTATCATTGTTAGAAGAATCTCACCCTAACCTAAATGCCCTAGATTCTTCAACAGTCCTTACCCCAGGTAACGCTTTGTAATGAAGGTGAGCAAATCTCTGATGCCATAATTCAGATTGAAGAGACATATCACAAGTTAAGGCTCCCAAAGGACTTCCTCCAACTTGATAGAGACCTTCAACCCTAAATCCAAGTGTAAATGCATCTTTAGGGTTTCTTTGCGAAATACATACCTTTCCATCAATGAATGCTACCTTGAAGCCTTTATCTTCCATCACAAAAATAGACATCAAGTTCTTCTTCAAATCAAGTACATACAATACTTCTTGTAGATGAATGGTTTGACCTTGATTTAAGTGAAGAGTGACAATACCTATTCCTTTCACGGGATAGGTGGCATTATCTCCAAGTATGATCTCCAAATTAGTCTTCTTTTCAACCAAATTTGAGAGGGCCTCCTTGTACCCAGTGAAGTGCCTTGAGGCTCCACTATCAATCAATCAATGATCCAAAGTATCTGGAGGAGAGGCAGTACATAGAGCAGAAATAAGATAAAATTCCTTTTGTTTTTCTACAACATTACTTTCCTCATACCCAGAATTTCTCTTACTTTTGGGAGGTTGACCATTTCCATCTCGAGCAACGGGATCATTTTTCTTTTCTTTATTGTTTAACCTGTTGTTCCTTTGATTGTCATTGTCTTTGAATTGTTGTGGTTGTTGTTGTCATCATCCCTTGGAGAATTCTTCTTGTGAGGGTATTATCTAGCATAGTGGCCAAAGCTATTACAATTGTAGCACCTTCCTTCCGTCTTTGAATCCCTGCTTGAACCGTTGACCCTATCTCCTTGGACCAACATTATTCCTCCTCTTAGCATGAGTGGAAAAGGCAGTAGGTTCATTTCCATTTGAGGGATTGTCTTTCTCCATCATCCTTGTCTCTTCTTGAGTGCATCTAGCCAATAATTGATCGAAACTAGGAATCATGTCATTGTTGAGAATGGTAGTGTTAAACACATCCCATGGTCTTGAAAGACCCCCAAGTGCAATGAGAGTGAGCTCCATGTCAGCAATAACTTCTCCAATAGATAAATGGTCATTCTTGATTTGTGTGATCCTCATGAAGTAGGATTGGATGGACTCCCCTTTATCCATCTTGATGTCCTTCAACTCGTTTTTGAGAAAGAGGATTTGATTTGCATTGTTCACTTTGAACATCCCAACCAGTTTATCATATATTTCCTTAGAAGTTCCCAGATCATAAATATAGGCAACTGAAGTGACAAAACTTAAGAGTATTTGTGCTTTAAATGTAAAATACACAAAGGTATTTGTAAATAATATTTTATTAATAATATGAAATGCACAAGGATGTTGAATGTTACAATGAGGGCCTACTTATATACCTAGGTAGATGCCCTTTCATGGATGGTCATGTCCATTAAGACATGCCTCTTCATTAACTAATCATCAATTAATTATTATTATTTATTCATATATATTTATTTTATTTTAATATAAATTATATTCATAACATTGCCCCTTTCTTCAAAAGCTGTCCTCAAAGTTTAATCGCTGGCAATTTCTTCACTTGCCCACGTTATTTCAGCATATGTAAGTTGTCAGTAGTATTATCTTAGAATCAACATTTATCCATTTCTTTTTTATTTTTATTTTATAAATATTTATATTAACATGTATATCTTCATTACTATATATATATATATATAAAGTTATATTATAATAAATTTTTATAATGTTACTTTAACATATGTATATATATAAAGTAACTTTATAAAATTTTATTATAATATAACTTTATAATAATAAAGTTAAAGTTTTAAACTATAATAATTTATAAAGAACTTATAATTTTTTTAATTTGTAAGTCGTTTCGGTATTGTCTATCGTCGTGTCTTTCTATAGTGGACACTTTCTATTGTGGATGGAGTACAGTTGCTATGTTGGCGGCATAAACATCGTTATAATAAGGAAAATCTTACAGCTATTGATCAAATTGGCCTGAACCCTGAGCCTGAACATGATGAGTGGAAGCTTCATGTAGGCCATGAAAATGTGCAATGCAAAGAATTACTACCTTGACGACACCATCAACGTATTCTTGCATATTAATGCAGTGATATGATTTGTTCCAGGCAACTTTGAGAAGAGCGGTTACGTTGTAGAGGTCTTCATTTTTTATATCCCTAGCATTGCTAGACCCAAGTAACAAATGTATCACACATAAAAGCTAAGAATATTAAAAGTCTTGATGCAACCTCATAGAACATATTTGGTGCAATTGTCATACATTCGAAGGTAAATTCTTAAAATCATACACTGGATTTTGGAGTCTATCCTGTCTACAAGGTGTTGACATGGCGAATTTTCACTATGCCAACAAGGAGAACTAACCCAATCGCAGGCCCCAATTAGATCTGCTTTCGTTTGGAGTGGCTAGTTCCAACGGGTTTTAAGGACCCCATGAATTGTTACTAGTGTTGAAAGATTGCTCCTTGGAGGAAGACTTCATTTAAATCAACATAAAAAGGAAACAACTAACCTATATGTATCAAATCCTATCTACACTACTACTTTCCTATACTAAGCTTAACTATTCTAGTATATCCTGCAGGAGCATAATAAAAGAGAATAAACACCATAAATAAATTCCAAGTCCAAAAGAATCAATTACTGAGCTCATATATGAACAAGGCTGTATTAGAGCTTGTTTGCAATCGGATTACTCATATAGGAATACACATTCCTTCCATACAAATAAACCTGCAATTGGTGTTTAATACGGTTTTGAATCAGAGATTGCTCATAAGTTGACCAAGTAATTGAATAATATTCAAATAAACAAGACTAATCATGAATAGTATGCCATCAATATGCACAAACACAAATCACATTTACATTTATGCCAGCGGCAACACTCTGCTTCAAACCCATAAAAGCAAAGAAAAATAAATCAGAAACTAAAGGCCCCTTCTTGAAGCAAACAGTCCTCTTTATTCACAATAAACCAAAACTGTTCTTCCCCAAACAAAAAGCCCCTTCTCATCTTCGGAGGTAATACTTATGCAAAAGCTCGTGACTCTCGGTCTTCCCTGCCTCTTCATCTCCCCCACTGTTTTTCGATATACAAATCGAGTATACAGAGATCAGATCGTCAGCATAAACGTTGACATGTAGAAAGCATATCTGCTGGAGTGCTTCTTTCCCTGAGGAAGTGAACAGATGTTGACAAAAGGGTGACTGTGTGTTGCCTCCGCATGATGAAAACTAGGACAACTTTGCTTTTGGAATGCACAGGCGACGCGTGGGATCCCCACCTGGAACGCCTGAGGCCGGATCTTTAAACACAACACTTCTGCATACATGACTCTTCGAATCCACTCCTGCGTCCTTTACTTCTCGCCTACAGAGATAGTTGTCATTAGCTTCATGATTGTGAACAATATAACAAAAATGTTCAAAAAAAACATAAACGCTGCCTTTATTCACTTTTATAGAACTATGGGAACAAGCGTGAAAGAAAAGGATATATGCACAAAACACACTTTAACACACAATTTTCCTGCTTGATCCATAAGCTTGGCACGGTTTTCGAGGGCTTCACTTAATCGCAATTGGGTATCGGCCCCTCCGCGGGTCACAGTACCCATGCTTTCCACTTCCCTGATGTGTGATTACACCATCGGGACTCCACAGGCGCACCTTTTACACTAAAAACCCGATCCTTTTGTTATACCAGGAATTTTGGAAAACACGGGAATACAAAGAAGATCCCGCTCCGATCACTTAGGCCAGACCTCAAATTTTATGTATTGGGGCCTATAAATATTGTCAGGTTTGGCATATCGCATATCGCAATATGCACAAGCCTGGGGCTCCGCCGATTGCGATATGCAATATGGCCCCAGACCCGAAAATATATATAACATATTTGATAAGCCCGACGGGTCTGCCATATTGCCGCACACATTGTGTATAAGGCCTGGGCTCCGCTGATATGCGATATACCCCGACCCGACATATGTATGAAGTATGGTTACTAGTGCCGTAGGGTCCGGAGTATAGTGGCGCACCTTATATATAAGCCTTAGACCTTGGCTGATTGCGATATGCGACAGGGCTTCGGACCCGACATATCTATATATATATATATATATATATATATATGTTGTTGTTTATAATGTCGTCGGGTCCGATGCCTTATGGTATGCGTTATGTGCCATAGTTGAGTGCGATAAGCGAAAAATGGATGTTTTATGCATGTTTGTGCAGTCTTTCATTGCAAAGAGTTAAAATGGAAATGAGGCACGATAGAATGTTTTATGAGTTAAGAACACAAACGACTATAGTGAGGGTGGGGGTGATTATGCGTGCGGGCATAGATATACTATTGATGTTTATGAGGTTTTGAAAAGTCCCGACGAAGGGAATGAATGAAGGGCGAGGCTGGGTCATGAATGAACCATGCAACCGAGATTTATTTAAGGGGCTCAACCATTAGGAATTGAAAATTTGACTTGTCGTAGAGTTAAAATCATTGGGATGAAAACAGATCATTCGGAGAGATGAAAGCTCAGATTTCCAGGGGACCCATTCAAAATTGCCACCAGGGCAAGTTTTAATAGGGTGGTGGTTGTGGCCACAACAAATGGCAAACCGTTGGGCGAACCAGTTATCTCTGTTTCCAAATAAACCTCGAATCAATAACACATTAGGGTATTAAAATAAACTTGAAATGCAAACTGTACAGATGGACATGCATGGGTTCCACTTCAACATTAATTGCTTCAGGTGGGATAAAGACAAATAGCTTCTACTGACTGATGGGGTTTTGACAGGCATTCTCCAATGGTAGTATTATGGGATTTATTGACCTTCCTTTACCTGTTTCCAACTTTCAAAATCCTTTTAGGGCCATCACTGGTCTACCAATACCTGTTTTAGGTGTGTACCTTAGCTCTTTATGTATATATGTTTATTTGCACTTTGTATAAGAATTTCAGTGCTATATTTTCGTATGATTGAATGGGGCGCAGTCATGGATCATGCCATATTTTTAAACCGCTTAAGCAAGGTTGGGCTCGTTGTGTCAACCGGTACTCTGAGCCTAGCAACAATCCCTACTCTACTCGGCTTCCCAAACAACCCATCCTTCTAGATTGGCACAAGGACTTGACATTTCATTTTCTTTTAAATAAGTCCTTCCATTTTCAGGCACAAGGACTAGAGCACACTTGGATTTGCCACAGGGTGTATGACATTGAGCTCAGCCCATGAAAGGAGGTATACTTGTAGATGACAGGTATTGGAGACTTTAGTGTGGTGGATGGGACCAATGGAGAATAACTGGAAACCTTACAGGCAAGTATAGGTTAGGTCTGCGTGGGATTTATTAAAAATGCAGCATTCCTCCATGCCAATCCAGCTGTAGTTACACATTTTTGTTTTATAAAGATGCCCCTGCATGCTCCAGATATCCAGGTTATCAACGGATCTTACCTAGTTATCAACAGATGCCAATGAGTGGCTTTGGTTTGAACTCCGCAGCTGATTTTCAAGTTCTCAAGGGTTGATTGAAAATTTGTTTGATTTGCAAGGTAGTGATGGGCTTGGAAACAACAGAATTATCAGCAGGTTAATGAGGGAGGGAAAGGCTGAATGTGGTGAATGAGGGCAAATCCGAGAGATAAAATGAGGCTGGAGGACTAAAATCAGTTGGCTGAGAAAGGACTGTGATTCAAAACAGTAGGAAAATAACTTTGCAGAAAACAAGAGGGAAAGACAGAACTACAACTAAACTAACAGCAAAATGAAATGAACTCTAACCTACTCAGGAGGTAACTACCATGCGGTGGCTACTGGAAGTATCTCTTCAGATGCTGGCCATTAATAGGGAGCTTTTCAATCTTTCCCTGTAATGTTTTCAACCTGTAAGTTCCTTGACCAATTTTTTCAACAACTTGGAATGGGCCCAGCCATAAGTGTTGGAATTTCATGTGTTTGCCTTTTGGCTCACTCAGCTTGTCCCATTTCAGGACTAGCTCCCCTACTTGGAAATCTTTATCTCCTGCCAGATGATGATCAAACCATTTTTTTACAATCATTTGGTGATTTTTGAATTTAATTCTGGCTCTATCTCTTAATTCCTCCAGCCTCATCAGTTGGTTGATCCTTTCTTGAAGCAAGGCTGAAGGGGTTCCTCTTGAAGCTTGGGAGAGCTACAAGGAGGGAAGGGTAAAGTTTGGAGGCAAGATGGCCTCCTGTCCATAGACGAGGAAGTATGGGGAGTTTCCTAAGGCCACTTTAGGGGTGACCCTATCGGCCCAAAGGGCATTTGTTAGGGCGTTGTGCCAGTTCCTTTGGTTGTCAGCGATGGACTTGCGGATTATGCGGATAAGGTTTTTATTCGAAGACTCTGCAACTCTGTTTCCCTGGGGGTAATAGTTTGTTGCATACCTTATGTGGATTGATTTATTAATAGCAAACTCAGTCAATTTCAGTGATGAAAAGTAGGAAGCGTTATCAAATATGAGAGCATCAGGGATGCCATGCCTGTTGATAATGAATTTATCAATGAATGATATTACCTCATCTTCGTTCACCTTCCGAAGCGGGATGGCTTCAGTCCATCTGGTGAAGTAATCAGTCGCTGTGAGTATATACTTATGCTACTGTGAAGAGTTTGGAGTGATCTCGCCTATGATGTCTAGGCCCCATTGCTGGAATGGTCGATAAATCATAACAGGCCTGAGGGGAACAACAGGCTTTCTTTCTCGTCCTGCAGCGGTTTGACACACCTTGCATTTGCGAGCATGGGTATGCGAGTCTCTGAACACTGTGGGCCAATAATACCCAGCTCTTAATATTTTGTGAGCAGTGGTCTCTCTGTCGTAGTGACCACCTGCTAGGCCGTCGTGCATTTCTTTCAATACATGGTCGGCATCATCCTTCTCCAAACACCTTAGCCAGATTCCATCATGATTTTTTCTGTATAAGACGCTGTTGGCCAAATGATACTGATTGGATTTCAATCTGAGTGCTCTCCTCTGTGATGCATCCATGTGTTCAGGACACGATCCCCGCACTAGATAGAAGTGGATGTCGTAGTACCACGACTCAGGGTCCAAAAAGGCTTCTAACGTTTCTCGCTCATACATCAACGCTTTGTTACTCCATAAGGGCTCGTCCCTGAGTTCCATTTGTGCAAATTGCATGCTCAACGTTTTTGGTTCTTTGGACGCCCCTTCTTTGTCCGCCAAGGCTTCTGTCGCTAGCTTGCAAAGTCCCAACCCTCGAACTATCTGTGCCGGCTTTACCTCAAGGTCGAACTCTTAAAGGGCAATTATCTAGTTCCCTCTTCGTTCATCCATTTCCTTCTGCACGAAGAGGGCTCTTACAGCAAGATGGGGAACAATGACTTTGGTCCTGGCCTTCAGTAAATAAGGGCGGAAATGTTTTACGGCCTTGAAAACTGTATAGACCTATTTCTCCACGTCTGGGTAGTTGAGTTCTGCCCCTTGTAGATTAGAACTCATATAAGAAATAGGGACTTCGTTGCCTTTGTTGTTTTTCGGAGTGAGTACGGTGGCGTATGGCACATCAAAAGCAAAAGTGTACAAGAAGAACTCCTTGCTGAAATCGGGGCTGACCAATGCAAGAGCTTCAACGATGGCTTCCTTGATTCGCCGAAACGCTTTCTTGGCTTCATCGCTCCACTTATACACAACATCTTTCTTCATCATCAGCTGCATGGGGTGCACTATTTCCGCAAAGCCTGAGACAAATTTTCTAACGAAATTAATCCTCCTGAAGAAAGATTGCATGGATTTTTTATTGGCAGGGGGTTGTATTCTCATGATGGTCTCTATTCTTTCAGGATCAATAACAATCCCTTCTTTAGAGAGGATATGACCTAGTAGTTTCCCCTTTGTGACTGCAAAAATGCTCTTCTTGGGATTCAATGAAATTCCATACCTTCGGCATCTTTCGAAAATCTGTCTCAGGTGATAGATATGATCCCTTCTGTGATATGAATACACAGTGATGTCATCCATGTAAACCACTACTGATCTGTTAATCAACCCTCGGAAAGCTATGTCCATAGCTCTCTGGAATGTGGTGCCCGCGTTAATGAGTCCAAAAGGCATTTTACGATATGCGTAGGTGCCCCATTTAGTGTTGAAGGTTGTCTTAAGCTGATCCCCATGAGATACCAATACTTGATTATATCCTGAAAACCCATCTAATAGGGACAACATTTCAGACCTAGAAATGCACTGAAGGATGTGTTCCATAGAAGGGACAGGATAGTTATCCTTTTGAGATGCTTTGTTTAGGTTTCTCAAATCAATACACAGTCTGATGTATCCGTTTTTCTTTCTTACTGGCATGAGATTGGCTACCCAGCGGGTGTGTCTGACCAGGAAGATGATTTTGGCATCCAGCATCTTGTTTAGTTCTTTCTTCACCAATGGTTCTAGGCTTGGATGCATCTTACGCAACTCTTGTTGGTAGGGCCTAACCTCTTTTTCCAAGGGGGTTACATGCTGCATAACACTCGTATCAAAGGTTTTTAGGTCTTCATACGTCCACGCAAAGACATCCTTGTATTCTTTAAATAGCTTGACAAATGCAGCCTTTTCCTGTGGAGAGCACCCCAAGCCCAGATTGACATATTTTGGGTCTTCTTTGGTCCCAAGGTTGACCGATTCATACTTCATGGATGAGCTATGCGTTTTGCAGTTAGTCGGCTACTTGAATTTATCATGCAAGTCATACAAGTGCTCCATCTTAACAACTGACTTGGGAATCACATTGGGCTGACCCCTTTTCTCACCTTCCCTCTAATTCATAAGCTTGTCATGCTCCTCTTCGTCAATGACTGCATTTTTGAATGTCTTCTCGCAGTGCAAGAGCTCAAGGATTTGCTCATCATCTTCAAATACCTGCCAATTTGAGATGTTATCAGGCACGGATGGTCTGAAAATCAATTCAACAGAACATTTATTTTTCTTCAATCTAAAATCAGGCAAAAGTTTAGTAGCCATATTAGCCATTAGATCAGCATCTTGATTTTGCCCTCGAGGTATATATGTGATATTAAAAGCATCAAAACTGTCAATTAAGTTCCATACCTCATGCTGGTACCTTACTAGGTGTGGTGAATTGCAATGTATCCTTTTCCTTACCTGATCCACGATTATCTGTGAGTCACCAAAAACTTTAAGATTTTTTACATTCATATCAATGGCTTTCTTCAGGCCTTGCAGCAAGCCTTCATATTCTGCTGTATTGTTGGTGCATGCAAACTCCAACCGACTGGCCATCAAATGTTGGTTCCCTTGTGGGTCAATGAGAATACTCCCAGCACCTACACCTTCAAGGCAGTTAGAGCCATCAAAATAGAGTGTCTAGAATA
The DNA here is from genome assembly GCA_031772625.1 of Pinus tabuliformis. Taxonomy (NCBI): domain Eukaryota; kingdom Viridiplantae; phylum Streptophyta; class Pinopsida; order Pinales; family Pinaceae; genus Pinus; species Pinus tabuliformis. Next base: position 1,588,872,757 of record CM062820.1, on the reverse strand, counting down.
TAGAATCTAATGTTACATCAATTGAACTACTACCTAAGAAATTAGTCCTATCATCTACTATAATACAGGATAGTTCATCAATTGGATTATGGGAGGGAATTTCCAACTGTGTGTATGTCAAAGTTTCTTCAACTGTTTCTGCATGGAATTCTCCAAAACAGGTTTCTGTGGCACAAACATTGAAACTATAATTCCCAAGGATGGAGTTGGTAAACATTACAGGCTCATTGGGACCATTTAGTTTCGTTACCACATACTTCATGTATCTTTCTCGATCAACTCTCAGCATATCACCTTTTCCCTTCTGAGGCAACAATAGATGGGACCAATCAGTTGAGAAATATCCATTGAGTTTTGCTGACCAATCCCTACTAAGCAGCATTCCATAAGCCTCGGGTATATCGACTACCACTATATCAATGACTTGTGTGTACTGTGGTTTAGCAGCCATCCAAATCAACACATCTTTCAGTTCCCCAATCACTTTCACATTTGTCCTGTCTAATTGCATAATTCGAGTCCCAGTTTTCTCAGGTATAGCATGCAGTCTTTTGGCAACAGCATAAGGCATCACAGTGGATGAGGCACTGGAATCTACCAAGCAATTGTGTACGTTCATGTTGAGGATTTCAAATGTGATAAGGAAAGGTGGAGTCATGGATTTTGATTTCCTCCCTATCGTGGCTGCACTGACATCTTATGGTTTTCGATTCATTTTAGACAGAGTGGCTTCCATAGTTGATGGTATTTGGGCTCTATTGGAGGTGTTGACAAGTCTGGACACTGGCTTCTAGGTTTGACTGCTTCAGATGGTGGGAGTTTTGGAAATTTTCTCATTCATAGCTTTCAGGAGCAGATCTCTTTGTTGCGTTAATTTCAGCAGATCAAAGTATGTGATATTGGCCCTAGATTTCTTAAGATCATCCACAATATTGTAATCAATGTTATAAATAGGATATGGCAGAGTAAACATACCAGTTTTGCTGTTCTTAGGTGGGAGTTTACCATTTGGAGTTGCCTTCATTGTAGTGGCAGCTGTGTTCTCTTTCTCCGGATGGTTTGCCACTGGGGTATTCTTGGACTGACCACTTGGTCTACCCTTCTCAACAGGAACTTTGGGAACGGGTGCCTTCAAGGGGTGGACATCTTTCTTTGTTTGGTCAACAGGCTTCATCACACCTAGAAGTGGCCCTTTACTTCGTGTGTGGATTTCTGCCATACAATCTTCTTCGTCATCATCATTTTCATTTGTATAGAAATCCCACAGTACATTGATCTGAGATTCTTCGTCCACGGGCTCTTCTACTTGATACTCTTCCTCATTTTCTTGTTCTGGCTCTAGCTCCACTATAGGTTCTTCTTTGTTAAGGAGCGACCCAATAAGAGCCAGCTCTTCCATATTTAAATTCCCTTCATTGGGTGGAGTAGGTAGCGCAAGTTGACCATGACCACCTTCTGTTTTCTTACGATAGAAAGGCTTGAAGGGCTTTCTGTTGTTATAGTCTCCTCCACTACCACTAGTACTCTCTCCAGAATTCCTTTTTATATCGATGACTGTATTTGTCAGCTTCTGAATGATCCGATTCCAACCTTCTACATCTGTGGTATCCTTTTCCTTGGTTTCAACCCCTTTGTTATCACTCCCATTATTCTTCTTGGATGCTTGAGAGGCTTTCTTTTCTCCGGTTGTAGGGTGGCATGCGGTGAGACTGAGCATTTCATTCTCGACTTTTACTGCTTCATCGATAGCACCTTGTAAGGTCTGTGTTACTCCTTTTGACCCACATCGCAGTAGGGACAGGGAGAGTAGTGATGTAGAATTCCATGAGCACCTCTTCTGTAGGTCTGGCGGTGGCCAGGATTCTGTTGAACAAGGTGTTGAACCGGATATTAAAATCCTTAACCTTTTCTTTGGTTTCCATTTTCAAACGGGATAGTTCTAGGACTAAGGCAGCAGGGGTTTTGTCATCGCCATACTTGTCTAAAAAGGCTTGTTGAAAGGCAGCCCACGAGGTGATCGATCTGGTTCTCAAGCTAAAGTACCATGTGGAAGCTGCACCAGTCAGGGTAAAAGGGAATAGGCGACAGACTATATCTTCATCAGCTACCCCTAGCATGCGCACGGCCAGGAAGAATGAATTGATATGGTTTTCAGCGGTGTCTCCCCGCTCAGGGTCGAATTTAGGCAGTACCTTTTCTGCATTCTTGGGTAAGGGATGTTGCTGCCCAGGTATCGCCACAGCATCCTGAGCGAGCCAGGGAGGCAGTGCTCCTGGAGGAGGTGGTGGAGGCTGATTTCCACCTAGAGGAGGGGGAAGTAGAGGTTGATTCCCACCTGGAGGAGGAACGTTAGCCATGTTATGGATATGGAGATTCTGGTTGAGGGTCTCTTCGTTAGGATTTTCCAAATCAGGCCAGGGATTGCCTTCAGACGGGGGATCCTCAGGGATTTCTTCCCAAGGAGAGTTGATACTCTGTAAAGAATCAAGCACAATATCTTCAAGAGAAGGGGCTGCAGATGTCTCTTTGTTTATGTGATAGACCCTTGGTTTTTTTTTGCTGTCGGAGGTAAAGACTGAAAGTTAGGGAGCTGTGATAGGGAACGAGCATAAGCCCGAGTAAGTCTTCTGATTGGTTGTTCCTAAGTGACAGGATACTCCCACAATGTCTCTTCTTCGAAACGAGGCTTTTCCGAATGAGAGGAAGGGTCTTTTCGACCTTCACAATCCATGCATTAATCCTTTTGAATCCATGCATGGCACGTATAGATGAAATCTTGAAAAGCTGTGGATGGCGGTTCAGGCCCTCCTAGCGCCAATTTGTTGACATGGCGAATTTTCACTATGCCAACAAGGGGAACTAACCCGATTGCAGGCCCCAATTAGATCTGCTTTCGTTTGGAGTGGCTAGTTCCGATGGGTTTTAAAGGACCCCGTGAACTGTTACCAGTGTTGAAAGATTTCTCCCTGGAGGAAGACTTCATTTAAATCAACAAAAAAAGGAAACAACTAACCTATATGTATCAAATCCTATCTACACTACTTCTACTTTCCTATACTAAGCTTAACTATTCTAGTCTATCCCACAGGAGCTAATAAAAGAGAGTAAACACCATAAATAAATTCCAAGTCCAAAAGAATCAATCACTGAGCTCATAGATGAACAAGGCTGTATTAGAGCTTGTTTGCAATCAGATTACTCATATAGGAATACACATTCCTTCCATACAAATAAACCTGTAATTGGTGTTTAATACAGTTTTGAATCAGAGATCGCTCATAAGTTGACCAAGTAATTGAATCATATTCAAATAAACAAGACTAATTATGAACTGTAAGCCATCAATATGCACAAACACAAATCACATTTACATTTATGCCAGCGGCAACACTCTGCTTCAAACCCATAAAAGCAAAGAAAAATAAATCAGAAACTAAAGGCCTCTTCTTGAAGCAAACAATCCTCTTTATTCACAAAAACCAAAACCGTTCTTCCCCAAACAAAAAGCCCCTTCTCATCTTCGGAGGTAATACTTATGCAAAAGCCCGTGACTCTCGGTCTTCCCTGCCTCTTCATCTCCCCCACTATTTTTTGATACACAAATCGAATATACAGAGATCGGATCGTCAACGTAACGGCTGACATGTAGAAAGCATATCTGCTGGAGTGCTTCTTTCCCTGAGGAAGTGAATAGATGTTGATAAAAGGGTGACTGCGTGTCGCCTTCCCATGATGAAAACCGGTACAACTTTTCTTTCGGAATGCACAGGCGACGCGTGGGATCCCCACCTGGAACGCCTGAGGCTGGATCTTTAAACACAACGCTTCTGCATACATGACTCTTCGAACCCACTCCTCCGTCCTTTACTTCTCGTCTATAGAGATAGTTGTCATTAGCTTCATGATTGTGAACAATATAACAGAAATGTTCAAACAAAACATAAACGTTGCCTTTATTCACTTTTATAAAACTACGGAAACAAGTGTGAAAGAAAAGGATTTACGCACAAAACACACTTTAACACACAATTTTCCCGCTTAATCCATAGGCTTGGCACGGTTTTCGAGGGCTTCACTTAATTGCAATCGGGTATCGGCCCCTCCGCGGGTCGCAGTACCCATGCCTTCCACTTCCCCGATGTGCGATTACACTATCGGGACTCCATAGGCGCGCCTTTTACACTAAAAACCCACTCCCTTTGTTATATCGGGAATTTTGGAAAACACGAGAATACAAAGAAAATCCCGCTTTGATCACTTAGGCCGGACCTCAAATTTTATGTATCGGGGCCTATAAATATCGTCGAGTCCGGCATATCGCAATATGCACAAGCCTGGGGCTCCGCCAATTGCGATATGCGATATGGCCTCGTACCCGAAAATATATATAACATATTTGATAAGCCCGACGAGTCTGCCATATCGCCGCGCACATTGTGTATAAGGCCTGGGCTCCGCCGATATGCGATATGCGATATACCCCAGACCTGACATATGTATGAAGTATGGTTAATAGTGTCGTCGGGTTCGGAGTATAGTGGCGCACCTTATATATAAGCTTTAGACCTTGGCCGATTGCGATATATGACAGGGCTTCGGACCCAACATATATATATATATATATATATATATATATATTGTGGTTTATAATGCTGTCGGGTCCGGTGCCTTATGGTATGTGTTATGTGCCACGGTTGAGTGCGATAAGCGAAAAAGGGGTGTTTTATGCATGTTTGTGCAGTCTTTAATTGCGAAGAGTTAAAATGGAAATGAGGCGCGATAGAAGGTTTTGTGAGTTAAGAACACAAATGACTATAGTGAGGGTGGGGGTGATTATGCGTGCGGGCATAGATATACTATTGATGTTTATGAGGTTTTGAAAAGTCCCGACGAAGGGAATGAATGAAGAGCGAGGCTGGGTCATGAATGAACCATGTAGTCGAGATTTATTTAAGGGGCTCAACCATTAGGAATTGAAAATTTGACTTGTAGAGTTAAAATCACTGGGATGAAAACAGATCATTCGAAGAGATGAAAGATCAGATTTCTAGGGGACCCATTCAAAATTGCTACAAGGGAAAGTTTTAATAGGGTGGTGGTTGTGGCCGCAACACAAGGTCAGCGAGAATATGCAAGAGAGTCAAAATATTCACACGAGGGACACTCTGCAAATCTTTGTCTTTCAATTCGACGACATCTATGATCTTGGCCACTTCTTTGCACGCTTCATAGGTATCTTTAATCGAAAGGAGACATAACGCATATAACGCGGGATTTATTACATTCAACAACTATTCATATCCCTTGACTAACAAAAATGTCTCTTTGTTTTATGCCTTGTATTGGTAATAAAGATGGAGCAGATTCAATTTTTTCCACTGCACCTTCCAGCTGGCCTTTGTTCTCTTATCATCGTTGCTCTCACTCGCAAGCAAACAATGCTCACCAGTTGTAACCAATCCATTCAAAAGATATTGCATATTTGTTGGGCTTAAGGCTTCAGCGTAATCCGCGGGAATAACCTCAAGGTCATTTTTGTTGTTTTCAAGGACATATTGGGTCATTTGTTGCTTCAGCTCAGTCTGGGGAATGACATTGGAAATATAGAAGGGCTGGCGTGTGTAAGGGTTAACGACGATTTGTTTGTTGTCCCAAATATTTTCTAGTGACCTCTTGTTGTAAAGAGCCTGGGAAGGGTCTTCGCTTTAGGGAAGTTGAATGGGGTTGTAAGCAAATTCATTCACAAGACCATCCACAAACTCTTCTAGAATACTATCGAAAGTAGAATCCATTTTTTCATCACTGAACAAGATCTCAACCAAAAACTCAAGCTCCATTGTTATATTCAGCAGTGAAATAAATTCCACCTTTGCACCACACTTCGCAGCAATTTCTTGCTGAACACCTACAATATTGGAAGCAATCAGTGCATTCACTTGTCTAGGTTTGAGGTTAGATGAAGTTTTGTTCATAATGAATCCAGAATCATGTGATTGTTTTTGAGTTTGTCATCTCCAAAATATCCATCTTCAGGTAACCGTCTTTTAGATTCATCAAAACACCTATCATTGGCAAGAGAATTCTCTAGACCATGATAATAAGAAGGTTGTGGGAGTCGTTGCTTATCAAAAGAGAGAGAATCAGGTTGAAGAGGAGGTCCTTGAGATGGCCTTGTAATTTGCCTAGGACTCATCTCCTCCTCTGGTCCAAGCCATCCACCAAGAGCTTGATTTGGGGGCAATGTAATTTTCAATGGCCTAACTGGGAAAGGAGGATCAACAGAATTATGTTTCCCAATGTCTTGGTCATGCTGTAATGAGAAGTCGCTGTAATATGTATCAGGGTCCAATTCAGAATCATGGACTTCACCTTCTTCTCTACTTGGTGAACCTTGCACACCAGATTCTATAGCATTATGGGTTTGAGGAACAAAAGGTTTAACTGCTGCAATCCCCTGAGAATATTCTTGATTCTGCTCAATTGCAGGATCCATACGAGATGGTTGTGCCTGATTGTTAGTTGAAGGTACAACAGTTGGTTGCATCTGATCAACTAGATGTGTCGTCATTTTTATATCTTGATTGTCTACACCATTAGAGGTAGTGTCAGGTTGTACAATTGCATTCGATTCTTGTAGGTTAAGCCTCCTTCCACCTCCAAATCAACCATGCCCTCTGGTAAAGGTAGATCTCTATTCACATTGAGATCATCATCTGAAATCAAATAATTGCTGACATCAGGTGCGGGAGGATGACTTTTTACATCAGCGTCATAAAATACATCAACCATATTTTGCAAAATACCCTCATCAAAATCCTTGAAAAAACCACCTCGTACATTACAAGCAACGTTCCTTGCAACACACAATACTGGAACAGGGCAACTGGTCTCTGCTTGTGGAGCATAATATGGTGCAAATGTCAGAACAACATGGACAAGAGGTTGATCTTTGTTAGCTACAGGACTTTCTTCTCCTTCAACAAAAACACTATTAATAGACAAGGTGACATCCTTTCCATCTCAACTTTTTGCATCCCAATGATCTTCCTCCTCTTCCTTTGTTTCTATTTCTAATTTATCCTCTTCCATTTCACATTTAGTTGAATCTCAACAAGCTCAAACTCCATTGCACCAGCCTCTTCGGGTAGGTGGTTGTCATCCAAGGCATCATGATCTGTAGTTACTGCAACCAACTTAGCTGCCACAACATCGGTAACAGTTGGACCGTGTCTTTTCTTATTTGTTTCATACTTTGGTTTCTTGCATTCTCTATCGTTAGTCTCTTTCATGTCAATGTTTTCTTCCTTTAGACATGTTGCATATTCTTCAAGATGTTTTGTTGATATTGCAAATGATCTTTTTATTTGTTTTAATGATTCTCACATTTCGCTTAATATCTCAATGATTTTAGGACATAAACTTAATGGCAAATTGTGGGGCAGATAACGTCCAAAGGATCGCAGGGCTCTAATACCACTGAAGTGACAAACTTAAGAGTGTTTGTGCTTTAAATGTAAAATACACATAGGTATTTGTAAATAATATTTTATTAATAATATGAAATGTACAATGATGTTGAATGTTACAATGAGGGTCTACTTATATACCTAGGCAAGTTCCTTTTCATGAATGGTCATGTCCATTAAGACATGCCTCTTCATTAACTAATCATCAATTAACTATTATTATTTATTCATTTATATTTATCTTATTTTAATATAAATTATATTCGTAACAACAACCAAATGCTTTTGAATAGAATCAACCAAATTTTCTTTTCTTTGATCTCACCTTTTCTATACTTTGTCTTAGCAGCAATTGGTGCATTTGAAGGAGGCTCCACCACTTTTCCCTGCACATAGTCCAATACTTCATGGTCCTCCAAAGTCAAGTCCAAAGTCATTTTCCATGCATGATAGTCAGATGAAAAATCCATTTAAACTTGTCCAATAAACCTTTCTTGGTCACTGCTTTTCTCTCTCTTGCTTGGGCTTTGTCTTCACTTGGGCTCTGAAACCATGTTAATTTTAGTTAACAACGGTATGTTCTATGCTTAGCACAATTACTTCAATGTTCCTTTAGCAACCCAATGACAATTTCCAATTTAGTTTTCAATAGAAAACACATTGATCACATTGAAAGTAAAAGTAGATAGAACATGAAACAAAATGCAGAAGACAAGCCAAGACATTAGACACCAGATTTGGCGGATGCCAGGGAAAAACCCCAATGCGGGGAAAACCCTTTGATCCATTCTTCTTATTATTATATCAAATGTTCAGCGAAGAGAGAGAGAGTACAAAGGTGAAAATTTGACTTGCCAAATCACAGTCAAAACAACCATGTTAAATCTGTAGTCAAACTCAGCTCTAACTAGAACGTCAAAGATGGTCAACGCAACAATCAAACAATCCACTTGAAGCTCGGTCAAACCCAATCAAATTCAGCCTTCCTTGCTAGTCAAAGTCAACCAAAAACAGTCCTGAAAACTACAATCAAACTTGGTCAACTCTGTGGTCAAGTCTGCGATCATCCCTACAGTCAAAGTGCCCAAAAATTCTCGGTTCCTATGCCAAACTGTATGGCCTGCAAAAAACAAAAATTCCCCACAAAAATCACAGTCAAAGGATGAGTCAAAGTGCTCGGTCAATGCTGGTCAAACTCCTGCAATAGTTTTGAAATTTAGCGCTGCAATTTGCCCAGAAAATTCGTCCTTCTGCCACACGTGTGAGAGAGAGAAGATCTGCCCAATAGTTGTACGAACCAATGAGAGAAGGAGAGAGAAGAAAAATTTGTGTGATGATGATGCCAAATAAGGTGAGAGGGAACTTGTATTTATTATACAAGTTGTTGAGGGTGAAGAGTCATGTCCATTGGGCTTCATGAGCCTACATGATGATGTGGCCGACTTGAACAATTTGCGCACACTGTGGGCATAAATTCAAAAACACACTTTTGCTTGTTCGAATTGGATGATCTTTATATCAATTTTGGTCCTCTCTAAAAGAGGAATTTAATGCAATCATCATTTCCATCAAATGAGTTGTCCCAAGGTGGAATTTGGCCATAGTTGCCAATTTTAACAATAATTGATGCAAACACCTATTATTCAGGGAATAGTTGGCATATTCAAACCAGCAAAATACTTTGAGAAAGGAACAACAAATAAGAATCTTTCCAAGATGTTGGCATCTCAGTTACAAGTATACTTCAGTTGTTTCCCATGAGCCAATTAGATGGTTCGGTTATCTCTTGGATCCTTTCCAAAGACCAAAAGAGGTGTTTCCTGTCTTATGGGTTAATGTATTAATGGTTGAGATGCCTCTGTGCGCAACAATAATTGCGTCGCTGAGGCTCAATATAGCATTCTATATGTAAATGTGTCTGGTCTTGTTTTGGAAATCGAGGTGAACTGTTTGGATAATGTAGCCTCTGAACTTAGTCATTGGGACAGATATTCCCCTACTATCTATATGTATGTATGTATAAACTTGCACTAGCACGTCGAGATTGAAACTTTGCTACATTTTTGCTTGATAATAAAATTTCCCGTGGATGCACACTTGATTTGTTGATCTTCTTTTCGTAAATTTGAGTATTGGGTGCAGGTTGAACCTCGAGTTGGGCCCACTTGAGGTAAGGTCCTGTGCACACTTTCTTTCCAGTAATTTATATATGTGTTTCTTTCTCGCGATATTTGTTCTTTAACTGTTCATTAGATTTTGATCGACCAAATTGATTTGAATGGTATATTTAATTGAAGTGTGATCGATGTTATTCCCATTTTTGTACTTTCTTGGGCCATGTTCTTTGCTTCAGTGTGTGTGTAGAAGTGATTGCATAGATACTGCAAAATCAATAGTTACTACTGCGAAAACAACAGAACTACAGAAAGTTCTGCAAAATTTGACGATGATAGGAATCCTATTTACAATTGGATATTTCCCTTAAGATTTAAACTCCAGTATTTGGGAAACTTATGGCTAAACAAATTTAAGTAGTTTAACATGTCTCGATCATGATTGCCATCACTTGTAGGTTTCATGCATAAGCATATAAATTGATAGGAACTTTGGTACTTGTGCATACAACACGAAGTCCTCGCAAGTTTAACAAACCTTGGTTGATAATTAAATGATTATGTGAATTACCTTTAATAAAACTACAAGTGTTCACGCCGTCAATAAATCTAATAGGGGTAACCCCACCCTTGAGCTAGAGAAGAGTTGGCCTAGATTGAAGAGAACAGATTACTTAGGGGATAGTGGTGACTATCCTTGTTGTTCTCTCTTGGGTTGTACTTAGTGGATGAGGGCTTTTATCATCAAGTACAATTTGGGAGTTAATAGGATTGAAAAGTCAACTATCAACTAATGCCAAATGCTACTACTGCAAGGAGAAAGTTGATGTCATTTCCTTATCTCCTTCAAAATTATTATTTTGTCATTTTTGTTTCTTTCAACACATTTTTTTATCCTAAATAGTGTTTTTGGTGCTACAACAGATTCACATTTGTTCTTTTCATTAGGACCTTCTCAACAAGCTATAATGCACTTAAATAGAAGTTTATATGAGAAAATTCAAGCCTCGGCAAGCTAACAATCCACCTATTCCCCACATGTCCAAATGGCAAGTTAGCTCACCATAATTTGAATATTGGGAGTTAATAATGTGGGGGAATCTAGAGACTTTTAGAAGTGTCATGGAGCTTCCAAGAGGGTTTTGAAACCCTAAACCTAACACTTACCCTAATTATAGCTATCAAAAACCTAGCAAAAGGAGCAAAGAGGGTTCGTTTTTTTATTAGCTACTAGTTATTCGATGGTATAGGTAGGAGTGTGGAGGAGGTGCTAATACAGAAAGGAGACAGAGGCATGTTGTAGCGGATTGTATAAGAACATAGCTTCATAGTAAACTTGGAAAGCTTTGTACTTTGTATTGTAATATGATGCAGGAGCATTAGAGCTTCTAAGCCATTAAGTCTTCAATGTGAAAAACTTCGAAAATGGGTCTTTATTTTTTATAATAATTTATATTCTTCTATGTAAATAAATTGTATTTTCTGAGATATTTTATGATTTTTAGAACTAAATGAGTCGTAATTTTAGAAAAGCTATGGATAGGTGAGATTTTGTCCATAAGGAAAAAGAAAATCTACCTTGAAAAGCATGAGAGATTCTAGGAATAGATTGAGTGATTTTAGAATTTAGAAAAACATGTTTATGGAGCGATTTGAGGATTTAGGAAAATCTACTTTACGGAGTGATTTACGGGTGATTTATGGAGTGCTATTAGGATTTATAAAAGATATTGCATTTCTTAATTCTACTTGTTGTAAGCCTACAAGCAATGAGAAATAATGACCAAATGAATGTAGAATTAGGCCAGAGGAGAATAGATCAGGATTTTTATTATGTATGTACAATTCTAGTGTTTATTAATGAGAAAAGGAGTTCATTAATTGTTGTGCTTTGATTTTGTGTGTTTATGCATGAATACATGGATATCTAGTGGATGTTTACATAATGTGAATGATTACTTATTACTATACAAGAGTCCTGACAAATCTGTGTGAATGATTGTAAGAGAAATAGTGAAGTGCTAATGTGTTTAAAGCAGAGTTGAGTTGTAGGAAAAGTCAATTTTTCCTGCATCAAGTGGTTTCAGAGCTAGTATGCTCTTTGCAATTGAGGATTGCAACCAGAACTTTGGAATTGAGGATTACAACCAAAAGAAAGACGTCTACTTGTTAGTTTTTGTAGCATGGGATGTGTTCTAGCTTTGAAATTTTGTGGAGAGGCTAGAATACACGAGATCTCCAAAACCCAGAAATTGTTTCTGGAAATTCCACCTAGAAATGATTTAATTAGATTATTAACCAATTTTTAAATATTTCCTAAGTCTAGATTTAGGGAATATGGTTAATTAATCAATATTAATTAAGTCAAGATGAGAATCATCTAGAAACTCACATGGATCGATCCAGATATGATCCTAGCCATTGATTAAATTTTAATCTTGGCCATTGGTGCTCCAAGAAAGGATTATAAGAGAAGATCGATATGGTGATGGAGAATAGACTTGCGAGGTTCAATTTCTGAGAAGATCGATTTCCAGAGTAGTAGCAGTCAGTTGTCGGAGAAAGAGCTAGAGATCAAAGCAGTTTAAGAGGGGCGGAGACAGTGAGTCTGGAGGAAATATTTCTAGATCCGGAGAGATAGCAACAAGAGGGCCGAGTTATCTCAAAGAGGCAGCGTAGAGGCTCTGCTCAGTAGCTTCAACAAGGTAGATTGATTTGCTGGTGAGAAAAATCGTTCTCAATTCCAGAGGTCGGGCAGAGGTTCCAGAAGGTCGGAGAGACGATTTCCTTAGTAGTTGGAGGCAGAACGACTTCATCAGAGGCAGTTTCAAGCCACACGTGTGGAAGACAGTGTAGAGGCAGCGCATAAGGGCTCACGCTGGGGGTTGGATGACCAGTTTTTTGAAGGCCGGTCATGCCAAAGATTACCTGTGGGAGAAGGGAAATTACCTTCAGTATTTTGCCGAGATTTTCTTGTTGTGGATTGTCAGTTTCAAGCATCCAGATTGTACTCAGATTTTGCACGACTACATAATATTAAAGCCCTCATCTGCTACACCGATTTTCCCAAGTTGGGTTTTTCTGAGGACTTTTGCCCGAAAATAATTGTTATTTTTATGTGTGCGTGCTAGTATTTCTTCCAGCGTTTATTCTTCCGCAATTTTATTTGTGTAGCTTGCAGTGTGATTTATTCAGTATTTGCTATAGCAAACAACAAATAAATTGTTAAATTAAATTAACAACTAGGAGAATAATTTCCAATTGTTGCAATAGGATTCCAGTTTGGAATTTCAGATGGTATCAACCAGAGAGCTCAGAGGTGAAAAGAAGGAATTTCAATGCTTAGTGTGGGCAGCAGGCTGAAATTCCCAAGGGTAGTGCAATCATTCTACCAGGAAGCCAAGTTACATGTGGAGGTTCAATTTTTCTGAGTGGGGTAGAAAAAATCGATCCTACCAGAGTGAGTGATTCCAGAGGCAGAGGCAGCAACCCAAATTTTTCATTGAGCAAATCTCTAGCTAGACACGGTGGTTTTTGTAGCAGTTCACTAGAGCAGAGCCAGCATCAGGGTGGAAGAGAGAAGAGCACATACAGAGGGAAAATTTTCCTTAGGGAATTTCTAGTCTCAAGAAGTTCGATTTTTCTTTGTAGTTCAGAAGTCGTCGTGGGTAGATCTTCTCACTCCAGAAGGGAGTGTGAATAGCAGAGCAGCAGTTGAACAAAAAGAAAGAGGAAGTTTTCGACAATTCATTGAGAGGGCCACTACTGGGCTTCGTGATCAGGACAGATTGGATGGAGATTCCAACTACGTCATCTGGAAGGAAAGGATGTCCTTCCTTCTAGATGAGTTTGGCTTAAAAACATATATTGATGCAGTGGTAGAAATTCCCACGAAAATAGATCAGTTGAAGGAGTACAAAAAGGAGATGGCACAGGCGAAACGATTGATCCTAGATGGATTTCGGGATCATGTTCTTTCACATATAGATGGCAAAGATACTGCCAAGCAGATGTGGGATGCTCTCGCCACATTGTATTATGGTACTTCCGAGCAGCGAAGATGTACCTCTAGGAGAAGCATATTGGGCAGAGACAAGTTACCAGATTGGGACAGGATGTGGACTGACTTTCAACAGGAGGAATTGAGGTGAGCTCTTCTAAAGAGCTCCATCAATGGCAAAGCAAGGGAAAGAGGAGGAGAATATGGCCCTCACATCAAAGGGTCGCAGTCAGGGATAGGGGGAGCAGAGGAAGAAGAAGGACCTGTCAAAGGTCAAGTGCTTCAGATGTAGTGGGCTTGGTCACTACAGTACCTAGTGTCCTCTCAAAAAAGAAGGACAAGGAGGAGAAGCAAGCATCCTCAGCAAAGATCGATATGCTATCCTCCAGGCTGGAGGAAGACTTCGCCATGTTTGTTGATATACCTCCAGGAGTGAGGTGGGGTGACTTGGTGCTGTAGGCCCGGAGAGCTACAGACACTGGGCAGGATCCTTGAGGAGTTCACCTCTTGGATCAATACCTTGCTACAGGGGCCCATAGTATTCAGCAGCACGATGGGTTTGTGACAGTTGATGCAGTCACATTCTAGAGTGGCAGTTGCAGAGACCAGTAGCATTCAGATGTTGGGGAGCGTAGTGTAGAGTTGGCAACAGTGCAGTTGGCGCAGTGCAGAGTCAGTAGCAACGCAGATTCTTCAGTGATAGTGCAGATACTAGCAGCAGTCAGAGACTCAGGTGACAGATGCATTATACTGATCATAGTTGATTCAGTATTTTGGATGCTTTTCAGTTGCAAATGTTGCAGTTGCAGCAGCAACAGATGAGAGGCAGTTGCAGTGCAGGCAATAGTGTCAGCAACAGCACAGATGCAACATATATTAGAGTTGCGCAGTGGTTGGTGGGAAACATGGCCAGACATCAGCAGTGTGACAGGAGATGATGCAGAGACAGGGTGTTGCTACAGGGTGTGCAGTAGCACTAGAACACATTCCTTGCTAAGAGGGAGTGTTAGTTTTTGTAGCATCAAATGTGTTATAGCCATGAAATTTTGTGGAGAGGTAGAATACATGAGATCTCCAAAACCCAAAAATCGTTTCTGGAAATTCCACCTAGAATCATCTAGAAAATCATACGGATTGATCTAGAGATGATCGTATCCATTGATTAAGTTTTAATCTTGGTCGTTGGTGCTCCAACAGAGGATTATAAGAGGAGATCGATGCGGTGATGGAGAATAGCCTTGTGAGGTTCGATTTCTGAGCAGATCGATTTCCAGAGTAGCAGCAATCAGTTGTTGGAGAGAGAGCTAGAGATTGAAGCAGTGTGAGAGGGGTAGAGATAGTGAGTATGGTTGAAAGGTTTCCAAATCTGGAAAGGCAGCAGCAAGAGGGCCAAGTTATCTCAGAGAGGCAACACAGAGGCTCTGCGTAGTAGCTTCAGCAAGGCAGATCGATTTGCTGGTGAGAAAAATCATTCTCAGCTCCAGAGGCTAGGTAGAGGTTCCAGAAGGTCGGAGAGACGATTTTCTCAGCATCTGGAGGCAGAACAACTTCAACAGAGACAGTTTCAAGCCACACGTGTTGGAGAAGCGCGGAAGGGCTCACGTTGAGGTTTGGATGGCTAGATCTTTTAAGGTAGGTCGTGCAAGAGATTGCCTATGGGAGAAGGGAAATTCACTTCAGTATTTTCCCCAGATTTTCTTGCTGTGGGTTGCCAGTTTTAGGCATCCAGATTGTACTTAGATTTTTCATTGTTGCATAATATTAAAACCCTCATCTGCTGCACCAGTTTTCCCAAGCTGGGTTTTCCAGGGACTTTAGACCAAAAATAATTGTGTTATTTTTATGTGTGTGCTAGCATATCTTCCAGCATTTATTCTTCTACAGTTTTATTTGTGTAGATTGCAGTGTGATTTATTCAGTATTTGTCGTAGCAAACAACAAATAAATTCTTAAATTAAATTCACAATTAACAGAATAATTTCCAATTACTGCAATAGGATTCCATTTTGGAATTTTCACAATTCCAACAAGTAGCAGTTGGTTAGAAGTTGTTAAAGGGTAGTTCAATAGTGAGTGTGGGTAGAATTGCCAAGAGAAGGTTCTAAGGAGAGAACTAGAGAAAATACCAAAAGGTCAAGCTAGTGAAGAAAACTTGATGAGATATTGAGTAGCAAGGAGAGGAGACTTTCTATAGAGGAGAGGCTTGGTTTCAGTTCACTGTTGAGCATGGAGAAGCTCACAAAGATAGAGAGAAGGATGACCACAAAGGGTCATGACAAAGGTTCAGGTGGAAGCCACAGTAGAAGGAAAGAAGATGTCAAGGCAAAAGACATCAAGAAAGAAAGGAGTGATGAAGAGCTTAATAGGAAACTCGCTGAGATTAAAGTACAGTTGGATGTACTTATGGAGCTACTACAACAAGAAGATGAAGACTAGAAATGAAAATGGATTTTTAAGAAGAAAGTTAAATGGCCAATTAAGGAATTGTTTGCAAGAAATTTGCAGAAGAGGATGAGGCAGATGATAAGAACCTGGTTGAAAGAAGGGGAACTCAACGTAGTTGAGTACGAGGCCGAAAAAATGAACTATTGTGAACCGGAACAAGGACCAGTCCTTGGTGAAGAAGAGGATGGGATCCAAGAATCTCATATTTATGAAACTAATGAACTTTCTATGAATGCAGACATAGAAATTGAAGATGAACATGAGGAGAAAATTAAAGAAATAGAATCCATTCTATTTCCTAAAAAGAGTGTTAAACCTCAAGTAAAACATTCAAATTTAGTGTTTTAAGAATTTTGAGGAGATGAGGTATTTAGAGGAATGGCTAGCAAGAGATGCATGCTACTGCATAGAGGTTACCGACATAGCTCAAGCTGATTTAGACCAACATATCAGAGTTCCATACAATAGTAGTATGGAGGAAGAGAGCATGCAACAAATGGAAGTTGACCGCAGAAGTTTCAGCAGCCAAGAATAAAGTTTGATGAAGAAATTAATGAAATTTGGATGTTGATGGAGAGAGTGTCCAAATAGAGGTATTGTATAAGGAAGAAGGCAGTTTGCGATATGGTACATTTGACTACTCAAGTATACATCAACGAAATCAAAAGAAAGCTGCAATTTAAAGTTTGGAAACTTGGAGAGACAAAGGCATCAACAACTTAAGATGTGGAGCAACAACTTAATGAAGTGGATGACAAATTACAAACTAAAATTTGGGATCCTGGAGGATTCAAAAATTGATGACATATGACTAGAAGGTCATGAGCATTTTCTACCTTGGGAGTTTGATGTAGGAGCATTAGAGCTTCCAAGCCATTAAGTCTTCAATGTGAAAAAGCTTCAAGAATGGGTCTTTGAATTTATATTCTTCTATGTAAATAAATTGTATTTTTTGAGATATTTTAAGATTTTTAGAACAAGATGAGTCATAATTTCAGAAAAGCTATGGATAGGTGAAATTTTGTCCATAAGGCAAAAGCAAATCTACCTTGAAAAGCGTGAGAGATTCTAGGGATAGATTGAGTGATTTTAGAATTTAGAAAAATATGTTTATGGAGTGATTTATGGATGATTTATGGAGTGATTTGAGGATTTAGGAAAATCTACTTTATGGAGTGATTTATGGAGTGCTTTTAGGATTTAGAAAAGATATTGCATTTCTTAATTCTATTTATTGTAAGCCTATGGGAAATGAGAACTAATGGCCAACTGAATGTAGAATTAGGCCAGAGGAGAATAGATTAGGATTTTTATTATGTATATACAGTTATGGTGTTTATTAATGAGAAGAGGAATTCATTAATTGTTGTGCTTTAATTTTGTGTGTTTATGCATGAATAGATGGATATATAGTAGATGTTTACATAATGTGAATGATTTCTTGTCACTGTACAAAAGTCCTAACAAATATGTGTAAATGATTGTAAGAGAAATAGTGAAGTACTAATTTGTTTAGAGCAGAGTTGAGTTGTAGGAAAGTCAAATTTTCCCGCATCCTAATATCCATAATACAAGAAGATGGAAGGCATAGTCCTTAACCTTGTTTTAAGATCCAGCTGGCTCGGAACCGACTCGGCCGAGTTGGTCCGAGCCGGGAAATTTTTTTGCAACCTGGTAGAAAAACCGGTTTAGGAGGCCGAGTCATGACTGACCCGGCTGAGTTATAGCATGACCCGGCCGAGTCAGTCATAACTTGGCCGACTCGGCCGAGTCCGCATCTACTCGGCTGGGTCAATCAATGCGACCAGTGAACCATAAAAACAATGATTTTTCAAACTTTTTTTTAAATTTTTAACATTTAGCTGAGTGTTGGGGACTCCAAGTTGTTTTATAAATTGGTTAAGTGCTATTTGGGGTCCATTCCCCTCTCCCAAACCCTATTTAACCCACTCAAATGCTCTCATTCTCTCACAGCCATCTCATGCATTTGAGTGAGAACTTCAGTGAGAGTTTGTGAGCAGTTGTTGAGTTTGTTTTTGGAGCAGCAGTGAGGAGTCTTGGGCAAGCATTGTAGTTGGAGTGAGGAGCTTCTTGGGCAGCCATTTGGAGCAGCATTGAGGAGTTGATTTCTTGGAGCAAGCTTGAGGAGGCAGTTTGTGCCTGGAGGTATTTTTTTCACTTGTACAAATTTGTTTTTGCTTATTAAATTTTAGGTGCATATCTAGAAATCCTAGAGAGTGTTTTTTGTGAAAGCAATGAACATTGAATCAATGTTTTTTTTCCATTTTCAAATTGTTTGCTTTCATTTCCTAGTCAAAAAATGGCACCTAGAGTGAGAGATCCTGCTTGGGCATATGTTGAAATGGTTGATAGTCAAATGCATTGCAAATTTTGCCAAAGGAAAATTAAGGAAGGTCCTGGGGGCATTAATAGGTTGAAACAACACTTGGCGGGGATTAGAGGCCAAATTACTCCATGTACCTCACCAGAAATTGGGGAGATTAGGAAGGAATTGTTAGCCAACTTTGAGAAGTTTAAAGAAGATAAGGCTAGGCAAAAAGAGTTAGAGGCTGAAATTGGGAGGAAGAGGGAGATACAAAAAATGATGGCTACCAACCCCCATTATGATTTTGAGGGTTCTTCCTCTATCCCTCATACTGATGCATCCAACCCTTTCCGATATGTTCCTCCCTCTTTTGGTTCTGTTCAAGATAAGGGAAAGGGTAGAATGAAAAAGGGTGATATGACTATCAAAAGTTATTTCACTCCCTCCTCTCCATCAGATGCACATGGTCCTCAAGCTAGTAAAAGTCAAATGCAGCCCACTTTAGATGACCATTGGAAGAAATAATTGAGGGAGACTGATAGCTAGATGGCGGTATGATGTTGATATCCCCTTCAATGCTTCCCGTTCACCATATTATGAGCCTATGTATGATGCCATACATGCTGCTGGAAAAGGCTTCAAAGGCCCTACTATGCATGAGCTAAGGGGGTACCGTTTGCAGAAAGAAATTGCCTCCATTAATGAGTATTTGAAAGATTTCAAGGGCTCATGGGCAAGAACAGGATGTACCATCATGTCAGATGGATGGACTGATCAAAGAAACCGTACCATCATAAACTTTCTTATCTTCTGCCCATGGGGAACCATGTTTTTAAAATCAGTTGATGCATCTGATAAGGTAAAAGATGGGCAACTGTTGTTTCAGCTATTGGATCAGGTTGTTGAGGAGGTGGGGGTGGTTAATGTTGTTCAAGTCATCACAGATAATGCCTCTAACTATGTTCTTGCTGGTAAAATGTTAGAGGAAAAACAGAAGACCATTTTTTGGACCCCATGTGCTGCACATTGCATAGACCTCATGCTTGGGGATATTGGAAAAATAGATTGGGTCAAAAACACTGTAGATCATGCCAAAAGCATAACAAAATTTATCTACAACCATTCATGGATTTTGAGCCTCATGAGGAAACACACTGGAGGCAGGGATATTATTAGGCCTGCCATCACTAGATTTGCTACTCAGTTTTTGACATTGCAATCTATGCTTTCCCAAAATAGAAACTTGCAAAAGATGTTTTCTAGTGATGAATGGAATCAAAGCAATTGGTCTCACAAACTGGAAGGCAAAGAATTGAAAAAGAAAGTTAATGAAGAAACTTTTTGGAGAAAGGTAGCAGAGATTGTGAAGCTTGCTAACCCACTAGTTAAGGTGTTGCGGTTGGTGGATGGGGAAAGATTGGCTATGGGCATCATTTATGAGGCTATGGATCAAACAAAGGAGCAAATAAAGAGGGCATACAGGGATAGAGTGGCTAAGTATGGGCCCATTTGGGCAATCATTGATGAAAGATGGAACAATCAACTCCATCACCCTATACATGCAGCTTGGTATTTTTTGAACCCACGATATCATTATAAAGCTAAGGAGTCAGGAGCTTTGAGGGGGGAAGTCAGAGATGGACTGATTGACTGCATTGATCGCATAATCCCATTGGAGTCCGACCGGCTGGAGATACACCGACGGGTCACGACCTTCAGCAATGCCTCGGGTACCTTTGGGAAGAACCTAGCAAAGATTGCAAGAGAAGCAGATGAGCCACGTAAACAAAAATTTCAATTTTCAAATTCTTAATAGTTTTACTTTTTTTTTAAATTTTGTTAAATCGTTTATAATTTGAAAGTTCGATATAATTTGTAATTTTGTTGAGCTAACTCATTACACTCCTATGTTTTTTGCAACACAATGGTGGGAGGCTTTTGGTGGCCATTGTCCTGAATTGTAGAGGTTTGCAATTCGTATTTTGAGTCAAACTTGCAGTGCTACGGGGTGTGAGCGCAATTGGTCTATCTTTGAGAGGATTCACACAAAGAAGAGAAACCGTTTGGATCAAAAATGGTTAAATGATCTAGTCTATGTCCAATACAACCTCCGGCTCAGACGAAACCAATTGCTAAGCAAAAGACCTGATTCAGATACCATTGTGTTGGAAGACATTGATCCAACATTAGATTGGGTAGTGGAGAGTCATCCAATAGAGTTTGATCCTGATGAGGATCTTGATATTGACTTAAATAAGGAGGCATCACTCGAACACGATGTTCAGTTGAATGCAGATCCCGATCCACCTGTACTACCAACCTCAGCTTCACAACCAGCAAAGACTCCAGTTGCAGGTGCTTCCTCTGCTCAGCCATGACAGGAGCGCAGCTGCATATCTTCTCTATCTCAACTTGCATCTGTTGCACAGCCTCTGCTAGTGCTACCACTTCTACAGTTGCAGTTGGAGATGATGATGAGGAGGAGGAGCCATGGGGCCCCCTGTCTGACTTTGATGATGATCCAAAGATTGATCGACATGATCTTGGCTCCTCTGGCAGTAGCTACTAGCCAGTAGTACTGGAGTGTGGTCACAGTTTACTTTTGTTGTAGAGGCCATTTCTAGCCTCCTTGGTTATGTGTTTTTTGTTTTAAATCTTTGATCATGTATGTATTGCCATTGGACAGTGCACTGGGTGCCATTTTGATATAATGGATATATTCATGAGCCTACTTTGATCATATGTTGTCTTCCATCTATATTATAATGCTGTGTGTTTGGAAACATGAATGAAAATCTTTAAAATTATGTTTTTTTATAAAATAAATAAATATTTAATGTATTTTTTACAACGACCGAGTCACTGAAATCGAGCCGGCCGAGTCGACACTGAGTCGGAGTCGGAGTCGAAGTCGACCCTCGACCGAGTCAGAGTTTTAAAATATTGGTCCTTAGTTGGATGTTGATTTTACAAGCCTGTTTTAAAATATTGGTCCTTAGTTGAATGTTGATTTTCCAATACAGGCTTGTAGGATAAGTATTTGTGTTCAATTGTGTGTGTCTAGCTATTGTAATCCATTTCATATGTTGCAGTAGTTAAAGAATTAAAAAAAAAAATCATTTTTTTTCTTTTAATATTTTCTGCGTGTTAATAAAAACATAAAGATAGTTGCATGGTCGAGCATACGCTGACTGTAGTCATTTAGGTTTAAATCTGTTTTGGTGAGCCAACCATTGGAATATGGAAGGCCGATCACACATTTACGGTGGATGACAAGTTACAAATTGTGATCTCTGGGTAGTACCCAAATGTTTGATTATGTTGTTGCACAAAGAATGTACCTGTAACATCTGTTTCAATTCCACATGTTTCAAACAAAGCATTAACTGTTTCTGCATGTTGAAATGAGATATGGAAAGAGAATTATCCGGTAGAGAACTATGTTACAAATGTGTCTATCATAAATATAAATTATTCTAACTTCTGATTCACGTAATTTTGTATGTTTCAATAAACTATCCAAATCCTCGTCTCTGCTTATTTTATCTTAAGCCCCCATGGGGCTATAGGGATGAGAAAAAGTTTGTCTCACTTGACAAAATGGGTAACAAACAGTCAATGTATATTAAACGAAGAATCAGCCTCATCGTCCCACTGTTAGGCAATCAGGTTGCTACTTTGTTTAATGTACACTGACTGTTTGTTAACATTTTCGTCAAGTGAGATATCGAAGCTTTTTTCTTATTCCTATAGCCGCATGGGGGTTTGAGATAAAATGAGCAGATAATAAGTTTTAGTATTCAGGTGGTGGTGTGTGCACGCGTACAACATACGCTAAATACAAAGGGCATCTCCCAGAAAAGAGAACAGTTAGAGAGAGAGAGAGATCTCACAAGCCAAAATCCTTGGTATACATGAGATGGCTTCATAACTATTAAAGCCAATGGTTTAGTTGACTTAAAAGAACGAGCATCCTTGAGAGCCTTGTTCCTCTCTGCGTGTGTAACAGGGCGCCTACAAGATACATAATACGCTTGCACATAACTCTTTCTCCCAGGCTCTGCAGATGTAACTATCTCATGCTTCTTTTCCGAAAAAGACGGTTGATAGCTCTCAGTGTTCTTGATGGTACGAGCAGTAATACCTGCACTAACCGGCCAGCCCAATAAAATTAATATTTGTGAGAAAAACATGAAGAGATTTGCTTAGATTGTTATTTATAAGCTCTAGTATTACCAGGCTGACGAATCTTTCTGCTTACCTTGATATGGGTGTTTTGCTGAATTAGGACATGTTTCAGCCACGGATTGCTTGAACTTAGAAGTTCCCAGTGCTTGCTCATTTGAATCCTCATCCGTATATAAAATAATTGGCATTTGACTGTTTGTGCGTTTGGGAACAGCTTGATAGCTATCTGCATCAAAACTCTTAACAAGAGTATCCGGGCAATTATCTTGTGCGTCAGCCTTTTCTTCAAGAGAAAGAAGTGACGCTCCAAAATTTTTCATGTTGAAAGCATTCCTTTTTTCACAGCCGCTTCTTCCAAATATTTGAACTGTAAAATATGACTTGCGTGTATACTTAAACACTAGAAAGTCTCCGAGCTCTAATCTGTGATCACATACAAATTTCTCCCAACCCTTTTGAAACTCCATTCCAATACTTGTCTTGCATAACTTTATAGACCACCGCTGGCTACTTGGACCTTCAAGAATCACGTTTCCATTAAACTGATTTCTGAGCGTCCCCACAAATGCGGGTGGAATACGCTGCAAACAAGCACAGGATAATTCAGTTTTGACCGCAATCTTGCAAACGTAAGAAAACAATAAATAGCTTGGAAAACTTTCAACAAATTCCAGAATGCAATGGAATTCACAAACCAAAATTGCAGCAGACTTTTCATAGAATTCGACCATA
The DNA here is from genome assembly GCA_031772625.1 of Pinus tabuliformis. Taxonomy (NCBI): domain Eukaryota; kingdom Viridiplantae; phylum Streptophyta; class Pinopsida; order Pinales; family Pinaceae; genus Pinus; species Pinus tabuliformis. The sequence goes on along the minus strand of CM062820.1, from coordinate 1,588,849,486 downwards.
TTCACCAAAGAGAAATGGTAATAAAGCATATGGAAGAAAATAAATTATATTATTGATACATGTCCAGCAAAGATGATTATTCGTTATAAGTGGAGGTTCCGGATACACTATTATTCGTTATAAGTGGAGGTTCGTATTAAAAAAAAACACTTTCTGGAAGGAAATTCTCCAAAAATAAGATCAATAAAATGGAAGCAAAGATAAATTTTCCTCTGTAATCTGGCCGCAGTTATAAGAGAGAATTTTTGAAAACCAAGGGAGAATTTTTGAAAACCATTTTAGCAAAAAAAACCTGAAGAAATAAACTTTTCACAGCGAACCAAAACAGAATGAGTTTGACAAATTCGGAAGTCCCAAGAAGAAAGGGGTTTTGACCACGAGAACCAGCTCATGTATCCACGATGGTGAGAGATATGGGACATCCATGAAAACCAATTTAGAGAAAAAATAAAACAAAGAAACTTTTCACAATGGAGTTTAACAAATTAGAAAGTCCCAAGAAGAAAAGAGTATTGACAAGAACCAGCTCATTCATCCACGATGGTCACAGATATGGGACATCCATGAAAAACTACGAGATGTTCAGATATATCATTAAAAAGGAAAAATACATTTTAAAATTAATAATAAAGAAACTCAAATATGCTCTATAAAAAGACATGAAAATGAGTCTTTACACCTCAGAACAAGACTAGAGAAGACTTTTAAAACGGAAAACAATTGGCAGAAGATACAATTCCATATTTGTTCAAAGTACCGGTGATCACATGCAAAGAAAGAAAGTAATAAAGTGCAAATATTGTAATAGCTTAAGTTCGGTTGTTAAATAGTTTTATGTTATAATTGTTTTTTAAATTATACTGAATTGATAATTTATTGGAGTAATTTGTATAAAGATTAGTATTGAATTTTTTAATTATTATTATAATATCAGAAGTATATTTAACAAATCGCAAGTCAGATATACCAATAATTTATGTTTAGCAAGAGCAAAAATATCATGTACGTGGAGGCACCTATTTTATAAATCTTATCACAATAGGCCAAACATGTTCTTTAAAATTGAACTCAAGTGGATGGAAGAACAAACCATATTCCCACTCAAATTACCAACTGAGACATAACACAAAATATTAAAAAACATACAAGACAAAATATACCCCAAAAATTCATATGTTTTGGTGGCAAGTGGATAAGTAAAAAACTAGAAATATGAGAAATGATATAGGATAAATTAATTTAAAGATGCATGTACGACAAAAGAGACAAAAGGTTTAATATGTTTTAGGTGGCAAGTAGATATGTGAATGGTAAAAATATGAAGAATCATATTTGAAGAGTAAAAAATCTTTGTATACTGATACGCACAAGTATTTTTATTTATTTTTTATTCAACCACTCATAATTATACCAATAACTTATGTTTAGCAAGAGACAAAATATCATGTGGGTGGAGGCACCTATTTTATAAATCTTATCACAATAGGCCAAACATGTTCCTTAAAATTGAACTCAGGTGGATGGAAGAACAAACCATATTCCCAACCACTCAAACTACCAACTAAGACAACAAAAAATATTCAAAAACATACAAGACAAAATATACCCCAAAAATTCATATGTTTTGGTGGCAAGGGGATAAGTAAAGAATTAGAAATATGAGAAATGATATAGGATAAATAATTTAAAGGATGCATGTATGACAAAAGGGACAAAAGGTTTAATATGTTTTAGGTGGCAAGTAGATATGTGAATGGTAAAAATATGAAGAATCATATTTGAAGAGTAAAAAATATTTGTATACTTATACGTACAAGTATTATTTATTTATTTATTATTGAACGACTCATAATGAATTAGTACTTACGTTGTAAATAGTCATTCATGTGAATTCATGACACAATATAGAAAGTTGTTATAAATATTGTAAATAAGTTTTATTTATTTTTAATTGAAAGATTTTTTATTATTATTTTAATATTTGAATTTTGATATTTGAAATGTATAGAGTTAAATTGTATATATATTGTAAATATGTCATTATAAAAAGAGATGTCAAGTGTTGAGACTTCTTAGGTGTTGAGAGAGGCTCCACTGAAGATTCCCAGGGCTTAAACAATATGGAGCAAGGTGAGATCACAAGTAACTGTAATGACTGAATTGGTTTTCTTAATAGAAAAGGGAAATTGGTGATAAAGGGATGTCAAGACCAATACTAATATTCAAGATAAGTGTAGTCACTGGAATGTTAGGATGAGACAATATCAAGAAGCATGACCCTTCTTAGGTCAATTGTGAGGAATAATGAATGAGAGAGGAGAAACTAGTATCTAAAGATGGGTAGTTTCCCAGCCAATTGATGTAAACTACAAGGTCAACAACCTACTAAAAAGTATGCTTCAATAGAATTACCTTCAACTCAAGGATCAATTATGGTGTAAAATAAGCTAAACCCCTCAAGTGTCTATCTAAGAAAGAGGCTTTAGAACTACTTCACACCAACAATATAGGGTGTGAAGAACAATATTTGTGACAACCCCCTTCTAGCAGGTCAAGAACCTACTAAAAAATATGCTTCAATAGAATTACCCTCAACTCAAGGATCAATTATGGCGCAAAATAAGCCAAACAATTACTAAGGTAAACCCCTCAAGTGTCTATCTAAGAAAGAGGCTTGAGAATTACTCCACACCAACCAAAAGAGGGTGTAAAGAACAATATTTGTGACACCCCCTTCTAGTAGGTCAAGAACCTACTAAGAAATATGCTTCAATAGAATTACCCTCAACTCAAGGATCAATTATGGCGTAAAATAAGGCAAACAATTACTAAGGTAAACCCCTCAAGTGTCTATCAAAAAAAGAGATTTGAGAACTACTTCACACCAATGAAAAAAAGTGAAAAACAATATTTGTGACACCCCCTTCCATGTGATTATTATCCCTCGGTGAATTGATTTCACTATACCATTTGATGATATTAAATTATATACAAATTAACCCTTAAAAACACTATAAATAGAACCAAGAAAAAAAAAATCTACAAAATAAAAACACACATCACATAATAAACCCAAAATGCTAATAACACCAACGTAATTTTTATTAAACTTTCCAAAAAAGAATACTATACTCCTTATAGAACCATGAATTGGAACTAAAGAAGTTATTCCATTATAAATGAGGTGAAGACGTCATTTTCATTAAAATAACATTCCATAAAATTTCTTCAAAGTAATCTAAACTACGTAAAAACTTCATTTTCATTGAAATAATATTTTTATAAAATCTCTCAAGACTAACCTAACTTCCATAACAAACTAATTAAATATAAAATAAGGTTTAAAAAGAAATAACCGAGTTTTTCCATATGATTGTGCACAATGATAATAAATAATCTCCCCACATAAGATGGACTAATTCTCCTTAAAATATTTTATTCCTTTAATTCCTCGTTATCTTTTGTAAGGGATTCCCACATTTGAAATATAACAAGGCAGCATAGTTAGCATTCCCTGCTACTTAATTTAATTATTGAACTTTGAAAGTTATGAACGAATTCCCAAATTTAAACAAGGGCTTAATTTAATATAGTTAAAAACAATAAAGATATAATGGAAATTGGTCCATTTTACCAAAAACGTTCATGTGCAGTGAACTATACCATAGATATAGATAAAGTAGTATTCATGGTGTAGCCTTGTTACAAAAGCACATATTAAAAATGGTTTATGATAACAAACAACTAGGTCAAAATGGTTCACTAGTTTGAAATTAACACTAGAAAAAAGGAGTATTAACTTGGAATGATATGAGATACTATTTTTGGATTATATACATAGAGTAAGTCATTAATTTAAGACCCATGTCCATAAATATTAGTTGCAAATGATCAATTTCTCGGAATGATATGAGATAATATTTTTGGATTATAGACATAGAGTAAGTCATTAATTTAAGATCCATGTCTATGAATATTAGTTGCAAATGATCAATTTCTCATGATTTTGAATAGTCCTCTTAGTACAGATTGAATGAAGGGATGGTCACAAGGGTGAAAAAGTGAGATTTAAACTAGCAAAAGGGTGGGACTTGCACCTAATAACTAGGATATCCTGGTAGGTCACCCATCTCAATACTCTTTTGGCTCAAGTGCACTTATCTTTGAAGTTCTTTGGATACTCAAAGCTACTTAACTTGCTACCCCATTTGTAAAACCTTAGTAAGTATTGTTCTATATGAGCTATTCAACTAGAAGTCCCTTGATCCTTTTATTTATTGAGAAACTTCTACAATTCAACATATAAAAATAATATTTTAATATATATACACATCTATAACTAAGTAGTTAATAGCTATAAGTCAATTCTTTTACTAAATATAATATGCCACAAAATCATTACCAACAATAAGTTAAAAATAATTTATAATAATAATCAACAATAACAAAACAATTAACAAAATTACTAAAAAAAAGAGAAGAAGGACAGAGTTGATGCCAAATTTACAATTTAACCAAGATCTTACACTAAATATATCATTAAAACAATATAACTAATATAGAAATATAGAAATATTTCATTGTTAAAAAAAACAAACAGCATTCCTTATGCTTTATAAGGAGTGACTCATTTACATAATTAAGTATTGTTTAATTAAATTAGAGTTGATTAAAATGTTTACTCTTGCTTAATCTTCTTTATTATTTAAGTTCAATTTTTTTTTTTGTAAATAAGTTTTGATATTAACAAGAGTAACATGTAGTACAAAAATTCTGCCGAAGCAGATGACTGGCCGCATTGAGGCAGGCCTTACCAACTAAAAACAGTTTGAAACATAGGACTGAGAGAGTAGCAAACATGAGAGACAGAGTGCTGCCAAAAAGTGCACCACGCAGGGCGACTTAGGCCAAAAAAACTGGCTAGCACATAACTGAGAAAATGAAAACAAAACATACTTGACAAAGTCCGACAGAGGGACAGGGAAGACTGATCAGAATTTTTTTGGGGAGTCTGGCACTGTGTGCATCTCTTTGCAGTTGAGTGCATTTTCCTGGTTGACCTTCGACGGACCACCCCGTTGCAGCTCTGGAGGCTTGTTGTCTTGCTCAATGCTTTTCCTGAGCAGCTTGATCAGGACAGTGAGCTTTTTGCTTATAGTATCAACCTCCTCATGCAGAGCGGTGAGTTTAAATTCACTGCTTTGAACCACAGCCATGTGCTCCTTAGTCATTGTGGCAGCTATTATTTAAGTTCGTTGAAATACATCTTATTTTCTTTATATTTTTTGAAATATTAATTTCGGTTTTTAAATTTTAGTAATTTAAATCATTTTAAAACAAGTTAAAAATTATTAATTTAAAATTTTATAATTAAATTTTTCCAAAAATAAATTAAATAAACAATAAAAATTTGGAAAATATATATCGGATGAAAATTTTGGAAAAATATATATATATATATATTGTTGATTTGGAGTAGCATCGAATGTGCTCTAGCCATGAAAATTGGTGGAGAGACTAAAGCACATGAGATCTCCAAGACCTAGAATGGTTTGGACATATTGTACCCGGTTTGGGAGATATTAATATAATTAATATTTTTAATAGAGTTCCTAAGTTTAAACTTAAGAAAAATAAAATATTAATGGGCATTAATATAAAACTGGGTTAGAAGGTTCCAAAAGTCATGGATCAAGCCAAATCTAATGTTAGCCGTTGATTTAATCTCGGCCGATGAAGGACCAACGAGAAAAGTATAAGAGGAGGCTTGAGGGTCAGTTGGATAATACACCAGAGCGATCAGTCATTCATTTTGCTATAGCAGGGTTGCTAAGCAAAAGTGAATTAGTGATCAGCAGCGAGGGGCAATGAGTACTGGACAGAGAGGTAGAGACAATACTGAGAGACCAGCGCAAAAGCATGGAGAGCGAGAGGAGTAGCCAGTTTAGGCCACACAGAGCCTAGCAGAGAGCGCAGAGGCTAGAAGGACTGTGTCATCCATGCAGAGGTTGTTGGAGTGACATAGAGGGTTCCAGAGGCTGTGCAATGCCTCAGAGGGCTGACGCAGAGGGTCCAGGGGTTGACACAGATCAGCAGGAGGTTGACGCAGAGGCCAAAAGGGCCAGCGTTGAGCTTTAGTTGTGCCGGAGAGGGTTTCATGGGACAAGGTTTTTGAATACCTGTTTCCGAAGATAGAGGTATTGTTGCCATGTATTTTTATCTGTCGGATGAGCTAGTTAGGCACCAAGTTGTAATCAAGGAAACACTGCATAATAATAAACCCTCGGAATAGTTGCACCGGTTTTCCCACATTGGGTTTTTCCGGGGACATTTGTCCAAAAATAACGATGTCACTTATGTGTTTGTTTTCTTTCAGTTGATGATCTGTAGATGTTGTGACTGTATTGTGTTTATTTCGGTATTTAAATGTTTTAAATAACTTGTTTAGAATTTACAAGTAAAAGAAATAAACCAACTGAATACAGATTTAATTTTCTAATGGATAGACTTAGAAAATTCAATCTCTATATATATATATATTAATTATTAACTACCTAATTTCATATAATACATTGTTATCATAATGTTATCATATTTTGTGTTTAAAAGATAATAAGCAAGCTATATTCATTTTTTATTAAAATAAATAAGTGTTCAAAATAACTTAAATAAAATCGAAATTCCCAGCTAGTCATGACAATTTGGTGAAAATAAATGTGGTGACATTTAAATTTACGCGATGAAAATAAATGTAAATGAAGTAGGATTTGAATTTATAGGATGTTTATGAATTTAGTCTTTATAGGGTTTATCTAATGTTGGAGCGGAGAAATAATCTCATGATGGGAGTAATGGGCTCTGTGCAATCGTTTCCATGCGTCTTGTGTAATCCTCAAGGTGAAGTCAAAATTAATGGCTTCTGTATTTCCACAAGTCTTGCACGTACTACAAACGATCAAATGGCGGCAGCACCATCAGTGTGGAATAAGACCCAAATTCCTTTTACCAATCATAATTAAAAAAAAAATAGAATTAATATAATTTAAAAATTAAATTAATTATTTTTTTAAAGTTAAAATTAAAAAAAAATAGAATTAATATAATTTAAAAATTAAATTAATTATTTTTATAAAGTTAAGATTACAAATATGAGTTTGATTTTGGTCAGAAAATAGTTATTTGAAATTCGACGCATGATCGAATGCGTTATGCCGCAGGGTTATTCCTGCCCTGCGGCAAGGATAATAATAAAATGGCTGGATGTAATGCTGCCTTGGCACAAGTTGAACTTGCTGATACCTGCGGCTCCATGAAGCGAGTGTGAGAAGCACCAGTGATGGCCAGTGGTCAAATCGTCATTTAGCCTTTGCCTTCATTATTTCCACTACTTTCATTTATCCTGAAACTGCCTATTTCCTAGGACTGCTTTGAAGGATATCAGTTTATGAGTTCCATTCTTGTTCTGGAGTGGTCGTCCAGGTAACCGTGGCCTTGTCGAGTTTTTTCTTGGTGGACTCGTAAATAAAGAACGCAAAACTGTTGGATCTTCCCATCCCCTTATCCAACCCTAATGACCCCTCTTGAATCTCTTTGAGAACAGAAAAGGGTTGTGATCCAGACCAAACCAAACATCCATTGTGTCAGTGCCTTTTCAAATTTCACAGCTTCATCGCGATATTTTTCAGGGAGAAGTTGCCTAGTGTTCACGTACCACCATGTATCACTACCCTTTTGTGCTAAAATAGACTTGACATGCGCTATAGTTTTTTCACTTGTACTTTTTACATTCATGTATCCTATTTATAGGAGACTGGTTTTCCCGCATTTTATGGATATCATTGTACTCAACGGTCCCTTTGACTTACTTTATGATCATTAGTTAGACATAAATATCATTATCTTATTTTATCTAATAATTCACCAAAGTCCACATGATATAAAAATGGAATAGAAACCCTCCATGTTCTCCGCAGTGAGAAACACCAATCAGATTGGCTACAAATCATGGACTTTATTCGAATCTTGCCCTGAGATCGAATCCATTTTACTTGTTTGATTACATGCAAAGTAGCTTGCCGAAATGCCTTAACAGAGTCAAACGATTGTTCTGTCGCTCTAAATATCATAGGCTTTTTCATCCTCCAGTCATAAGGATATGTAAGTTTGTAAGCTTCTTCCATAATTAGTCATCAACTTTTATCCAAGGCCTTCACGACTGTAGTGTTTGCATCTCCGCAAACATCCAAAGCATCAAACTGCCCAGCTTCTTCAGCAAACCTACCACCATCATCTACAGGAGACATTACAGGAAACCTGTATTTCAAGCACTTTGAGAAATCTTCCAGACCATAAACAGGGGCAGTATGCCCCAACCCTATTTCAAATTTTGTCGTGACGTAATCTCCACCCAAGACAACAGGGCACTGCCTATTTTCCAATGGATGTATATACCTGCAATATTCGAGAGATGAACCAAGAGATGTCTCCTTAACTTGAAGATTGACTCTCCACTTTGACTATAAAGTGGAAATGCGATCTTCTACCACTACAAGAAATCGGTTCCCTTATCCATTTTTCAGAGAAGAAACAAGATTGCTTTGATCTCTCCCAGTTGTAGAAACAATTTTTTCTACTTCATGTACATATGGGTGTACCGCAACCACTGCATAACGGAGTTGTTCATTCACTACAACAACTTTCAACTCAATACATAGGCCATAACAATCTGAACAAGGCACGTAGTTTTTTTTTCCAATCATAGGCACATAGTTTACCTTGTAATGTTGAAAGAGCTTATATCAGTTGATAAAATCTTTTAGTACCTTATTTAAGGCATGGCCAACATGGAGTTCCCCATTAGCATTACGTAGTCCATCATAAGAGCGAAATACTCACCGCTATTCTTAATCAGAAGCCTCTTCAACACCTATTTCTCTTCCCATAATTTTTGTGTTTCTAGCTCACGTGCTACATAATTTGCTATGAGGCTGAAGTTTGTCTGAGGTAGATACATTGTATGCTTACTTTTTGCTTTTCAATCCAACACGCACTCTCCATTTGATTGGGCTGAAAATGGTTTCCCCATAACAGAGAATGATAATGGTAAAACCTTAAGAGATTGCTTTCTGTTAACTAATCCTTCAAGATATTGTACATTATTAGTTTAGAGTTGATTAATTTAGATATATTTCTTTTACAGTTAGCAAAACCACCAGACCGTTGTGATTTGGTAACTATCCTCTGTTTGTATAAACGCTGAATGATTTCACTTAATGACATAACAATTTATTGTGGAGTTCAATGGACCTGTACAGTGGTATCAGAGTGACGAGGTTTAGAAGCGTCGAAGTAATGGTCCATAGAGCCTATTTTGAACTCCATTGATACAATTCTTTTTTGGTTCAACTTTGTGTCATCAATTCTTCCCTCGGTATTTGTTGCTCATAATGATGAAGTGAGCAAACTTTGGCATGAGTGATTTGGTCACTTAAACTATTGCTTCATTCAAAATCTATGTAAAGAAAATATGGTGACAGGTCTTCCTATGGTATCTTGCAGAGATGGTGTTTGTTCCGGATGTGTACTCGGAAAACATCATCATGATAGTTTTGAAAAACGTGCCTTTTGGCACGCCTCAGCCCTTTATAACTTGTGCATAGTGATTTATGTGGTCCACTTCCAGTTGTTTCATTCTCTGGCTACAAGTATTTCTTAAGTTTCATTGACGATTTCTCCAGACGCACCTGGGTATACTTCTTAAAACTCAAGAGTGAAGTATTTAACATGTTCTTGGTCGTTAAGGCCTTTGTTGAGAAACGATCTGGACATCAAATTCTTAAGATAAGATCTGATAATGGTGGAGAATATGTTAACAACAAATTCATCAACTTTTGCACTGAGAATGGAATTCAAATGCAACATACTGTTCCATATACTCCACAACAAAATGGTGTAGCTGAAAGGAAGAAACACACCTTAAAGGAAATGGCTAATTGTATGCTTCAATCTAAAGGACTTAGTCTTAATTTTGGGCAGAAGCAATTAACTTGCAAATTACATAGTAAATTGCACTCCTACTAAGGTTTTAAAGAATATCACTCTAGAAGAAGCATGGAGCTCAATTAAACCAGATGTAAGTCACTTGCGTGTTTTTAGAAGTGAAGCATCAACCCATATTCCAGTTGAGAAACATAAAGCTTTAGAAGCTAAGAGTGAAAAATGTATTTTTGTTGGATATTCTAAAGATGTCTAAGGATATAAACTTATTCCACTTAAGTCAAAAAATGTTATCATTAGAAGAGATGTAAAGTTTGCTGAAAATATATCGGCCTACGAGCCTAGTTCGGCAAATGTGCCACCTCTCCCTATCCCTTCTACTTCTGAAAACATTTCTTCTTCAGATGATGACAGCGAGGATGACAATCCTCCCCCCCACCTTCTCAGGATCCTCCATCAGCTCCTCAGCTTCCAAAATGGGTCCGTGCTACTCGGGATTCAACAGGTGCTCTTGCAGGTGATCCTACAGATCAGCGACGTACATGTTCTCAGTTCGATAGAGCCTCTTCTTTACTGGCTCAAGCTTTAGCGACTTATGATCCTGACACCTTTGCAGAAGCTTCCGGCCATCCAGAATGGGACGCAGCTATGAATGAAGAATACCATTCATTATTGGCAAATGATAAATGGGATCTTGTTCCTCTTCCAAGGGGACGAAAACTTGTTAGATGCAAATGGGTTTACCGAACCAAGTATGGACCAAATGGAAAAGTTGATAAACATAAAGCTCGTCTTGTTGCTAAGGATTTTTCAAAGTGAACTCTATCTGCCTTGTTCTTTCCCTTGCTACCTCTTTCAAATGGCAAGTCCATCAGATGGATGTTAAATTTGCCTTCTTGCATGGGGACTTGCATGAAGAAATCTATATGGAACAACCTACTGGCTTTATACAAACGGACTCCAACCTTGTATGTCGGCTTAAGAAATCCCTTTATGGTCTCAAGCAAGCCCCTCGGGCTTGGTATGCCAAAATGGATAGCTTTCTTTTAGATACTGGCTTTTCTAGGTGTCATTCTGACAATACTGTCTACACTAAGAAAGTGGGTAAGTCTCTTATCATTCTTGTTCTTTATGTTGATGACCTTATCCTTACTGGTAGTGATCCCAACCTTATAAACCATGTGAAGTCCAGCCTTAAAAAGAAGTTTGAAATGACAGACTTAGGACACTTGCATTATTTTCTTGGTCTTCAAGTCTTGCAAACCAAGGAAGGTATTTTCCTTTCCCAGTCCAAGCATGCCTGTGATCTTCTACGCCATTTTCACATGGAAGATTGTAAGCCAGCCCCTTCTCCATTTCAGTCTGGAGCCAAACTTTCAATCACTTATACTTCCCCTGAAGTTGATGCTACCTTATACCGTCAGCTTGTAGGAAAACTTTTGTATCTGACCCATACCCATCCTGACCTTTCCTTTGTTGTTGTTAAGTTATGGTATATTCTATGCTTATAACAGCTTACTTCTTTTCTTATTATTTCAAATTAGCAATCACATGTACATAAAGTAAAGTGCAGATAGAACATAAAACGATCGACAGAAAACAAGCCAAGACAAGAGGCACAAGATGTGGCAGCTAGCTAGGGACAAACCCCACAATGTGTGGGGAAACCCTTTGATTAAATCTTCTTTTATCTTCAATAATTCAGCAGAGAGAAATAGTACAATAAATTTGATTTATATCAGCAGTAGCAAACCCTAGATCAACAGCATCAGCATTAGCGGCTTCATCATCAAACTAGGGCAAACGATATCTCACAAATCGACTGTCGGATTGGCTTGATTCCACCACCAAAAGTTACGGCTTCCAGAGGAGGTTCAGATGAACCTACAGCGCAGTTCAGATGAGTAGATCTTCTAGTCCATGCAGGTCAAACTTCACTTCTGCAGTTGCAACTTCAATTTCAGCAGTGTCCTTCAAACTAGGGCAGTCGATATCTTGCAAACCGTCCGTCGGATTGACTTGATTCCACCACAAAAAGTTGCGGCATTCAGAGGAGGTTCAGATGAACCTACAGCGCAGTTCAGATGAGGAGATCTTCTAGTCCATGCAAGTCAAACTTCACTTTTGCAGTTGCAACTTCAGTTTCAGCAACTTCCTTCAAACTAGGGCAGTTGATATCTTGCAAACCTTCCATCGGATTGACTTGATTCCACCACCAAAAGTTGCGGCTTTCAGAGGAGGTTCAGATGAACCTACAGCGTAGTTCAGATGAGGAGATCTTCTAGTCCACGCAATTCAAACTTTACTTCTGCAGTTGCAGCGTCAGTTTCAGCAGCTTCCAGCTTCACATGTGTGAGGGAGAGACCCTTTTTTGCGCAGTAGCGAAGAGACTCTTTTCTGCGCAGTAGAGAAAGAGAGAGATGTGATGACATGAGCGAGTCCAAATGAGGAAAAGTCCTACATTTATACACAAAGTTGGTGTTTTAATAGATGCGACTGTTGGGCTTCTGAGCCTACATGAGTTGTAGGTTGGTTTGATAATAATTCCATAATCAAAATAAATTCATATCTCCATGAATACTTATCGGAATCGGATGATCTTTATATCAATCCTACACCTCTCGACGAGAGGAATTTAATAAAAATATTATCAACCATGAATAAGATGACCCACATGAAGTTTTGCCCTGGTTGCCAATTTTAACACTCCCTCTCAACTAGGGAGAACTTCATCTACAATCTGTCTATCGGTCGTTACTATTCATCCATCAAATGCACTACCCTGTACAGCTTGACCCTTTCCCTGCTCTGCTCTATTCTGCCTGTTCTGCTTTGTCTTGTTTTGCCCTGTACTGATCTGTATTGTTCTACTCTGTTCTGCTCTGCTCTTGCATTGTTCTGTTCTGCTCTGCTTTTGTCCGAATTATGAAGAAGAAGAAATGATCGAGGATGTATCATACTGACTCAAAGTCAGTCTCAGAGTATGTACCACTGGTCCCAAACCAGTCTCAACCAACCCAAAGTCAACATCATAGTGAGTACAACTCCACTGGTCCCAGACCAGTATCATCCTCCACTGACTCAAAGTCAGTCTCAAAGTGCGTACCACTGGTCCCAGACCAGTCTCAACCGACCCGAAGTCAGCTTCATAGTAAGTACCACTCCTACCACTAGTCCCAAACCAGTATCACAGTCTCAGAGAGTGTACCACTGGTCCCAGACCAGTCTCAACCGACCCGAAGTCAGCGTCATAGTATGTACCACTCTCACTGGTCCCAGACCAGTACTGCACTGACACAAAGTCAGTCTCAGAGTATGTACCACTGGTCCCAGACCAGTCTCAACCGACCCGAAGTTAGCGTCATAGTATGGTACAACTCCTACCACTAGTCCTAGACCAGTATCATTGATCCCAGATCAATGGAGGTCATCCTAGTGTAGGAAGTACGGTAGATACAGCGATGCGTCCATCGGTACTACTATGGTCCCTAACTTCATTTCCCTGCTCATTGATCAGATGAGAGGTACTTCCCATGAGTCCCAGATTGCATGGGTAGGATGCCTCGAAAGGAGAACTAATCAATCCTGTCCTCACAAGAGAACACATCAATCCTGCTACAATCGCCATGGAGAACACATCAATCCAGGCTGCCATGGAGAACACATCAATCCAGACCTCACAGGAGAACACATCAATCCTGCTACAATCGCCATGGAGAATGCATCAATCCAGGCCTCACAGGAGAACACATCAATCCTACTACAATCACCATGGAGAACACATCAATCCAGGCCTCACAGGAGAACACATCAATCCTGCCACAATCACCATGGAGAACACATCAATCCAAGCCTCACAAGAGAACACACCAACCCTGCTATAATCGCCATGGAGAACACATCAATCCTGCTACAATCGCCATGAAGAACACATCAATCCAGGCCTCACAGGAGAACACATCAATCCTGCTACACAGGAGAGTGAATCATCCTGTTCCACAAGAGAGCGAATCATCTTGTCCCACAAGAGCGAATCATCTTGTTCCAGTGCGCACCACCAGGGGAGGGTGAGTCACCCTATGGTCGTATGTTGCTCCAGTAAGAACCGCCAGCCCTTAGAGCTCCCAGAGCTCAATGTATGCAACATGCAGGACCCTTGTACAAGGGTTTCTTGACGACTCCAACTCGTTTGGGAAAATCACAGATCAGATCTTTCCTCGGGGCTTTGACAAGGTGTATCGACCTATACATCATCTTAATGCGATGAAGCCTCCTTGCTCATCGACTTACCATATCCCAGATGATGTCTATCTGCTGGAGCAATCGATGAATATGGGATTCCTCAATAATCGAATCCCACCTCTGGTTGTCACATAGGATCATGGTGGTATCCAATGTAAATCCAAACAGCTCTTTGAAGAGCTTTCGCAACCAGACTGTCTCACAAGAGGCCATGCTAGCAGCAATATACTCTGCTTCGGCAGTGCTCAAAGCCACCGACTTTTGCTTCCTGCTCATCCAGGATATCAAAGCAGATCCCAAGGTGAAACAGCACCCGGAAGTGCTCTTATGGTCCACCACACTGCTTGCCCAATCAGCATCAGTATATCCAAGTAGTCTCACATCTCCAGCAGTGTATCTTAACCCATTAGTAATTGTACCACGAAGATATCTCAGAAGATTCTTGGCATCAATCTAGTGAGGCTCAACCAAATATGAGCTCACAATGCTAACTGCAAAACATATGTTCAGACGGAGGTTCACCAAGAACATCAACGCGAATGAGTTTTTGAAACTCAGAGGCATTTCCCAAATCTGGTCCGACATCACTACCATATAACTTCTGAAAGTTAAGATCCTTGAGGTAGTTACAGGCTTGCAGTCCATCATATCGAATCTTTCCAATATCTTTACCACATATTTTCCTTGAGATAGGAAAAATTCCCTTTGCTTCTGCCACACTTTAAGTCCTTGGTTCTTCATTTCAAATTCAGAAGCCAACTCCCTCTTACATTTGTGAATGAGAGGGTCTGCACCTGTTAGAAAGAGGTCATCCACATACAACACCAGTATGAGAGGTTTATCATCTTCAACCTTAAAGTAAATGTTAGGATCAGCTTCACTCCTAGTGAATCCTAGCTTCATCAAGTAGCTATCGATCCTCTCATACCATGCTCGGGGTGCTTGCTTCAGCCCATAGAGAGCCTTCTTCAACCTGCATACATGAGATTTTCAATCATAAATCTCAAATCCTTTGGGTTGCTCCATGTAGACTTCTTAATCAAACCGTGCAAGAACGCGGTCTTGACATCCATTTGATGTAGGTTCCATCCTTGTGAAGCCACAAGGGCTATGATCAAGCGGATGGTCGTATATCTGGCAACAGGTGCAAATATCACATCATAGTCTATACCTTCCTTCTGGGAGAAACCACAAGCAACAAAACGAGCCTTATACTATTTCGTACTTCCATCTGCTGCAGCTTTATCTTGTAAAGCCATTTTGAAGTAACAATTGTCTTGTCTTGGGGTCTGGAAACTACTTCCCAGACATCATTCTTCATAATAGACTCATATTCTTCGGTCATAGCATCCTTCCATACTTGATGCTTGACAGCATCTAAGAACGATGAAGGCTCATTTTGTATGATCGTGCTCATCATGGTCAGGTATCCCTGATACCTGTTAGGTTTCTTACTTTCACGAAAGGTTCCTCGGGGTGCAGCATGTCCTTCAGCATCATCAAGTATCCCCCTAAGCCATGAAGGCCTCTTCCTAGAAGAGGAAGGCTCAGGTGGATAAATAGGATCCATGGGTTCCTCCACATCAGGCATTGTTACATCATCTACCCATAGAGACAGCTTCCACAATTGTACGGTTCTTCCTTTCCGCCACACCATTCTGCTCAAGAGTATGTGGTGTAGTAGTCTCCCTCTTAATGTCAACCTCAGATATGCCTGAGGGAACCAACTATAATATATCGGAGGTCTTGCTTTGACTTGAGGGGAATGGTCCCCTTTTGAGCTTTCCTTCGGCACATCCCGAACATACACCTTCTTTCTCTACTCGGAATTCGGGCATCCCTGTCACCATTTGTCTCACACCGAGTAGAGCTTTATAATGAAGGTGGGCAAACCTCCGATGCCAAAGTTCGGACTAAAGAGATGTGTCATAAGACATGACACCTAGCGAACTTACATCGACCTGATATAATGAATCAACACGAAACCCAAGAGTAAAGGCATCTTTAACGTTATTTTTCGATACACGTACCTTGCCATCGCTGAAGGTTACCTTGTACCCTCTGTCTTCCATTGCCGAGATGGACACCAGGTTCTTTCGGAGGTCAAGTGCATTTAATACATCCTGGAATTTCTGGCCTTCTTGAATTCTTGTCTTCTTCCTTGATTCCCAGCTCTCCTCTTACCTTTGCTATTGAATTTGTCATTCCTTTGATTGCCATCAAAGGGATTTTGGTCATCGTCCTAGTGTGAGTCCTTTCTATCAGGGCACTCCCTTGCATAGTGACCTACTTTATCGCAGATGTAACACCGTCCTTTTCTTCCACACTTAGGTCCAGCCTTTCTTTTCGACTTAGACCCAGAATTATTTCTTTTCTTAGCATGAGAAGAAAAAGTAGCAGGAGGACCTTTAGGCAAGGGCATTTCTTGCTCTTCTACCCTTGTTTCTTCTTGAATGCATCTAGCCATTAATTCCTCGAAACCAGGAATTACATTATTGTTCAGAAGAGTAGTCCTGAACACGTACCATTCGGATGGTAATCCTCCAAGAGTTGTGAGTGCCATTTCTCTGTCAGTAATAGTCTCCCCAATAGATAGGAGATCGTTCTTGATCTCGCTGATTCTTAAGAAGTATGCTTGCATACTTTCATTTTTACCCTTCTTGATTTTCCTCCATTTATTTCTAAGAAACAAAACTTGATTTGCATCATTTACTTTAAATAAACTCACTACTCTATCGTAGATTTCCTTGGAGGTGTCTAGTTCAAAGATGTAGGCCACCAAGTGCTTATCGATAGAGTCCCAGATGATCTTCTTTGTTTTGACTTCTCCGTTTTTCCATTTGTTCCAGGCAGCAGCGGATGCATTTGATGGAGGCTCAACAATATTGCCTCTTACATGGTCCAACACTCCTTGATCTTCTAGGGTTAGATCGATAGACATCTTCCATCCGTGATAGTCAGCTTTCTCATGGAGCTTGTCTTCAACAGGAAAGAGTGTTGAGGACCCCATAGTTCTTTTAGGATAGCCTTGCCAATCTTCTCTTCGGTGATTGCTCTTGCTCTTGCTCGGGCTTTGTCTTCACCTCAGCTCTGATACCATGTTAAGTTATGGTATGTTCTATGCTTATAACAGTTTACTTCTTTTCTTATTATTTCAGATTAGCAATCACATGTACATAAAGTAAAGTGCAGATAGAACATAAAACGATCGACAGAAAACAAGCCAAGACAAAAGACACAAGATGTGGCGGCTAGCCAGGGACAAACCCCAATGTGTGGGGAAACCCTTTGATCAAATCTTCTTTTATCTTCAATAATTTAGCAGAGAGAAATAGTACAATAAATCTGATTTATATCAACAGTAGGAAACCCTAGATTAGCAGCATCAGCATTAGTGGGTTCATCATCAAACTAGGGTAGACGATATCTCACAAACCGACCATCGGATCGGGTTTGATTCCACCACCAAAAGTTGCGACTTCCAGAGGAGGTTCAGATGAACCTACAGCGTAGTTCAGATCATTGTTTTAAGAAACGGCCGTTTCGAAACCGAAACGGCCTGGTTGATCCGAGTTATTGGCCCAAGTTATGACCCGGCCATGGAAACGGTTCAGTTGGCCGAGTCATTGAATGACTCGGCCGAGTCACAAAAAAACGCCCAGCATCACATCAAACTGCGATTTAATTACTTTCCTTGGGAAAAAAATGTATGTATTCAGTCTTGAGTCTATGAACTAATAAAATTCACTTATCTGTCTTTCCCGAACTTAATAGCGAATTTTATTATGCTTTTTTGCACTAGTGAACTCTTCAATTTTCATTGCCCCCGGAGGTGACATAGTATTAAACTATGAAACAGGCTACAGAATTGTATGCATCCAGTTTTGCACATTGACCCAAATGGTTACCACAGCTGTAAATATCCAGTTCCGTGAGTTCATAATTTTGTGTCAGAAGCTGTAGGGATTGAATAACCTGGTATCAATTTTGATCATATAATTTAGGGTATCAAATCTTTTGTTTATCTAGTTTATAATGTGTGAGTGATCTTAGTTTGGTATTACAGCCGCTTAAATCCGGTATTGTTATGAATATAGATCAATTTTTAAAATTTTTGGTATCAAAGCATTGTGCATATCCAGAGCATTAATGCCTAGAGAACAAGAGGCATGAGAGCTTTGAAAAATCGGATAGTGATAACAATATAGTTCATTTATTACTAGTCTGCTTATTCAGACTATTGATACCTAGGTCCTGAAGATTGAAGTTTGAACATAATGTTTGGTATCTTTAAAATTATGTTTAAAATCTTTAAATTATGTTTTTTTATAAAAAGAAAATATTTAATGTATTTTTTACAAAGACCGAGTCATTGAAATCGAGCCGGCCGAGTCATTACCGATTCGGAGTCGGAGTCAGAGTCGATCCTCGGCCGAGTCGGAGTCGGAGTCGGAGTCTTAAAACATTGGTTCAGATGAGGAGATCTTCTAGTCCACGCAGGTCAAACTTCACTTTTGCAGTTGCAGCTTCAGTTTCAGCAGCTTCCTTCAAACTAGGGCAGTCGATATCTTGCAAACCGTCCGTCGCATTGACTTGATTCCACCACAAAAAGTTGCGGCTTTCAGAGGAGGTTCAGATGAACCTACAGCGCAGTTCAGATGAGGATATCTTCTAGTCCATGCAAGTCAAACTTCACTTCTACAGTTGTAGCTTCAGTTTCAGCAACTTCCTTCAAACTAGGGCAGTCGATATCTTGCAAACCATCCGTCGGATTGACTTGATTCCACCACCAAAAGTTGCAGCTTTCAGAGGAGGTTCAGATGAACCTACAGCGCAGTTCAGATGAGGAGATCTTCTAGTCCACACAAGTCAAACTTTACTTCTGCAGTTGCAGCTTCAATTTCAGCAGCTTTCGGCTTCACATGTGTGAGGGAGAGACCCTTTTCTGCGCAGTAGAGAAGAGACTCTTTTCTGCGCAGTAGAGAGAGAGAGAGAGAGAGATGTGATGAGATGAGTGAGTCCAAATGAGGAAAAGTCCTCCTATATTTATACACAATGTTGGTGTTTGAATAGATGCGATTGTTGGGCTTCTGAGCCTACATGAGTTGTAGGTCGGCGCGATAATAATTTCATAATCAAAATAAATTCATATCTCCATGAATACTTATCGGAATCGGATGATCTTTATATCAATCCTACACCTCTCGACGAGAGGAATCTAATAAAAATATTATTAGCCATGAATAAGATGACCCACATGAAGTTTTGCCCTGGTTGCCAATTTTAACATTTGTTGGCTTTATTGCTTAATTTATGCAAAACCCACATGAAAGTCATTAGAAAGCAGCTAAAAGAATACTTCGTTATGTTCGAGGTACAATTCAGTTGGGATTCATTATAGTGCAGAAGCATCTCCTCTATTGGTTTGTTTCACTGATTCTGATTGGGCTGGTGACCCTGATGATCAGAAGTCTACTACAGGTTATGTCTCCACTCTTGGTTTTGGACCTATTACATGGGCTTGCAAGAAACAAAGTGCCATTTCTCTTTCTTCAGCAGAAGCAGAGTATCGTGGCACCATAGAAGCTAGTAAGGAAGCCTTGTGGCTTCATCAGATCCTGTCAGAGTTTGGCTTTCAGCAGTAGCATCCAACTACACTTTGGTGTGATAATCAAAGTGCCATTCAACTATGCAAAGATCCAGTCCAACATCAGCGCAACAAACACATTGAACTACACATGCACTTCATCAGAAAGCTCATTCATGACCATGTTCTTGAAGTGCAATATTGTTCAATCGATGATCAAGTTGCAGACATCTTTACAAAGGCTCTCACAGAGGCGAAGTTTACTAAACTTCGATTTATGGTTGGAGTTCAAGAAGTTGTCACTAAGGGGGGATAGGCTCTAATGCCTCCTTCCTTCTCCTAATGTGTCATATTTGTACATCCTTCAATCCTATCCCAAGTTGTTCTTAAGGGGGGATGTTAGGATATTCCGACACATAGGAAATAGTTAAGTATAACTTGGTCTAGTGTAGAGTTAGGTAAAGTGTGTTTATTTACTATGTACTTTTGTAACTTACAATCCGAGAGACACGATATGTTCTAGACATGAAGTGATCAGACAGTTCATTCTCTCCTCGGTATTACCGACACTTGATCTATGGCTTAACACCCAATTGGTCCATGATCTCTATCTAAAGAGCATGAGGGTCATTTGTAAGGTGACCATTCATGAGAGAAGCTTATGTAAATTTTCTTTCTTTTATTAATAAATTGCCTGAAGTGGCCGCATTGGCTCAGGCCATGGACTGTTTCCCTCTTTGAGGGTTTTAACCACGTCAAGAATACTGGTGTATTGATCTGTAATCTATTTGTGAGCGGTGTCCTTTGGTGTTCTGTCTGAGGAACTTACCCTGTAAATTCCTACAAAATGACATCCATAATTTCTCTGGTTGGAGTTGTCCTTTCTGGGAAAGAAAATTACCCAAAATGGATAGGAAAGCTAAAGAGTGCATTGATTTTTAATGATTTGTGGCAAGATGTTTGCCAAGGGAAGAAAGACAGAGAATAAATAAATTGCACCAGAAACTCCAGAAGATGAAAGACAACATGCTATCTAGGAAGTCAAGAACAATAAAGCCTATGCTATGATCACAACATCAGTCTCAGAAGAGGTAAGAAGATACATTCATTCATGTAAGACAACATATGAAGCATTAGACATTTTAATGGAACTCTATGATTCACATTCCAAATTAGAGATTATTCAGTTGTTATTGAAGATTTTTTAATTTGGAGATGAAGGACAATGATCCAATGAGACTAGGTTATGAAATTAAGGCTATTTTCCGTGATATAGAAGCGATAGGTGTTAAAGTAGACTTACAATTAACTGCATTCATCAAGGCCCTGCACCCTACATATTCTCACTACTTGGAATCTCTCCAAGCTAGTGGACAATTAAAGGACATTACTTTTGATAAACTAGTGAATAAAATTGCAAAAAGAGAAAAGGCTTTTGGGAAGAAAGAGTTTGTTTCTAATTCAAATATAGAAACCTTGTGCCATGCACAAAAGGAACATAAATCACAAGGTGAATCTGCCAGAGGTGGCAAGAATCCCAGAGGCCGAGGTAGAAGAAACTTTAGAGGCAGGGGGGCAACAATAACAACAATCAAGGTGATAGACAACAAAATGACTAGACACAGAAGAATTTTCAATCTAATAAACCAAATATCAGATGTTATAGATGTGGAAAAATTGGTCATAGTTTAGTTAATTGCAGGGTTCCTTGGGAGAAGATTAATAATGAAAAGAAAGAGCCAATTAATGACAAGACAGAGCAACCACCTTCTGACAAAAGTAAAACAAATGAATCTGCTCATTACATAGTTGCTCATTGCATTTTCTTCATGGGAGGACAGTTGGATTTAAGATTCAGGTGCTACTTGTCATATGACATTCTGGAAAGATCTTTTTGAAAATTTCAGTGATAGTATTGATGGTGTTGTATATTTTGCTAATAAATCTGAAGTTAAACCATTAGGAATTGGGTCAATTAGAATAAAGATTCCACATTTAGCAAATTGTGTTTTAAAGGATGTTCTTTATATACCACAATTTTAGAGGAACTTAATGTCCCTCATTCATATCAGACAACAAGGACATTCAATCCATATTTTTGATGGCATTATTGAAATCCGTAGAGCAAGTGATAATTCAGTAATTATGACTGGTGTTGAAGAAGGTACACGGTTGAAATTAAATAGTACTCCATCTACTACACAGCCTACTACAAATTCAACTCTATTAGTGCAACAAAATAATCTTTTGCCTTCTAGTTTATTATTGCATGCAAGATCTGATCACATCAACTATAACAACATTAGAATTATGAAAGAGCAAGGCATTAAAGGTCTCCCCACTATCCCAAGAAAGCTCACACCATGTGATGCTTGCATTTTGGGGAAACAATGTAAACAACCATTTCATGGTTTTGTTCCCCAATCTTCTAGAGAATTAGGTCTCATACATTCAGATTTATGTGGACCTATGTCTATACCAACTGGCAATGGAAATAAATATATATTCACCTTTACTGATGACTATTTGAGGATGTGTTGGGTTTATCTTTTGAAGGAAAAGTCACAAGTTTTTGATATGTTTAAAACATTTCATGCTATGGTTAAAAATGAAATTCAACAAAATATTGGTAAATTACGGACATATAATGGAGGTGAATATACTACTAAATCTTTTTAACAATATTTAAGAGATGATGGCATCAAACATCAAACTATTATTCCATATAATCCACAACAAAATAATGTTGCAAAAAGGATGAATAGGACTTTGCTTAACATGGTTAGATCAATGATGTTTTTCAAAAATGTCAAGTTTATGTTTTGGGGAGAAGTAGTACTCTATGCAACATACATTAAAAATAGATGTCCTTCTTCTGTCATCAACAACAAATCACCATCTGAACTTTGGTACAACAGGTTACCATTAGTTCAACATTTTAAAGTTTTTGGATCTACTTGCTATGCACTTATTCCTAAGCATCAAAGAAACAAATTAAATGCCAGAAGTCAGAAGTGTATTTTTCTAGTATATTCCAGTACATCAAAAGTGTACAGATTATATGATGAAGAAAACAGAAAATATATTCTTTCCAGAGATGTCATTTTTTTAGAATTTGCAAAATATTTCGCCATTGTTGATAGACAACTTGCTCATTTAGAGAAATTTACATCCAAGAAATTTTATTTTGAATGTCAAAATACAGTTCCACATACTGAAGGGGGGGTTCCCATTATGCATCAGTCTGTGGGTTTTCCATCTTTAATTCATGAAGATGTTTCCGCTGAGGAAAATTTGGAAGATAATGTTGTTTCTGCAGAGTCAGAAATTGTTCCTGAAGAACTTGTACTTCAGGATGAGCAACCCTCACAACCACCTCAGCAATCTTTGAGAAGATCTACTCGTATTCGAAAATTTCCAAGAAAATATGATGATTATCAGACAAACAGTTCTTCTACAGGTAATGTTTCTCATGAAAGTGAATATAATTATTCCACAATTAGTGAACCTCGTTGTTTTGAACAAGCTAGTAATTGTGATGAACGGAAGGATGCAACGAAGAAAGAATATGATGCCCTTATAAAAAATGGCACATGGAGGTTGGTGGATCCTCCTACTAGCATCAAACCTATTGGTTGTAAATGGGTCTATAAAATCAAGTATAAAGGAGATGGTTCACTTGATAAATACAAGGTCAGACTTGTAGCTAAAGGCTATCCTCAGCAAGAAGGTGTTGATTATACAGAGTCTTTTGCTCCTACAACAAAATGGAGCACGATCAGAACTTTATTTTCTCTTGCAGCACAAAAAGGATGGAAGATACATCATATGGTTATGAAAAACAACATTTTTGAATGGAGATTTGAAAGATGACGTCTACATGTTTCAGCCTTAGGGTTTTGCTATCAAAGGCAAAGAAATTGGTAAAGGCATTATATGGACTGAAACAAACATCCTGTGCTTGGTATGAAAAATTAATTGAACACCTCCTTAAGTTGAATTACAAAATTTTTGACCTAGATGATGCAACTTTATTTGTCAAGAAGATTGGAAAATATGTTGTATATCTAGTTGTCTATGTTGATGATTTGATGATTACAGGGAACAATGATAATTATATAGCGTCTATTAAAAGGGAGCTGTAGAAAAATTTTGACATGACAAATTTGGGTTTGTTGCATTATTATTTAGGAATTGAAGTTGATCAACAACCCAAACATATTTTTATTTCTCAGAAGAAGTATGTTGGACAACTATTAAAAAAATTTGGAATGCAGGATTGTAACCTTGTTTCTACTCCTATGGAGCAGAATTTGAAACTTACTTCCACTGAAGGAAGTGCATTTGATGATCCAACAAAGTACAGACAACTTGTTGGAAGTTTAAATTTTTTAACCACTACTAGACCTGACATTACTTTTACTGTAGGGATACTTTCCAGGTTCATGCATCAGCCCTATGAAGGTCATTGGAATGCAACAAAGAGAGTGTTGAAATACTTGAAGGGCACTCAAACTTTTGGAATCAAATACTCCAAAGTTGTAGATTTCCATCTCATTGGATATTCAGACTCTGACTTTGATGGTGATAAAGAGAATGGGGTCTCTACTTCTGGTTATTTGATGAATCTTGGATCAGCAACCATTAGTTGGAGGTCACGCAAGCAATATTTACCTGCCGATTCTACCATCGACGCTGAATATGTTGCAGCATCTCAAGCCACAAAGGAAATCATTTGGCTTCACAAGATACTTAAGGACTTGCAAGAGAAGCAGAAAGATTCAACTCCTTTATTTGTCGATAATTCTTCTGTAATTCAGTTGGCCAAGAATCCAAAGTTTCATGATCGAAGCAAGCACATTAACACGAAGTATCACTTGATTCGACATTATGTAGAGGCCAAAGTTATTCATCTAACACATTGTCCTACTTCAAAAAAGATGGTAGATATATTCACCTAAGCACTAGGACGATAAAAGTTTGAAAAGTTCATAATGTTACTCAGCATGTCAGACGTCCCTTCGGATTAAAGGGGGAACATTGACTAATCCTTTGGGATATTGTACATTATTAGTTTAGAGTTGATTAGTTTAGATATATTTGTTTTACATATAGAAAAACCACCAAATGGTTGAGATCTTGTAACTATCCTCTGTTTGTATAAATGTTGAATGATTTCACTTAATGACATAACAATTTATTGTGGATTTCAATGGGCCTGTACACTTTCCACAACAACAAAAGAGTTGAATAAATCTCTATGCACTTCTATATTTCAATAGAACCTTCTAAGATATACTCTGCAACAACTTCACCTTGGATATTCGAAGAATTGAATCAATAATTTTTCTGCGCCCTTGTTTGCAGCTTCAATCAGAGACAAGATATGTTTTCTCCATCTTGTCGTTTTCTATCAGCGCTTGATACTGCTTATGCGTAACATATGTTATGTTATGATTGCATTGTTTTCAACCAATCTCGTGGTCTCTTCACGATTTTTTGACATCTTTAAAGATATATAACTTGTTTAAGATGAAAATAACCTTTTTCTATCCATTACCGTATGTGACGAAGGAATTGAATTGAATTGAAGGAATTTTAATGAAGTCCACATTACCAAGCAGTCTGAAGGAATTTTAAAGAAGTCCACGTTGCAGCAAGACCATCACCTTTGCTAGGGGCCCACAGTATCATAGTAGCAGGTTTAGTGTCAACAGGTGCAATCAATCATTCAAAAGGTAGTTGCAGAGCTAGTTGTAGTCAGTAATCAAGAGATAGTTGTAGAACTAGTTGCAGTGACACAGTTAGTGCGAATTGGCTAGTTGCAAAAAGCAAGGTTCAGTTCCAGCCAGAAAGGTTTCCAGTTTTCTGGAAGAGGAAAGGAGGCCTACTTAATTCTAGCAAATGAAGTTAAGGAAGGCAATGCAAATTGGCCAGTTGTGTGAAAATTCGGAATCCCCAAATCCCTACTGTAGCAACTAATTATATTTCTCCTACTGAATCAAGTTATTTACAATATTATACAGTAAACATCGAAATAAATACAGTTGCAGCCTTCACAACTTAAATAATATGTGGAAACAAGAACTGAGCAAGAAAGAAATAACACACACACAAGAGACATCGTTGTTTTTAGACCAATGTCCCCGTAAAAACCCGTTGTGGGAAAACCGGTGCAACAGTTGAGAGTTTGTATTATTAAGCAGTGATTTCTTAATACAATCTTTGGATGCCTTGTTAGCTATCCAATACAGAGAATCTGACTGACAGAGAGATGAGTGAGATATACCTCACACTATCACTGGTCATCCAACACTAATCCAGCCACTAAATGGCTAGCCCCTCGCTGTCTCTGCTCTGTTTCTGTGCAATCACTATGTTTCTCTACGTCACAACTTTTGGGGACTCCGTCACTCCTTTCGCTGATCGATTTGCCTCTGGAACTTCGACTTTCTGCCCTCCCGGTCTCACACCTCGTCTTGTAGCTCTAGAACTCGATTCTCTAGCAAATTTCGGATCTCCTTTCAAGCTCTACGCTGCCTCTTCTGGATCTCTCTCTGCCCTCTCTGCGATGTATCCCTGGATCAGGAAACTCTCCAACCGAAAACTATCTCTGCCCCTCACTGCAAGAAATCACTTCTCCGAAAACTATTGCGCTCCTCTCTTAAGAAAATCGATCTCTAATCTCTCACTCGATGTGTCTTCCAAATGCCCATCAAGCCTCTTCTTATAATCTTCTCATTGAGAACCAACGGCCCAGATTAGATTCTAATCAATGGCTCAGATCATTTTGGCTTGATCCTCATCTTTTTCTAGAAGTTTCACCCCTAGTTTAATTAATACCCTTTAATTATTTTAATTTCCTAAGTTTAAACTTAGGCATCCATTAAAAATAATTAATTATTTTAATAAAACCTTCTCTAGGTGGAATTTCCCAAAACGATTTCAGGGTATTCTGGAATACATGTGTCCTAGCCTCCCTGCAAATTTTGAGGTTTAGAGCACATTTGATGCTACCAAAAATCAACGCTCCCTCTTAGCGAGGAATGTGCTCTAGTAATGCAACCTGCTGAAGCATCACTCTGACTCTGTAACATATCCCTCTGATCTGCTGATGTCTGACACCACTGCCCATCAACTACTGCGCAAATGTTGCATCTGTACTACTGCTGGCCCTGCCACTGCCAACACTACATCTGTACTGCAACCCTCGCAAATTTTGCATCTGTGTTGCACTGGCCCTGCCATTGCCAACAACGCATCCTTCTCCAACTGTTGTTGCTACTGCATCAACAACGGAAAAACATCTAAAATTACTGAACAGGTGTTCCGTATGATGCATCTGTTGCTAGAGTTATGACTGTTGCTAGTCTCTATGCTGTCACTAAAGCTACTGCGTTGTTGCTGACTCTACTCTGTGCCAACTACACTATTGCTAACACTAGCTCTGCGTTGTTCAAACTCTGGCGCTCCTAGCCACTATAACTATCACTCTGACATTCCTCTGCATCAACTGACTTGGTCCATCCTACTACTCTTGATATGGGCTCCCGTACCAAGGTATTGATCCATGAGGTGGACTCCTCAATGGATCATGCCCATCTGCAGTTCTTTCAAACTACAGTACTAGATCACCCCACCTCTCCCGTGGAGGTATCTGGGCAAACATGGCAAACTCCTCCTCCTCGATATTTGTGGTTGCAGTCTGTGGATCATGTTTCTCGTCCTTGTCCTTCTTCTTGAGTGGACACTCCTTAGCGTAGTGACCAAATTCACCACACCGGAAAACCAGAAACATTTTGCATCTGTGTTGCTACTGGCCTTGCCACTGCCAACACTGTATCCTTCTCCAACTATTGTTGCTACTGCATCAGCAACAGAAAAGCATCCAAAATTACTGAACATATGTTCAGTATGATGCATCTGTTGTTGGAGTTCTAACTATTGCTAGTCTCTACGCTATCACTGAAGCCACTGCGCTGTTGTTGACTCTTCTCTGTGCCAACTACACTGCTGCTAACACTAGCTCTGTGTTGTTCAGACTCTGACGCTCCTAGCCATTGCAACTATCACTCCGACATTCATCCGCATCAACTGACTTGATCCATCCTGCTAGTATGCTACTACTGATATGGGCTCCCGTACCAAGGTATTGATCCATGAGGTGGACTTCTCAATGGATCCTGCCCATCTGCAGTTCTTTCAAACTACAGTACTAGATCACCCCACCTCTCCCGTGGAGGTATCTAGGCAACCATGGCAAACTCCTCCTCCTCGATCTTTATGGTTGCAGCATGTGGATCACGTTTCTCGTCCTTGTCCTTCTTCTTGAGAGGACACTACTTAGCGTAGTGACCAAATTCACCACACTGGAAACATTTGATCTTTGAAACATCTTTCTTCTTCTTCCACTGCTCCTGTTGCCCCTTAGATGCAAGGGTTGCATTCTCTTCCTCCTCCTTAGGCTTCGTCCCACTATTGTTGTTGCCATCAAGTTTGCACTTGACTAAGTCTCACCTCATCTCTTCCTGTTGAAGAGAGGCCCACATTCCTTCCCAATCCGACAATTTCTCTCTGCCTAGGATACTCTGGAAAAACACTTGCCATTCTTTTGAAACTGAATTCAGGGCCAACCTCACCATCACTGTAGGCTGAGGTGTTGATCCTACAACTGCAACTTGATCTCGGACTTCCTAAAACTTTGATATGAACGGATCAATGTGTTCCCCTTTCTCCATCCTAGCTGATCTCAGCTTCGCCTCCAAGTACATCTTCTGCTACTTGGAAGAACCTTGATATAGCGTAGCCAAGTAATCCCACATCTCTTTGGCTATCCCTTTTCCATCAATGTGACATACAATGTGATCCCTCACTCAATCAAGGATCAACTGCTTGGCCTTCACCATCTCGGCCTTGTATTGTTTGAGTGGATTTGCATCACCAGGTACAACTACCACACTTTCGACATACATTTTGAGATCATGCTCATCCAAAAGGCATGAGATCCTAGCCTTCCAAATCACATAGTTGGATGCTCCATCTAACCCATCTTGATCTCTCAACCCGTTAGCTGCTATCTCGGTGAACAAAATGTCGAATTGCCTCATCTTTCCTCTGCGTTGTTGCTGGGCTGGCCTACGCACTCCCTACTGGAGTTAGTAGATCTGCTCCACTCTACTGCCGCTCAACAAATGAGAATTTAGACTTCTTGGCTAGAAGTCTTCTGAGGAAGAATTCCCTTAAAATAGTGTCTCCTTCTCTCTTCTGACGTTTTTCTGCGCCAACAACTGCTGCAAAAAATTACGTCTCACTAGAAACTGCTCTGCGCTGAAGCTTCTGCTGTGTTGCTCCCTCTGTCGCTGACAAATCTTGATTTGGAAATCTTACCTCTCTATTGACTAACTCAGAGAGAGATCTTCCACGAAAATTTTGTCTTCTTGGCTTGGATTGTGCAATCCCTCTGGGGATTCGATCTGCTGCCTACACAGCACTTTGATCTCCCTCCTCTTCAGTGCTGGCTCTTCCGATCTACTCCCTTGCTTCACCTGCGCTCTGATACCATGTGAAAATTCAGAATCTCCAAATCACTACTGCAACAACTGATTATATTTTTCTTACTGAATCATGTTATTTACAGTATTATATGGTAAACATCGAAATAAATACAACTGCAGCCTTCACAACTTAAATAATATGCGGAAAAAAGAACTGATAAAGAAAGAAATAGTACACGCACAAGTGACAATGTTGTTTTTGGACCAATGTCCTCGACAAAACCCAATGTGGGAAAATCGGTGCAACAGCTGAGGGTTTGTATTATTAAGCAATAATTTCTGAATACAATCTTTGGATGCCTTGCTGACTATCCAATACAAAGAATCTAACTGACAGAGAGATGAGTGAGATATACCTCACACTATCACTAGCGATCCATAACTGATCCAGCCACTAAATGGCTAGCCCCTACCTTTCCCTACGCAGTTTCTATGCAATCACTGCACTGCTCTGCGTCACAACTTCTGGGGACTACGTCACTCCTTTGGTTGATCTATTTTCCTATGGAACTTCGACTTTCTGCCCTCCTGGCCTCACACCCCGACTTCTAGCTCTGGAACTCGACTCCCCAGCAAATTTTGGATCTCCTCTCAGGCTCTGCGTGGCCCTATGCTCCCCAACGCGGCTCTGCGTTGCCTCTTCTAGGTCTCTCTCTACCTTCTCTGTGATGTATCCTCGGATCAGGAAACTCTCCAACTGGAAACTACCTCTGCACCTCATTGCAAGAAATTAGTTCGATCACTTCTCCGGAAACTATTGTGCTACTCTCTTAAGAAAATCAATCTCTGATCTCTCACTCAATGTGTCTTCCAAATGCCCATCAAGCCTCTTCTTATAATCTTCTCGTTGAGAACCAACGACCCATATTAGATTCTAATCAATGGCTCAGATCATTTTGGCTTGATCCTTGTCTTCTTCTAGAAGTTTCACCCCCAGGTTAATAAATACCCTTTAATTATTTTAATTTCCTCAGTTTAAACTTAGGCATCCATTAACAATAATTAATTATTTTAATAAAACCTTCTCCGAGTGGAATTTCCCAAAATGATTTCTGGGTATTCTGGACTACATGTTTCCTAGCCACCCTGCAAATTTTGAGGCTTAGAGCACATATGATGCTACCTAAAATCAACAAGTTGCAGAAAGAAAGGCACAATTATAGCCTGACACAGTCAGTAAATCCATGTTACAGAGACTACAGATTGTGTACTAGTGCCGAGAGGGGATTAAGAGGAAGAGCAAGTATTCTTAATGAGCAGCAGGAGACAAGTACTACCAGAAAGGGTTTCCAGAGACAAGTCTGATTTTTCCCGCAACATACCTATGAAATCTAGTCGGCATGCAGATAGGATTGTGAGTTGCAGTAGAGAGGCTTTGCTGGAAGAAAGGAAACAAAATTTCCCAGTTTCAGAGGGAGATCCATGAAAGCTCAGTTCTCAATTGAGTTGCAACAATAGTAGCAGCATGAGATTAGATGCAGTGCAAGCATTGTTGGTAGTGGTGTAGGAAGGCACAGTGTAGTGTCAGCAGCAACGCAGCTGCAGAGTTGTTCAGCTACAGGGTTAGTAGATGAATCAGAGTATGCGTTGTAGCTTGGTGGACATTAACAGGTTGTTACAGATGTCAAACGCCAGCAGCGTGGTACAGAGAGGAGATGTTATGAGAGAACACCTTCCTCGCTAAGAGGGAGTGTCAGATTTGTAGCATCAGATACGTGTTCTAGTCTCAATTTGTGTTTAAGAGATTAAGGAGCACGAGATCTCCAAAACCCAAAAAACGTTTTGTGAGATAAGCTTGCAAAATGCTTTAATTAAATTAATTAACCATCATTTAAATTTTTTCTAAGACTAATTTAGGAAAATTGGTTAATTAATGGGAATTAATTAAGGAAGATCGAGAATACTCTAGAGACTTACATGGATTGAGTCTAAGATGATGTTAGTTGTTGATGAGGATTTAATCATGGTCGTTGAAGCTTTGGCGAGAGATTATAGGAGCAAGTCAATGGGATGGAGAGAGACACAATTGACACAAGAGGGGAGTGAGTTCCTTGGCAGATCGAGCTATCTAGTTGCAGAGATTAAGGAAGGAAGTGAGTTCGAGCCATAGAAGAAGAGCATCGGAGATTGAGGGAGCAGCAGAGAGAATTCTGGAGGATATTCCAAGCATTTTTCTAGTACCGGAGAGGCAAGAAAGAGGGAGACCAAATTATTTTGCAGAAAAGGCAGTGCGAGTGAGCCAAAAACCCCAGTGTGAGTGCTAGGAAGAGATCGATTCAGTATTTGGAGGTTGAGAGCTCACTTGGAAGGTAGAAAGAGTCATTTCCAAAGGCAGAGGGAGGTTAGCCAACAATGTGAGCAACCAGTAAGCAGTGCGAGCAGGCCAAAGGTAGGGTAGTTAATTTGCAGAGGGAGAAAATTCTCTCCCAGAAATTTTGCTAGATTATTTAGCAAAGGACTGCTAGTTGGGCATCCAAATTATTGTACTCATATTTTTACTGTTGCATAATAATAAAATAAGCCCTCATCTGCTGCATTGGTTTCCCTTCAAGGTTTTTCCGGGGACGTTAGTCCAAAAATATTGTGTCGATTTTATTATGTGTGCATTATTTTCTCAACTTCCAGTTTACTTTCCGCAGCGTAATTTATTTTTGGTCAAGATTACAATTGTGAGTTTACTGATATTTGTTGTAATAACAAATACTCTGCAGAACAATTAGGAGATAAATTTCCAGTTAATTACAATCAAGGAATTTTCACAATCACTTGGGTGGATTTAGGATTTTGAATTTAGGATTAACTCAATGTTATAAAAGACAACTAAGGTGAGAGGAGAGTAGACACACAAGGACAGAAGGACATCTCAATATTGGATGAAGGACTTTCACTCAAGAAAGTAGGGACCGAAGAAAGGAGCACAAAAGGCAAGGAGCAGCCAACAAGATCAAAGGATTGATATTGAGGCATGATCAACTTGGTACTGCCATTGTATTTTCCTTAGTGGGACTAATATCCCAAGTAATGAGCCCTAGAATTTTTTATAATAAAAATCACCTTCAATTTTGGTTTTACTTTTGTGTGTGTTTTCCATGGGTTTACAGCCAAAATAACTATACGAAAAATGGTTTCTATTATTGCTTCCGCTATAATTTTTATGTTAAGAACTCAGTTGTGCTTCTTGTTCAATAAATTTGTAGTTGCAATCTAATAAGCTAATTTAACATGGTATGCAAGCGAGGTTGGCCTCTGAGGAAGAAACTGATGATCAGTGGTTGTCATTGATGTCAACCCAAGCAGCAACAGGGACCACCCCGATCTTGCAAGGGGATTTTGACTTGACAACTCATATTATTTTGCATCAAAGATCTTCTTGATGGATTGTACTCGTCAAGATGTTTCCGTTGATATATGGTACGCCTCCTAGTTCTTCACGGTTTGAGAGTTATTTGCGTTCGAAGTTAGTAACCCCAGTTAATGGGCTAAAACGCTATGGGGTTGTGGCATGTTACTCATAATTGGTTGTGGTCATTGAATAGTCAATAATTAATAATATTTTTTTTTCCTAAAATCCCTCCAACGTTCACTTGTTGAGGACCCTCTCAACTCAAGACATTCATATAAATAATGACCCTCGTATCCTCCTCTAGTAGGGATTTTGTGGCTTCAAACAGGTCAACGTGGCATTTTCGCTATAACCTTTTTTTCTGCGAAGCTTCAGAAATTGAAATTAAAACCCATTTGAACCGAAATCTTGATGAACCTCGTGACCGAATTTCAGATCTTGGTTCACTATATTTTCGGAGATATGATCCGAGGAAGTTATGGTTTTTGCAGGCTCCCAATTTCCATGTCAAACAGGTGACGTTGGGAAAATCGTCATAACGTTCTCTCTAAGCAATGGATTCAAATTTCGTAAATAGTCACATAAAGAGGACGGACTGTAGTTTGTTGAGTAGCATTTTCAAGGCCGAAGGTTGCAACAATGACACGTGGCACTTCGTACAAGTTCGCTCTACTAAACTAGGCTATAATCAGGTCATCATGGGAGATTTGGCATAACTCTTTCTTAGAGAATCCAATCTTGATCAAACCTCGGGGGTTGCAAAGAGGACTTAGAGGGTTACCACAGGACGAAATTTCAGACCATGGAGATCCAAAATTAAATAGATACAACAGATTCAATATCGAGCTCCTAGAAGGCAAGAAAAAGCATGCATTCAAGGATCACTGCAGTAAGGACCACACATCAACAGTCAAGGGTAAGTCTCCTACAGCAAGGTATGTATGATTAAGTGTTTACATTTGAATTTTGAGTATCATCTTTGACATATGTTTTTGCAGGACAACATAAGTATATACAGGGTCTCGGTTATATCTCTATGTCTCTATATGTCACAGTTAGTTTTGATACCACATTTCGGATGTCCTATTCTTGATACTACACATTTGATGCTACACCAAGTCTGCTAAATCTATATGATGTTGTAAGTTCATGTTACTTGTCTTGTCATAGTTGATAGAATGGTCTCTGTTGTTGTACTTAGAACTTGGTTCATCACAAGTCTAGGGTTTGTCATCAGTTTCTATTGTATATATCTTTAGGTCAGTTTTGGATATAATCTTACATAGAGTCCAGGCCTATATCAAGAGTGGGAGTATTTGTCTACTGCATTTCAGGTACGCATTGTAATTTTAATTTGTATTTATTCATTATTATGCACTTACATGTGTTTTGCAGGTAGAGGTAAGTTGAAGGGTATTTTGTTTTTCCTTTTGAGATTGGGTTTCGCTGGGAAAATTTGCATGTAGGTAGAAGAAGATTCAAGGATAGCATCAAGCGAGCATTCAAGAGCTGAAGTATCAAATCAAAGGAAGCATTGCAACGGGACATCCTTTAAAGACATGACAACCATCCGTATATTGTGAAGAAGTGTCAAGGCCAAGAGTCATCATTGTAAAGTTGTAAAAGTGTCATCATTGGAAGAGTCATTATTGTAAAAGAATCAATCTGCCTAGAGTCGAAAAGGCATTGTTGGGAGGTATAGGAGTCTCTGTTGGGATGATGTCATGGTTGGGTTGCAGGTCATAGTGTGATTGGGTGTTCGGTCAAAATCATTGTAAATCATATTGTATCGTGGATCATTGTCCCTGGTACGAGAATCCACACTCTTGTCTCATTTCAATCATTATAGGGTGGCAGGGAGGTGCTAGGCAGGTGCATGAAGTCGCCTACAGGTTGGAGCCTGTGAACACTTCAGGGTGGTAGGTTGGTCTAGGGTGTTGGGGCATCCATTCAGTTGATTACTGAAGAAACCAGGGCATTGGGGCGTCCTTCCAGTGGGAGCTGGAGAAGAATTCTTTTCTAGAATTCTAGGAAGTTGTTGCTTTCATTCAGTTGGGACTGAAGATTAAAGAATTTATTAGAAAAGCGTTCAGTGGTTTTTGACCTAGAGGGGGTTTTCCAACTAAAATTTTTGTGCCTCCTGTGTTCTTTTATTTACTGTTATTACTGCATAAACATTAATAATAATTGAAGATTAACTAATGCTCTGAAAAGATTTAAAAGTGCTAATAGCTAACGAATACTGATTCACCCCCCCCCCCTCAGTATTATCCAACAGAAACCACATGTACAAATCGAGTGTTTTTCTTGCATGTATAGCTTTAGCAAGCAAGAGAAAACCTAAGAAAATCATTTTTTTGCAAGACATAAGTTGCAGATCAAACCCAAACCAGACCGTACAACAACAAATCTGCCTAGATTTGGTTTGTATGGAGCGTCGTACAATCCTATGGACATAAAAACAAGTCCCAGTGAATTTGGGCAATAGTGAGAGGCTGCAGGAAAGGTGTTTCAGGGTCTATATAGCCATCTAATAGTTTAGGTTGGGTTTGCAGAGCACGAGTAGTGGGTTGCAAGGCATAAACAGGCCGACAACAAGTTGGGCGGAGGTTTGGAAGGTGCAGGCAGGTCATCAGCAAGCTGGGTTGAGGTTTCTAAGGCACGGGCAAAGATGGGTAGGAGTTGCAACAGTTGGGCAACGACTATGGTGGGTTTGTAATAGTAGGAGCGACTGGAAGTTTCGGGCTAGGAGTACAAGGAATTGTAGAAGCCGCTACCACCAAGAAACACTTAGTCTAGAACCGCCAGGCAGCCACCAGGAAGTTGCGGGCAACATTAGTAGTCTTGAGCAATTAGCAAATAGGTTATCCAAGTAACAATAGTTGTAGATCTGGGTGGCAGCCAAAGATCCAAGCAACAAAGAAATTCTTAGAGTAGGTGTTTAGGTTACTTGCTGGGAAGTGACATGTTTTTGGGTAGGAATTCAATCAACTAGCAGAAGGAAACATAATTAGTTTAGGATCAACATGATTAATTTCATGCTTGAAGGAGTAAGCACACTAGTGATTAGGTTATTCTTGATGGATTAAGCACGCTATCAACCTTTTTCATGCTTGACAGCTAAGCACAGGTATATCTAGAAAAGGGAATGCCTTGTCTCAGGTTTGAAGACAGGCTAGATGGAGCCTCAAATTTCTTATCTTGAAAGGCTTTGGTCATCCTTGTTCTCAAAGATAACAATCTCTGGTAGATTGTTGAGAAGGTGATCCTGGAGTTGACCCATGCAAAAGAGAAGGACACTCTAACAAAGAGGGATATACGCATAAATAGTACTCTTGGATGCAATGGAGGACCATTTAAGCCCTCACTTGTCCAAGAAGAAGTCAACCATGTTTGATGCTTTGGTGGGTTTATACAAGCAAGATTGTTAACTAGAAAATGGTGTTGAGGGTCAAGCTCTGGTCTATGCAAATGACTAGATTTGACACAATGATAAGTTACCTGATGAAGTTCACTCAAATCCGCGATCAACTTGCAATAGCAGGGGAAAAGATGGACAATGTAGATTTAGTGAACATTGTGTTTTCTTTGAGAACCAAGATGACCTTAGCCTAAATTTGAGGCTCGGGTCATCTTGGTCCTCAAAGAAAACAATCTCTAGGAGATTGTTGAGCAGATGATCCTGAAGCCAACCTATGCAAAAGAAAAGGCAACTCTAGTAAAGAGGGATAAAGGCATACATGGTACTTTTGGATGCAATGGAGGACCATTTAATCCCTCACTTGCCCAAGAAGAAGTCAACCAAGGAGATGTTTGATGCTTTCGTGGGTTTATACAAAGCAAGACTATTAACAAGAAAATAGTGTTGAGGGCCAAGCTTGGTCTATGCATATGACTAGATCTGACACAATCACAAATGAAGATCACCCAAATTTGTGATCACCTTGCAGCAATGGGGGGAAGGATGGACAACGTAGATTTAGTGAATATGTTCTTGAACAACTTCCCAAAGACATGGGATTCATTCATCAAAGGAATCTATGCTTAAGAGAAATAATAATCATTTGATATCCTATGGGATAACTGCATCTAGGAGGACATGAGGGAGCATTCAAAGGCCAAAGCCAACAAGCATGAAGGTGATGAGGACCTACATATTGTCGGTAAGATAGTGAAGAGAAAAGGAAAAGGTTTGAGCAAGAATGAGGAGTCAGCCTCACAACCAAAGAAGAAGAAGAACTTGACTACGGTCAAACGTTTTGCATGTCATAAGACAGGATTATGCTTCACAGTGTCTAGAGAGGTAGAAGGTGTTAGAAAATCATAAAGGCAGAAATACTTTCTTTATATAAATAATTACTTGTGATTTTCCTACCTTTCTGTTCTTCTTTTATCTTTTATTTCATCAAGCAATTACCAAAGCAATAGCACAAAGATCACAGGCACTAGATATAGGTGGACAGTTAGGGAAAAACCTCTATCTAGGGGAAAACCCAGTCAACAATTCTCTCTTTAATAGTTTCACAAGATAATCCAAGCATCTTGACCTAGACACAGACTTCCTCCACAAGAAGTCATCCCTTTCCTCCTTCTGCAGATGATAACCCTCCAACAGCAACTTCGACCTAGTAGCAACAACTTCGACTTGGCAGCGACTGACAACAGCAACAACTTTGACTTGGCAATAAAGACATCGATCTTCCTAGATACTTCACTTGGGTGAGAGATAGATGGCCCAATACTTTGTTTTTGATGTCTTTTTCCCTATTTTCAAGTTTCGTACCCTTTTCTAGCTCCTTTTCCAACTTCGCACCTTTTCGCTGCCTTGGCTTACAGATCGTGTTGATTTGGGGTAGCATCGGATGTGCTCTAGCCATGAAAATTGGTGGAGAGGCTAAAGCACATGAGCTCTCCAAGACCCAAAAATGGTTTGGACAGATTGTACCCGGTTTGGGAGATATTAAAATAATTAATATTTTTAATGGAGTTCATAAGTCTAAACTTAGGAAAAATAAAATATTAATGGGTATTAATATAAAACTAGGTTAGAAGGTTCCAAAAGTCATGGATGAAGCCAAATCTAATCTTAGTTGTTGATTAGAGATTTAATCTCGGTCGTTGAAGGACCAACGAGAAAAGTATAAGAAGAGGCTTGAGGGTCAGTTGGAGAACACACCAGAGTGATCAGTCATTCATTTTGCTAGAGCGAAGTTGCTAAGCAAATTTGAATCAGTGATCAGCAGCGAGGGGTATTGAGTACGAGGCAGAGGGGTAGAGACAATATTGAGAGAGCAGTGCAGAAGCAAAGAGAGCGAGAGCAGCAGCCAGTCCAGGCTACGCAGAGCCTAGTAGAGACAGCGTACAGGCCAGAGGGACTGCATCATCCACGCAGAGGCTGCTGGAGTGACGCAGAGGGTCCCAAAGGCTGCGTAGTGCCTCAAAGGGCTGACGCAGAGGGTCCTGGGGCTGACACAAAGGCCAAAAAAGCCAGCACTGAGCTTCAGTTGTGCCGGAGAGTGTTTCGTGGGATAGGTTTTTTGAATACCTGTTTCCGGAAATAGACCTCTGAATAGTTGCACCGGTTTTCCTGCATTGGGTTTTTCCGAGAACATTTGTCCAAAAATAACGGTGTCACTTTTGTGCTTGTTTTCTTTCAATTGATGATCTGTAGATGTTGTGATTGTATTGTGTTTATTTCGGTATTTAAATGTTTTAAATAACTTGTTTAAACAAGTAGAAGAAATAAACCAGCAAAATACAGATTAATTTTCTAACGAATAGACTTAGAAAATTCAACATGGTATCAGAGTGTGGTTGCAGATCACAGGAGAACTGAAGGCATCAGTTGAGCAGAGCATTTGCAGCAGAATTAGTTGTCCCAAGTAACAGTAGTTGATCCTTGCAGAAGCGACAGAGGAAGGGTTGACGCAGAGGAACTGCGTCATCAGTCTGGGCCAGAGAGAGACTAGCGTAGAGGCTGAGGAGGGCAGAGAGAGGCTCACATAGAGCCACGTAGAGGCCAGGAGGGTTGACGCAGTTGGCTGAGGGAGCTTATTTGTCGTTGTCAAGATTGCGCAGAGCTAGGAGGCTCAATCCTTCAATCGCTGGGGAGAAGGAAGCTGTGGACAGTTTGTGGGAGCGAAGCTGGTGGGGTACTGTGGTTAGAACAGTACCTAACAGGGCAAGACCAAGGAAGAGGGAGTTGTTGTTGAGGCAGATTTCTAGCCAAGGAATCCATATCAGTGTTGCAGTTGCACAGACGATCGGAGAGGAGCAATTTGACAGTTGGCAGAAGGATTTCCAGGAGGGAAATCGAGACTCAGAGGGAGTCCAAAAGACAACTTCTAGACAGGAAGTAGAGAGACTCAGACGAGTCAAACCGAGAACTTCCACACGGGAAGTAGAGAGACTCAGCAGGAGTCGAACAGAGAACTTCTAAGCGGGAAGTAGAGAGACTCAGAGAAGTCGATAGAGAAGAGCAGAGAGATGGTCGTGAATAGGCTGAGAGACCAGGACAGGCTGGACGGAGCGTCCAACTTTGTGGTCTGGAAGGCCAGGATCTTGTCCATTCTAGACAGACATCGTATCAAGGGCTTCACCTTGAGAGTGATGGCCATCCTAGTTGACCCAGTAGCTAATGAAAGGTACGAGGAGGCAATGGTCAAGGCAAAGCGTATCCTCCTTGATGGGGTCAAGGATCATGTGGTCCCATATATTGTCAAGAAGGAAACGACAAAGGAGATGTGGAACACTTTGAAGACATTGTACCAGCATACTTCGGTGCAGAGGAAGATGCTCCTGGAGTATCAGCTAAGGTCACATGGAGAGCAGATAGATGTCTTCCTTGGTTGGTTCAAGGAGATCCGTGACTAGCTAACTTCCATAGGGGCCACGCCGGATCAATAGTTGATGGTAAGGACCACACTTAACGCAGTCTCCAAGGATTGGGAGACATTTGTCCAGAGCATACTGGGCAGGACGAGTCTTCCGGATTGGGAAGAACTGTGGGTGGCTCTTCATGAAGAAGAGATCAGACGGCTGACCAAGGTGGGTAGTAGCGAAAAAGGGGTCAAGATCAAGAAGGAATACAAAGAGGCTGCGGCTCTGGCATCTGCGGGAAAGCAGGAGAAGAGGAAGAAGAAGGACCTCTCCAAGGTCAAGTGCTTCCATTGTGGAGAACTCAGTCACTATGCGAACCAGCGTCCGAGGAAGAAGTGTAAGGGAGAGGCTTCTGACTCGAAGGCAGCACCAGCGAGGGCGAAGAAAGAAGTCAAGGAGGATGACGATTGTGCCATGAGTGTTCATGTGCCACTTGAGAAGAAGTGGGGAGACATCGAGCTGTAGTCAGGAGGACTACAGGTGATGAGGGGCAGGATCCTTGAGGTACCAAACCTCTTGGATTATACCTTGCTACGTGTTAAGTTATGGTATGTTCTATGCTTATAACAGTTTACTTCTTTTTCTTATTATATTCCACCGATTAGCAATCACATGTACATAAAGTAAAGTGCAGATAGAACATTAAACGATCGACAGAAAACAAGCCAAGACAAGAGACACAAGATGTGGCGGCTAGCCAGGGACAAACCCCACAATGTGTGGGGAAACCCTTTGATCAAATCTTCTTTTATCTTCAATAATTCAGCAGAGAGAAATAGTACAATAAATCTGATTCATATCAGCAGTAGCAAACCCTAGATCAGTAGCATCAGCATTAGCGGCTTCATTATCAAACAAGGGCAGACCATATCTCACAAACCGACAGTCGGATTGACTTCATTCCACCACCAAAAGTTTCGGCTTCCAGAGGAGGTTCGGATGAACCTACAACGCAGTTCAGATGAGGAGATCTTCTAGGCCACGCAAGTCAATCTTTACTTCTGCAGTTCCAGCTTCAGTTTCAGCAGTTTCCGGCTTCAAACTAGGGCAGTCGATATCTTGCAAACCGTTCGTCGGATTGACTTCATTCCACCACCAAAAGTTGCGGCTTTCAAAGGAGGTTCAGATGAACCTACAACGCAGTTCCAAAGAGGAGATCTTCTAGGCCACGCAAGTCAATCTTTACTTCTGCAGTTGCAGCTTCAGTTTCAGCAGTTTCCGGCTACAAACTAGGGCAGTCGATATCTTGCAAACCGTTCGTCGGATTGACTTCATTCCACCACCAAAAGTTGCGGCTTTCAAAGGAGGTTCAGATGAACCTACAGCGCAGTTCCAAAGAGGAGATCTTCTAGGCCACGCAAGTCAATCTTTACTTCTGCAGTTGCAGCTTCAAATTCAACAGCTTTCGGCTTCACATGTGTGAGAGAGAGAGACCCATTTCAGCGCAGTAGAGAAGAGACTCATATCTGCGCAGTAGAGAGAGAGAGATGTGATGAGATGAGTGAGTCCAAATGAGGAAAAGTCCTCTTATATTAATACACAACGTTGGTGGGTGAATAGATGCGACTGTTGGGCTTCTGAGCCTACATGAGTTGTAGGTCGGCTTGATAATAATTCCATAATCAAAATAAATTCATATCTCAATGAATACTTATCGGAATTGGATGATCTTTATATCAATCCTACACCTCTCGACGAGAGGAATCTAATAAAAATATTATTAGCCATGAATAAGATGACCCACATGAAGTTTTGCCTTGGTTGCCAGTTTTAACACTCCCTCTCAACCATGGAGAACTTCATTTGCAATCTGTCTATCGGTCGTTACTATTCATCCATCAAATGCACTGCCTTGTACAGCCTGACCCTTGCCCTGCTCTGCTCTATTTTGCCTATTCTGCTTTGTCTTGTTCTGCCCTGCACTGATCTGTACTGTTTTGTTTTGTTCTGCTCTGCTCTTGCATTGTTCTGTTCTACTCTGCTTTTGTCTGAATTATGAAGAAGAAGAAATGATCGAGGATGTATCATACTGACTCAAAGTCAGTCTCAGAGTATGTACCACTGGTCCCAAACCAGTCTCAACCAACCCAAAGTCAGCGTCATAGTGAGTACAACTCCAATGGTCCCAGACCAATATCATCCTCCACTGACTCAAAGTCAGTCTCAGAGTATGTACCACTGATCCCAGACCAGTCTCAACCGACCCGAAGTCAGCGTCATAGTATGGTACAACTCCTACCACTGGTCCCAGACCAGTATCATTGATCCCAGATCAATGGAGGTCATCCTAGCGTAGGGAGTACGGTAGTTACAACGATGCGTCCATCGGTACTACTATGGTCCCTAACTTCATTTCCCTGCTCATTGATCAGATGAGAGGTACTTCCCATGAGTCCTAGACTGCATGGGTAGGATGCCTCGACAGGAGAACTAATCAATCATGTCCTCACAGGAGAACACATCAATCCTGCTACAATTGCCATGGAGAACACATCAATCCTGCTACAATTGCCATGGAGAACACATCAATCCAGGCCTCACAGGAGAACACATCAATCCTGCTACAATTGCCATGGAGAACACATCAATCCAGGCTGCCATGGAGAACACATCAATCCAGGCCTCACAGGAGAACACATCAATCCTGCTACAATTGCCATGGAGAACACATCAATCCTGCTACAATGTCGCCACGGGGTGTACATGTATACCACCAGGGGATAGTGAATAATCCTGTGGTCATATGCTGCTCCAAGAAGCACCCCACACCCCCCTGGAGCTCTCAAAGCTCAATGCATCATACATGACCCTCATTGGAGGGTCTTTGAACAACTCCAAGTTGTTCACGGAAAGTCAGAAATTTTACTTTCCCAAGGGGTTTTGTCAGAATGTCGGCGACCTGTTCATCTGCACCGATATGATGGAGCCTTATAGCTCCCCGTTGCACCATATCTCGAATATAATGGTATCTGATATCAATATGCTTGGAGCGATCATGGAATACGGGATTCTCTGACAAACGAATCCCACTTTGGTTGTCACAAAGGATCACAGTGTTATCCAATGTGAATCCAAACAACTCACTGAAGAGCTTTCGCAACCAAACTGCCTCACAAGAAGCCATGCTAGCAGCAATATACTCTACTTCGGCGGTGCTCAAAGCCACCGACTTTTGTTTCCTGCTCATCCAGGATATCGAAGCAGATCCCAAGGAGAAACAACACCCAGAAGTGCTCTTACGGTCCTCCACATTGCCTGCCCAGTCAGCATCTGTGTATCCAAATAGTCTCACATCTCTGACAATGTATCTTAACCCATAATTGATAGTGCCACGAAGATATCTCAGCAGATTCTTGGCACCAATCCAGTGCATGTGGTGGGGTTCAACCATATGCTGGCTCAGCGTGTTGACTGCGAAGCATATATCTGGACGGGAGTTCACTAAGAACATTAATGCTCCGACGAGTTGCCGATACTCGGTAGCATTTCGTAAAACAGGTCCAGCAGCACTACCGCTTAACTTCTTGAAGTCAAGCTCCATCGGAGTAGTTACAGGCTTGCAGTCCACCATACCAAATCTTTCCACATATTTTCCTTGAGATAGGAAAATTTCCCTTGGCTTCTGCCATACTTCAATTCCTTGGTCCTTCATTTCAAATTCAGAAGCCAACTCCCTCTTACATTTGTGAATGAAAGGGTATGCACCTGTTAGAAATAGGTCATCCACATAGAACACCAGTATGAGAGGCTTGTCATCTTCAACCTTAGAGTAAAGGTTAGGATCAGCTTCACTCCTAGTGAATCCCAGCTTCATCAAGTAGCTATCGATCCTCTCATACCATGCTCAGGGTGCTTGCTTCAGCCTATAGAGAGCCTTCTTCAACCTGCATACATGATATTTTCAATCATAAATCTCAAATCCTTCGGGTTGCTCCACATAGACCTCTTCTTTGATAGAACCATGCAAGAACGCGGTCTTGACATCCATCTGATGTAGGTTCCATCCTTGTGAAGCCACAAGGGCTATGATCAAACGAATGGTCGTATATCTGGCAACAAGTGCAAATATCATAGTCTATACCTTCCTTCTGGGATAAACCACGAGCAACAAAATGAACCTTATACTTTTCCATACTTCCATTTGCTGCATGCTTTATCTAGTAAAGCCATTTTGAAGTAACAATTGTCTTGTCCAAGGTCTGGGAACTACTTCCCAGACATCATTCTCCATAATAGACTCATATTCTATGGTCATAGCATCCTTCCATAGTTAATGCTTGACGACATCTGAGAATGATGAAGGCTCATTTTGTATGATCGTGCTCATGATGGTCAGGTATCCCTGATACCTGTTAAGTTTCTTACTTTGATGGAAGGTTCCTCAGGGTGCAGCATGTCCTTCAGCATCATCAAGTATCCCCCTAAGCCATGAAGGCCTCTTCCTAGAAGAGGAAGGCTCATGTGGATGAGGATCAATCGGATCCATGGGTTTTTCTACATCAGGCATTGATTCATCATCCTTTTCTTTCGGTTCCCAGGTGTCGGCTTCTTGAGAGCTACTCAAAGTCAGCAGATTGTCCACCTTGCTGAGAGCCATATCTTTGTCAAAGGTGACATCATGACTAATCACGACTTCCCTTT
Source organism: Pinus tabuliformis (assembly GCA_031772625.1). Lineage (NCBI taxonomy): Eukaryota > Viridiplantae > Streptophyta > Pinopsida > Pinales > Pinaceae > Pinus > Pinus tabuliformis. The sequence goes on along the minus strand of CM062820.1, from coordinate 1,588,805,244 downwards.
GACTGGTGGTGAACATTTCTTCAGGAGTTTAGGAACCCAATGCTTGATGAGGGCATCGATTTTGTACATATACGGCGGTGATTGTAGTTTCAGCCCATAGAAACTTTGGAAGTCTTTGATCATGTAGCATGGCCCGAACAGCTTCCATCATCGTGTGGTTCTTCCTTCCCACCACACCATTCTGCTCAGGAGTATGTGGTGTAGTAGTCTCCCTCTTAATGCCAACCTCAGGTATGCCTGAGTGAACCAACTGTGATATATCGGAGGTCTTGCTTTGGCTTGAGGGGAACGGTCCCCTTTTGAGCTTTCCTTCAGCACATCCTAGACATATACCTTCTTTCTCTACTCAAAATTCTGGCATCCCTTGCCCTCGCTGAAGGTTACCTTGTAGCCTTTGTCTTCCGTTGCCGAGATGGACACTAGGTTCTTTTTGAGGTCAAGTGCATTTAATACATCCTGGAATTTCTAGCCTTCTTGAATGCTTGTCCTCTTCCTTGATTCCCAGCTCTCCTCTTATCTTTGCTGTTGAATTTGCCATTCCTTTGATTGCCATCAGAGGGATTTCTAGTTGCACCACTGCATACTGTACCATGCTGCTCTAATCATGATTATCATCATGCTGGCCATGTCCATGATTTTATCCATCATAATGCTGCTCAAACTAGTGTGCATCATCATCATGCTGTCCTATATGTCCATGATCTCATGTTGCCCTTTATGTCCATGATCTCATACATAGTGACTTGCTTTATTGCAAATGTAACATCGTCATTTTCTTCTAGCCTTAGGTCCAGCCTTTCCTTTTGATTTAGTCCCGGAATTATTTCTTTTCTTTGCATGAGAAGAAAAGGCAGCAGGAGGACCTTTAGGCATGGGCATTTCTTGCACTTCTTCCCTTGTTTCTTCTTGAATGCATCTAGCCATTAATTCCTCGAAACCAGGAATTACATTATTGTTCAGAAGAGTAGTCCTGAACACATATCATTCAGATGGTAATCCTCCGAGAGTTGTGAGTGCCATTTCTCTGTCAGTGATGGTTTCCCCAATAGATAGGAGATCGTTCTTGATCTCGCTGATTCTTAAGAAGTATGCTTGCATACTTTCATCTTTACCCTTCTTGATTTCCCTAAACTTATTTCTAAGAAACAAAACTTGATTTGCATCATTAACTTTAAATAAGCTCACCAGTCTGTCGTAGATTTCCTTGGAGGTGTCTAGATCAGAGATGTAGGCCACCAAGCGCTTGTCGATAGAGTCCTGAATGATCTTCTTTGTTTTGACTTCTCCATTTTTCCATTTGTTCCAGGCAGCAGCAGATGCATTTTATGAAGGCTCAACAATATTGCCTCTTACATGGTCTAGCACTCCTTGATCTTCAAGGGTTAGATCGATAGACATCTTCCATCCGTGATAGTCAGCTTTCTCACGGAGCTTGTCTTCGGCAGGAAAGAGTGTTGAGGACCCCATAGTTCTTTTAGGATAGCCTTGCCAATCTTCTCTTCAATGATTGCTCCTGCTCTTGCTCGGGCTTTGTCTTCACCTCAGCTCTGATACCATGTTAAGTTATGGTATGTTCTACGCTTATAACAGTTTACTTCTTTTTCTTATTATATTCCACCGATTAGCAATCACATGTACATAAAGTAAAGTGCAGATAGAACATTAAACGATCGACAGAAAACAAGCCAAGACAAGAGACACAAGATGTGGCGGCTAGCCAGGGACAAACCCCACAATGTGTGGGGAAACCCTTTGATCAAATCTTCTTTTATCTTCAATAATTCAGCAGAGAGAAATAGTACAATAAATCTGATTCATATCAGCAGTAGCAAACCCTAGATCAGTAGCATCAGCATTAGCGGCTTCATTATCAAACTAGGGCAGACCATATCTCACAAACCGACAGTCGGATTGACTTCATTCCACCACCAAAAGTTTCGGCTTCCAGAGGAGGTTCGGATGAACCTACAGCGCAGTTCAGATGAGGAGATCTTCTAGGCCACGCAAGTCAATCTTTACTTCTGCAGTTGCAGCTTCAGTTTCAGCAGTTTCCGGCTTCAAACTAGGGCAGTCGATATCTTGCAAACCGTTCGTCAGATTGACTTCATTCCACCACCAAAAGTTTCGGCTTTCAAAGGAGGTTCAGATGAACCTACAGTGCAGTTCCAAAGAGGAGATCTTCTAGGCCACGCAAGTCAATCTTTACTTCTGCAGTTGCAGCTTCAGTTTCAGCAGTTTCCGGTTTCAAACTAGGTCAGTCGATATCTTGCAAACCGTTCGTCGGATTGACTTCATTCCACCACCAAAAGTTGCGACTTTCAAAGGAGGTTCAGATGAACCTACAGCGCAGTTCCAAAGAGGAGATCTTCTAGGCCACGCAAGTCAATCTTTACTTCTGCAGTTGCAGCTTCAAATTCAACAGCTTCCGGCTTCACATGTGTGAGAGAGAGAGACCCATTTCAGCGCAGTAGAGAAGAGACTCATATCTGCGCAGTAGAGAGAGAGAGATGTGATGAGATGAGTGAGTCCAAATGAGGAAAAGTCCTCTTATATTTATACACAACGTTGGTGGGTGAATAGATGCGACTGTTGGGCTTCTGCCTACATGAGTTGTAGGTCGGCTTGATAATAATTCCATAATCAAAATAAATTCATATCTCCATGAATACTTATCGGAATTGGATGATCTTTATATCAATCCTACACCTCTCGACGAGAGGAATCTAATAAAAATATTATTAGCCATGAATAAGATGACCCACATGAAGTTTTGCCCTGGTTGCCAGTTTTAACACTATGGGAGCCCCGAAGAGGAGTAGCAGGACTGGCGGATGTCGGTAGAGACGGATGCGGATGAAGCGGCAAAGAGTGCTACAGTGCAAGAGTCCTTGGGCAGCGCGAGACTAGCAGGCTGCAACAGTGCGAGAGGCATGGGAGTGTTGTACCAGTGCAAGATGGCACAGAGAGGTGTACAACAGTGCGGGATGTAGGGAGTTGTTGCAGCAACGCAGAGGTCAGTAGAGGGAGCACTTGTGAGCCGCAGAGGGAGCTTCAGCATCGGGAGTGTTTCTAACATGACAGGGATGTCAGAAGTTGGGTGGATCAGTTACTTACTTCTCAGTAACTGAGTTGCAGTGCAGTAGCAGTATGCAGCTGCACAATGCAGCATGATGAGAGGGGGATGCAGTGCAGACGCAGTGTTGGGAGAAAGGACCAACAGCAGCACGGATGCAGAGGGAGTTGTCATATGGATGCAGTAGTGGCAGTGGTAGAGCCATTGACAGCAGTATAGGATGCAACAGTGCAGAGGATGTTCAGCAGGGAGGCCGAGCACCAGCACATGGACCGATGCTGGATGATCAAAGTGATGCTCAATGGGGAGTATTACTAGAGCACAATCCTTGCTAAGAGGGAGTGTTGATTTGGAGTAGCATCGGATGTGCTCTAGCCACGAAAATTGGTGGAGAGGCTAAAGCACATGAGATCTGCAAGACCTAGAAATGGTTTGGACAGATTGTACCCGGTTTGGGAGATATTAAAATAATTAATATTTTTAATGGAGTTCCTAAGTCTAAACTTAGGAAAAATAAAATATTAATGGGTATTAATATAAAACTGGGTTAGAAGATTCCAAGAGTCATGGATCAAGCCAAACCTAATCTTAGCCATTGATTAGAGATTTAATCTCGGTCGTTGAAGGACCATTGAGAAAAGTATAAGAAGAAGCTTGAGGGTCAGTTGGAGAACACACCATAGTGATCAGTCATTCATTTTGCTAGAGCGGGGTTGCTAAGCAAAGTTGAATCAGTGATCAGCAGCAAGGGGCAGTGAGTACAAGGCAGAGAGGCAGAGACAGTACTGAGAGACCAACGCAAAAGCAGAGAGAGCGAGAGCAACAACCAGTCCAGGCTACGCAGAGCCCAGCAGAGACAGCGTAGAGGCCAGAGGGACTGTGTCATCCACGCAGAGGCTGCTGGAGTGACGCAGAGGGTCCCAGAGGCTGCGTAGTGCCTCAGAGGGCTGACGCAGAGGGTCTTGGGGCTGACGCAGGTCAGCAGGAGGCTGACGCAGAGGCCAGAAGGGCCAGCGTTGAGCTTCAATTGTCCCAGAGAGGGTTTCGTGGGACGGGTTTTCTGAATCCCTGTTTCCGGATATAGAGGTATTGTTGTCGTGTATTTTTTCTCTGTCGGGTGAGCCAGTTAAGCACCAAGATGTACTCAGAAATATTGCATAATAATATAACCCTCTGAATAGCTACACCGGTTTTCCCGCATTAGGTTTCTCCAGGGACATTTGTCCAAAAATAATGGTGTCACTTGTGTGCTTGTTTTCTTTCAGTTGATGATCTGTAGATGTTGTGACTATATTGTTTTTATTTTGGTATTTAAATGTTTTAAATAACTTGTTTAAACAAGTAGAAGAAATAAACCAGCAGAATACAGATTAATTTCCTAACGGATAGACTTAGGTAATTCAACAGATCGAACTTGTATGTGACAAATGAATTGGACTGCTCTGTATATATAGCCTTCTAGTGAGGTTGAATTGTTGAATAATCTAGGGCAATTAGAGTTAATAAGATTCTTCTAGTCATGATAACTATTTGTGAGGTGTTTTTCAATTTTTCTTCTTATTCCAATCTTTACTTATTATTATTAGAGTGTGTATTTCTTGCTTCATCAAACAGTTACCAAAATACAAGAGACAAGAACACAAGATGTTGGCTTTTTGCCAGGGCCAAAACCTCTCCCTCTTGGAGAGGAAAACCCACACAAAGTTCTTATAGAGATTCCAATTGACGAATACTAAGACCATGACCTTTGACCTATCATGCCACTCCAAGACCAAGACAACAATCCTCTTCTCTGTCACTATTGAGATCATCATCATTGTTGCTTCATCATTGTTTCACTTTCACCGAGGTCTTCACCATACCACTGAGATCTCCATGAGGTCTACTCCTAGACTCACCGAGATCATGACTCTCTCACCATAGTTGTGCCTTCACCGAAATCATAACTGCATTCTTACTGAGGTTATCACCATGTCAACGAGGTCTCTACCTTGTCTTTGTCATGACTTTGATAACATGTCTTCATCAATGCACCGAGATTTGCATCATGACCTTATCTTCACTAGGATTATAACCGAGATCTTCATCTTCATTAGGATCATGATTGATATCATGATTACAGTGATGATTGTGTCTATGATATATACTTCACCGAGATCCTTCCTTATGAATGCCGAGACTATCACTGTGACCATGTAACTATGCCGAGACAGCAAAGAGATATGCAAGGACTTTATTGCAACTATCACTAAGACTGCACCATATGAAATCACAGAGTAATCCGAGATTCAATCCTACACCCATCCGAGATTTCAGAGACTTGTCTGAGATTCTGTTCTTCGTTTTTGTGCCGACCCTAGTTGGGTATATATAGTAGTTTGACCTCCATATTTAGTTGACATGTATTCATGAAGAGTTGTGTCTTTTCCATTGAGTCAACATGACTGTATTTAATTCATTTTGTAGGCCGATATGATTTTGTTTCTTCATTGCTTAGCTTGTTGATGTCTTCATGAGGATTGTGCTTGTCTTGGAGGGCTAATCTAGACTCTAGGTTGACTCATATACATTTTATATTTGCTCAAGAAGAGCTCTTCATGACTTTGACTCTTTAATAATAAATCCTAAGGCTCTCAATGGGAGCCATCTATAAAATAAACCTCTTACTCATGAAACCCATGCAGCAAGGAATAATAATAAATTCATTTTGTTGTTTACAAAAATCATAATTACAATGTCATGAAGACCGAACCTAGTTACACTTTCTTCAACACGAATTGCCCTTCTTGAAGCCGACTTGATCTTCTTGAGGCCGACTTGGTGTGAAGGGGACAAATAGCCTATTTGACTCAATATTAATTCTTTTTACATTATTCAAAAGCCCAAGAAGGGTCTCAAATGTACAATGACTCTAGTCACTCAGTATAAATCCTAGAAGTCCTCAATGGGGACTTTGACCTAAAACATGATGACCCAAGCATGAAACCCATCATTTAATAAGTCATAACAATAATAATAAAAATATATTTTTCATTCTTTTGATAAATACATTTTATTGTGACTCAAATATAATTATGAAGGCCAAACCTAGTTACATTCTTCAACAAAAGGGTGGAAAGGGAAGATCTCAAAACATATGAAGTATGAAGAGTTTAGGCACTGCAATGCCATGGACTAGATTCCTGACCAGGGAAATCTATCAAAGGTCCTTCAATAGTTTAGGCACTCACGATGCCACGGACTAGATCCCTGACCAAGGAAATCTATCCGAGTGGGACTAAGATGGACTAAAGCTTTCAGCCAGTCTAGATACCATCGGGCTTACTTGCTAATCATCAACCCAAGGATCCAGGTGTGTATCCGAGGTAAGAGTTACCAATGCCACCCTCCCTACTCCGGGATCTAGACATCCATACTAAGTGCCGACCATATGTCCCCCCAGGCAATGTGTCTTATACACAAAACCTTAACACTCACAATTATTCCAATCGGTAGCAAATCTTCCCCGACCAAACAGATCGGTAACAAATCTTCTTGATCAAACTGATCAGTAACTAGCATGTAAAACATGCTATCAAAACCTCTGAGAGATTTACTTGTACAAACACAACCCCAATCAATAACAAACTTTCAAATGTACATAAGTAAATACAAACCTTCAGGGTCTTTCAGACAACTTGATGTTGCTTCTCACTTCATCAGAGTAGGACTTCGAGGCTTTCCAAACAGATCTTGACAAATTTTCCCTCAATCATTCAACTTCCTTTCCTACTTCACATATAGTAACCAAATCCATCTTTCCTTCTTAATATGCGTTCTCCAATTTCTTCTTCAAGATATCCATCATGACTATAGTATGCCCTCCCTCTAAACTTGGGAGATATACTTCTTTCTTTATCCAGGCTCCTTATCTTAGGGAGATCAATTTCTTTTCTACAACATTAGAGAATCTTTCATGGCTTCCATTCTTCTTATCCGAGACATCTACCTCATTATTATTTATATAACTTCCTTCATCATGCTTATTCACCAAATCAACTTTACTTATGAATATCTACAACATTCCTTCATCACGCTTATTCACCAAGTCAACTTAACTTACGAATATCTTCAACGTTTTGAAGATTATGTACCTGCACAACTTAGATAGAAAGTACAACCAAATACATATATAGAAGCATGAACTTAACTATTTCAAAATCATACAATAATGGAAGCATTAGACATTAGACATCAAATACCTAAACTTAGTTAGGTTTACAAACAACAAGAAACACATACTTTTATACTTCAACTACATGCTAGGGTTTTGTCATAAACCCTAAATTTCATTATCAAGACTTCGAGCACCTCAATCAAGATAACAATCTTCATTATATCTAGGGCTTCAATATTTCTTCCAGAGATATGACATACCCTACTACAATATATTGCAAACCCTAGAAGCAATTCAAACGAATATAGTTCTACAATGCATCCAACAATTTTGAATTCATATGTTAGACTTCTACTAGGATTTAATGCAAACCCTAGATTCCATACATGAGACACTAAGCTTTCAACAATCAAAACCAATCACAGCTTAATTTCAGATTTCAACTATATTTCATCAATCTCAAATGATCACTCTGTCATCACATATTAGAGAATTGAACTTCTACTAAGGTTTAGTTACAAAAACCTAGAATTCACAAACACTATCATCCTAGAGAATCAAACCTCGACTAGGGCTTAGTTCCAAACCATAGGAATTATGACCATCAACAATTAGGTCAACACATATATCTAGGATTCCATCATCATGCACAAGCATATCATAACATGTGTTAGTCAAACCCAATGACACAAATATCAATATATTAAAGTTAGACATATAACAAACTTGATCAGACTAGGGTTTCGATCGAACAAACACACATATACCTAGGATTTCATTCCTAGGACATTATCTAAAATAAGGGTCTTGCTTATACACCCTACCAAACCCTAATGATCTAGGGTTTCAATACATAACACAACAAACCCTAATTTATCAATACTTCAAAGGTTTGGGATTTCAAACATCACCATTCAACCCTAACAAGTTAGGGTTTTCATAACCATACCAAATCCCCAAACATGACATCATGAAAGCATCAAACGCTTTCTTTAGACTTCAACAATAACTCTAAGTAGGCTAAGGTTTCACAGGGTTTTACACATTATCATCGACATACCCTTAAGGCAGGGTTTTACAAAGAACCTTTTCAGGGTTCCATAAGAATAATCAAGGATACGAGAAGGCTGGATTTATCTAATAATGAATCACCCAATCAAGAACCTTTATTATTCAAAAGAGCTAGACACAATAATGTTAGTAATGTAGAATAGTTTATCAAGAATGAATATACCTTTATCATGAAGAGAGCAAAACTTATAGTCTAAGGCATACCTTTTGTTTCTTAACAAACTTTGTAATTCCAATGCTTTGTCTTATGAGGTCTTCTTCCTTAATCCTTGAGTATTCAACAAGCCTTTCCTAAACAGGGAAAATATGAATAAAAATGTGATTAGTATTTAATACAAACAAATTTAGATACATAAGGGAAACCAAAAATGAAAAGGTAATACAAGGAATAAGATACTTATCTTTGGAAGTTGGTGAAGGCTCCCTCCAAACTCGAGGGATACCTATAACCTTATAAAAACAATTCAAAAATGTTTTTCAAAAATATGTTAAACCTATAAATACTAGAAATAAAAAATGAAACAACTAAAGCTTAGAGTAAAGGACGTAGTAGTTGAGGTCCCTTATATTTGATTCCTCGGCTTTTAGACATCCTTCTTCAAGAACATTAGCTTGATCCCTATTCCTTTTCTTGCTCTTCGGATTGTCGGGACAGACAATTTTATAGTGACCCATTTTATGACATTGGTAGCATTCTAATTTGGTGTCTACCTTCCTTCTTGGTCCTTTTGACTTCTTGAAGTTTCCTTTCATGTGATAAGCGAAGTATGCATTTGAAACTTTCTCTTCTTCATTATTCGTTACTAATGAGATTCTCATCTCTTCTTGGTTGCACGCATTCCATAATTGTTCGAATGATGGAGTTTCTTTCCAACTATTGATTCTTGAAGAAAAAGCACTCCAAGTAGGTGGCAATCCTAATAATGCAGTAATTACTAGCTCTTTTCCCAGTACAATCTCATCTATGGCTTGAAGTTCATCCTCTAATTCTAGATATCCTTACAAAGAAGGAAGCCACGTGTAGGAATTTACAGGGCAAGTTCCTCAGATAGAACACCAAAGGACACCACTCACAAACAGATCACAAATCAATACACTAGTGTTCTTGACGTGGTTAAAACCTTCAAAGAGGGAAACAATCCACGGCCTAAGCCAATGCGGCCACTTCAGGCAATTTATTAATGTAAAAGAAAGAAAATTTACATAAGCTTCTCTCATGAACGGTCACCTTACAAATGACCCTCCATGCTCTTTAAATAGAGATCATGGACCAATCAGGTGTTAAGCCACGGATCAAGTGTCGGTAATACCGAGGAGAGAATGAACTGTTGGATCACTTCATGTCTAGAACATATCGTGACCGTCGGATTGTAAGTTACAAAAAGTACATACTAAAGAAACACACTTTACCTAAATATACACTAGACCAAGTTATACTTAACTATTTCCTATGTGTCGGAATATCCTAACATCCCCCCTTAAGAACAACTTGGGATAGGATTGAAGGATGTACAAAGATGACACAATAGGAGAAGGAAGGAGGCATTAGAGCCTATCCCCCCTTAGTGACAACTTCTTGAACCCCAACCATAAATCGAAGTTTAGTAAACTTCGCCTCTGTGAAAGCCTTTGTAAAGATGTCTGCAACTTAATCATCGGTTGAACAATATTGCACTTCAAGAACATGGTCATGAATGAACTTTCTGATGAAGTGCATTTGTAGTTCAATGTGTTTGTTGCGCTGATGTTGGACTGAATCTTTGCATAGTTGAATGGCACTTTGATTCTCAAACCAAAGTATAGTCGGATGCTGTTGCAGAAAACCAAACTCTGACAGGATCTGACGAAGTCACGGGGCTTCCTTAAAGGCTTCTACGACGCTATGATACTCTGCTTCTGCTGAAGAAAGAGAAATGGCACTTTGTTTCTTGCAAGCCCATGTAATAGGTCCAGAACCAAGAGCGAAGACATAACTTGCAGTAGACTTCCAATCATCAGGGTCACTAGTCCAATCGGAATCAGTGAAACCAACCAATAGAGGAGATGCTTCTGCACTGTAATGAATCCCAAACTGAATTGTACCTTGAACATAACGAAGTATTCTTTTAGCTACTTTACAATGACTTTCATGTGGGTTTTGGATAAACCGAGCAATAAGGCCAACAACAAAGGAAAGGTCACGATGGGTATGGGTCAGATACAAAAGTTTTCCAACAAACTAATGGTATAAGGTAGCATCAACTTCAGGGGAAGTACAAGTGACTGAAAGGGAGAAAGGGTTGGCTTACAATCTTCCATGTGAAAGTGGCGTGGAAGACCACAGGCATACTTGGATTGGGAAAGGGAAACACCTTCTTTGGATTGCAAGACTTGAAGACCAAGAAAATAATGCAAGTGTCATAAGTCTGCCATTTCAAACTGCTTTTTAAGGCTAGACTTCACATGGTCTATAAGGTTGGGATCATTACCAGTAAGGATAAGATCATCAACATAAAGAACAAGAATGATAAGAGACTTACCCACTTTCTTGGTGTAGACAATATTGTCAGAATGACACCTAGAAAAGCCAGTATCTAAAAGAAAGTTATCCATTTTGGCATACCAAACCAGAGGGGCTTGCTTGAGACCATAAAGGGATTTCTTAAGCTGATATACAAGGGTGGAGTCTGTTTGTATAAAGCTAGGAGGTTGTTCCATATAGATTTCTTCATGCAAGTCCCCATGCAAGAAGGCGGATTTAACATCCATCTAATGGACTTCCCATTTGAAAGAGGCAGCAAGGGAAAGAACAAAGCGGATAGAGTTCCTTTTGGCAACACGGGAGAAGATTTCAGTATAGTCAATGCCTTCAACTTGTGAAAAACCCTTAGCAACAAGACGAGCTTTATGTTTATCAACTTTTCCATCTGGTCCAAACTTGGTTCTGTAAACCCATTTGCATCTAACAAGTTTTCGTCCCTTTGCAAGGTCCCATGTATCATTTGCCAACAGTGAACGATATTCTTCATTCATAGTTGTGTCCCAATCTAGATGGCCTGAAGCTTCTGCAAAGGTGTCAGGATCATAATTCGTTGAAGCTTGAGCCAATAAAGAAGAGGCTCTATTGAATTGAAAACGTGTACGACGTTGATCTGTAGGATCACCTGCAAGAGCAGTTGTTGCATCACGAGTAGCACAAACACATTTTGGAAGTTGAGGAGCTGAAGGAGGATCCCGAGAAGGTGGGGGAGGATTTTCATCCTCACTGTCATCATCTAAAGAAGAAATATTTTCAAAAGTAGAAAGGATAGAGAGAGGTGGCACATCCGCCGAACTAGGCTCGTAAGCCGATATATTTTCAGCAAACTTTACATCTCTTCTAATGATAACATTTTTGGATTTAGGTTGAAGAAGTCTATATCCTTTGACATCTTCAGAATATCCAACAAAAATACATTTTTCACTCTTAGGTTCTAAGGCTTTATGTTTCTCATTTGGAATATGGGCCCATGCTTCACTTCCGAAAACACGAAAGTGACTTACATCTACTTCAATTAAGCTCCATGTTTCTTCTGGAGTGATATTCTTTAAAACCTTAGTAGGAGTGTGATTTACTATGTAATTTGCATGGTTAATTGCTTCTGCCGAAAATTTAAGACTAAGTCCTTTAGATTGAAGCATACAATTAGCCATTTCTTTTAAGTGTGATTCTTCCTTTCAGTTACACCATTTTGTTGTGGAGTATATGGAACAGTATGTTGCAATTGAATTCCATGCTCAGTGCAAAAGTTGATGAATTTGTTGTTAACATATTCTCTACCATTATCAAATCTTAGCTTAAGAATTTGATATCCAGATTGTTTCTCAACAAAGGCCAAGAACATGTCAAAGGCTTCACTCTTGAATTTTAAGAAGTATACCCAAGTGCATCTGGAGAAATCATCAATGAAAGTTAAGAAATACTTGTATCCAGAGAATGAAACAACTCGAAGTGGACCACATAAATCACTATGCACAAGCTGTAAAGGGGTTGAGGTGTTTTTCAAAACTATCCCGATGATGTTTTCCGAGTACACATCCGGAACAAACACCATCTCTACAAGATACCATAGGAAGACCTGTCACCATATTTTCTTTACATAGATTTTGAAGGGAGCAATAGTTTAAGTTGTTGGAAATACTCAGAGGGGGGTAAATCAGTATTTTCTTTCAATTGTTATTATTACCAGTTAGATTCTTCACAATTAAATCAGAGAAATGTATAAATATAATTTTATTGAGTATAAAAGAATAAATACAATATAAATATGTTCCCAAGCTCCAACTTGGTTTTGATGAGTCTCTGACCTCTAAGGCTTCGACCCTATCTATCCAAGGCACCAACCTTGATTTTAGGAGCACCAACTCCAAGGACACCAATCCTATGAGTGCTTCATTAGCAAATATGTAACAAGAATCTTCACGTATCACTTCACTTCATTAGTTTGTCAAGTCTATCACTGCTGCCAACTCAACCACCTTGTATCATCCTTATAAGTTGTCCAGTCATAGAGATGCCATGTCTTCAACCTCTATCCCATAGGAAAACTCAAATACTTGTTGATCCACACAAGTTTCCTTTTAGATTAGTCATGTATCTCAGTTACACCACTGTCCTGAACAATTGTTGCTCATAATCCTCAAAGTAAATTGATCTGAACTGTCCACAGTTTTCTACAAAAGAAATAACCCTGCAATTGTTAATGAATACTAAAGAGGACACCTAGTCACTGTCCAATTTAAGTCAAGAGAGCACTATCCACAGTAGCACTGTCCGCAGTCAAGGTAGAGGTTAATCAGTAGTTTTAGAGGAGGACTGTCATCACACTAGCTCGCTGTAGTAGCCTCCAAACAGCATTGTGGTAGCCACAATGGATGTCCTTACTACAGCAGAGGGAAAGGTCTTTATAACCCAAAACACAGACCTTATTTCAGTCCCTAATCCGCAGTTATATCAGTCAAAACACAAACCTTAATCTGTAGTCACAGCAATCTACAATCCTGAACCATAGTCCGCAGTTCAGAGCAAGGTCTTATACCCTAACCACAGACCTTACTCTGCCCTAATCCGTAGTCAAAAAACAGTCCGCAATTCTGGGTAATAGTCTGCAGTTCTGAGCAAGGTTGTAACCCTAAACAGAGACCTTACTCCGCCTTAATCCACAATCAAGGTAATCCGCAATTCTGGGCTTATGTAGTTCACGAGATGTGAACTTGCTACGTCCTTTTTTGCTTGATGAATCCGAGTTTTCTGTCCTCCAAAAGTGCGGAGTTCCCTCTATATATATACTCTTTTGTGCAAAAACAAAGGGACGTGTCTCCTAGCTAAGCCGACATGAGTTTGACAAGTTCAGGTCGGCTTACTGACTAGAATTATACCCTTATCTTTAAAAATTCATATCTCTTAAAATATTTGGAGTTTCAGGGCACGTGATAGCTCATTAGAAAGCTAAAAATATGCTCTAAAATATGTTCTGGGTCTCATGATGATATTCTTCCTCTAAGATGGAGAAAAATATTATTTAATGTGACTGATCATTTATTAGTGCAGAACCGGAGGCTTCTTCATGGTTTCCTTCTTAATCATATCATCATCATGTCCTTGCCTTTCATATCCTTGATGTCCTTGCCTTCTTCATCTTCATGTCCTTGCCTTCTTTAATATATTGACATCAATGACAATTATACTAACATAAATGACCAAATCGCTCATGCCAAAGTTTGCTCACTCATCATTATGAGCAACAAATACCGAGGGAAGAGTTGATGACCCAAAGTTGTTAAACTTATACAACCTTGTAGAATCGTCAGCAATGCCAGTAGCTAAAATCTGTTTAGGATCTCTTAGGTCCTTAGTTACAACATCATGAGGTGAAAATTCAACGATTTTACCTTCACCTGAATGAGTTATCTGATATACAGATAGAAGGTTGCAGGATAAGGTAGGAACACATAATACATCATTAAATTAATCATTGTCTAGATGAATAGTTCCAGTCCCTACAACACTAAGGGATCTATCATCACCAACATATATATTTTTGGTGTTATAATCATTTAAAGAAGAAAACATGGCTTTGTTTTTGGCCATGTGATAAGAAGCTCCAGAATCAATGAGCCATTCATGAGAATGAGAAGAAGAAGATACATTTAGTGCATAACCAGACCGAGATGCTTGACAACCACATGCAGAAAGTGTTATTCGTGAAGATGAAGTTGAAGTTGAAGAGTGCTCCAAATTGATGTTATGCTTCTTCATTGCTACTTTCAAGGCTTCCATCTTCTTAAGAATTTGGATTCTAAGTGGCCATCTCGATTACAAAAGTTGCAATGTCTATCAGTCTTCTTCCCTTTGTTTTTATTTGCCTTATCATTTTGTTGAATTGATTTTTACTTTTGAGACTGAAATTGCTTAGGACCCTTGTTTGGTTTAGGACCATGAATTTTAGGATGTTGCTTCTTAGGATTCTTTGAATTTGGTTGTTGTTGGGCTGCTAAGGCTTTCTTAGAAGAGTTTCCAGTATTAAGAAGACCAAAATGCAAGAGTTTTTCTTGTTCTCTTATTAAAGAATCACAAAAGGCATCAAAAGAGGGGGACTTGTAGGCTTGTCCCTGAGAAATAAAGGCTTCTCTAATAGAATGGAAGGTGGAAACAATCACAGAGTAGGCTGGTTCTAACTTAGTAAGAATGGAATATATAAGGCTACCTTCTTTTTTCTTAACCTTAACACCTTCCAAGAGAAGTCTAAGGGTCTTGAACTTGGACAAAAAATATTCAATGGAAAAAAATTATTGGGGTCCAACGTAAGCAACTCATTTTCGAGTTGATTGGCTCTAATTTCATTTTTAATTTCAAAAACTTTATTGAGTTGTTTCATTGCTTCATCAGGGGTATCAAGTTCTGCGATATCGAATCTAAGGTCTCGAGAAATAGACATCCCTATCAACCCACGTGCTTGATCTTGCGTATTTTCCCATTTGACTAGCTTATCGTCATCTTTAAGTTTAGATTCTTGGCCTGAGACTATTCTATAAAGACCTTTACTTCTAAGTAAATCCACAATGTAAGATAACCATTGGAAGTAGTTGGTGCTGTCAAGAATAACTAGGAACGGACTTTCCATTTTAAAAGAAACTGAAGCTGAAGATACTGAAACTAACTATTCCAATGGAAAGATCTCGAAAAATTAGGCTGATTGATAAAATGGCTTTGAAAACGGCTTTTGAATGAAGAAGTTATGGCTTTTTGAAAAAAAGTTGTTGAAGATGCCGACGAACTACGTGAATGTTGGTAAGTGAATGATAATGTTATATTTAAAAAAAGAAATCCCCCCACCCCCTCACCCCCACTTCTAAATTTAATCTAATTAGCTCACTTTAAAAAAAAAATACTTTATGTGACACATTTTTATAAACAAGTGAAAGTCACCTTTACAAAGGTACTTTATGAACTACCCACTAAATTGTAATTTAAATAAAACATAAAATGACTTCGAAATTATAAGTGACTCACTTTTAAGTTTTTATAATGGGTGAGAACACTTTTACATAAAGTAACTTTAAACCATAAGTTACATGTGCTTTTTGAAAAGTAACTCAACAAAAAGAAAGACTTAAACCCAAGACCTCTATTATCATAAACTAACTTTGGACCAAGTGAGCTAGTGCAAAAGGTTAGTAATTTTTGGAAAGGAGGAAGGCGGGGTTTTTTTTGCTCACTGAAGCTTTTGGAGTGCGTGCTTACTTGAAAAACCTCTTTTTCCCTACAAAACAAAAAAACCCACAACCCAAAATGAACATGCAAAAGGAATCCAACCCTTACAACTTAAAGTTAGATTTGGTCGGAAACTAAATGTTTTCCTCGATGTTTCTGATTTTCTGAGATCACCCTAAGGCGCAGCGGAAAATAGTATACGCATGAGAAAAATCCTTTCTTTTTGTTTTTGGTATGCAGAGATCGCACAGAGTCGCAAGGCAAAGAGCATACTCAGAAATGAAAAGGTATAGATCCAGTAATAAAAAAAATTATAGACGACTATAAACTGAAATAAACAGAGAGATAAATAACTGTAACTGCAGATAAAGACCGTATAACTCCAAATCTTATGACGTAGCTAGGGCTACTGAAAACTTTTTCACGTGAAACGAAAGGGGTTCCTCACTGGAACAGATGCTCCTAACACAATAAAGCAGTCCTCTCAGCCTGAAAGCGATCAGAACAGTAGATCTAGGAAATGACAGTCGGATGTAGTTGTACCAGCTTCGGATTCGGATCACCAATGAATGCAACCCTCGAATAGCTCTGGTACCATGTAAGAATTTACATTTACATGGTATGTTCCTCAAATAGAACACGAAAGGACACCGCTCACAAACAGATCATAGATCAATACACCAGTATTCTTGGCGTTGGTTAAAACCCTCAAAGAGGGAAACAGTCCACGGCCTGAGCCAATGCGACCACTTCAGGCAATTTATTAATGTAAAAGAAAGAAAAATTACATAAGCTTCTCTCATGAACGGTCACCTTACAAATGACCATCCATGCTCTTTAAATAGAGATCATGGACCAATCGGGTGTTAAGTCACAGATCAAGTGTCGGTAATACCGAGGAGAGAATGAACCGTCGGATCACTTCATCTCTAGAACATATTGTGACCATAGGATTGTAAGTTACAAAAAGTACATAGTAAAGAAACACACTTTATCTAACTATACACTAGACCAAGTTATACTTAACTATTTCCTATGTGTCGGAATATCCTAACACCACGGTGTCATCTTTTGTCATTTTTGTGGTCCTTAGTTCATTCTTAAAACTTGCTACTTGATTGATGTTCTTGATAGTGAACATTTTTTATAAGGCTTCATACATTTCTTGAGCATGGTCCATGTTGGAAATGTATGGGACAAGATTTTCCTTTATACCTTCTACCATTAGTGTCATAGCCAATATTTTTTACTCTCTAAACTTCATTTTATCTGCATCATTAGATTCTTCGTTAGGTTTCTATGACCTTAATTTGATGCTCCTATTTTGTTCTCTCAATTTATTGTGTTAGACATTGTCCTTGAAGGTAGTAAAATTATTTCCTTAAATGATCCCTTGCTCAACTTTTTGAGGTTTCTTAGACTCCTTTCAGTAGATCCTCAAACTGCCCTTTTCCCTTCTTCACCTTAGCTCTAAAACCATGTTAGAAAATCAAAAAGGCAGAAATATTTTCTTTATATAGATAATTACTTGTGACTTTCTTATCTTTATGTTCTTCTTTTATCTTTTATTTCATCAAGCAATTACCAAAACAATAACACAAAGATCACAGACACCAGATATAGGCGGACAGCCAGGGCAAAACCCCTATCTAGGGGAAAACCCAGTCAACAATTCTTCCTTCAATAGTTTCACAAGATAATCCAAGACTCTTGACCTAGACACAAACTTCCTCCGCACCAAGTCATCCCTTTCCTCCTCCTGTAGATAATAACCCTCCAGCAGCAGCTTCGACCTAGTAGCAACAACTAACAACTGGCAGCAACTGGCAGCAACAACAACTTCGACTTGGCAATAAAGACTTCGATCTTCCTAGATACTTCACTTGGGTGAGAGATAGATGGCCCAAAACTTCATTTTTGATGTCTTCTTCCTTCTTTTCAAATTTCGTACCCTTTTCTAGCTCCTTTTCCAACTTTGCACTTTTTAGCTGCCTTGGCTTAGAGATCGAACTTGTATGTGACAAATGAATTGGACTGCTCTATATATATAGCCTTCTAGTGAGGTCGAATTACCCTTCTTGAAGCCGACTTGATCTTCTTGAGGCCAACTTGGTGTGGAGGGGACAAATAGCCTATTTGACTCAATATTAATTTTGTTTACATGATTCAAAAGCCCAAGAAGGGTCTCCTTAAATGTATAATGACTCTAGTGACCCAGTATAAATCCTAGAAATCCTCAATGGGGACTTTGACCTAAAACATGATGACCCAAGCATGAAACCCATGCTTTAATAAGTCATAATAATAATAATAATAATAATATATTTTTCATTCTTTTGATAAATACATTTCATTGCGACTCAAATACAATTATGAAGACTAAACCTAGTTACATTCTTCAACAAAAGGGTGGAAAGGGTACACAGTCAGCTTTAGCTACATCAGTAGAAGCTCAAGTGTAAGAGTTTTCCAGGAAGTTTGAGATAGAATTCT
Source organism: Pinus tabuliformis (assembly GCA_031772625.1). Lineage (NCBI taxonomy): Eukaryota > Viridiplantae > Streptophyta > Pinopsida > Pinales > Pinaceae > Pinus > Pinus tabuliformis. The sequence goes on along the minus strand of CM062820.1, from coordinate 1,588,786,719 downwards.
CACTTGTGTCATTTGTGTGGGGCTATTGAATAGTGGAGCCACATGACATATGACAAGAGCACAAGAGTTGCTTAACAACTTGACAGAGTGGGACTCAAAATTGCATGTGGAGTTTGATGTTAATACCAAACATGTAGTAAAGGGAGTTGGAACTATCATATTCCAACTTGAGTCAATAGGCATGTTGGAAGTGAAGGACATGCTATGGGTGCCAAAACTCAAAAAAAGTTTGCTCACAGTCTCCAAAATAGAGAAGAAGGGGTTTAGTGTGGCCTTCAAGGATGGACAGGCACTAGTTAGACCCACATAATCAAGTTCAAACAATAGCCAAGTCATTGGAGTTAGAGAGGGAAACTCATATTAACTAAAGGGCCAAAGAACAATGGCAAAGCACAAGGTGTTGGAAGCTCCAAAGGTTGAGCAATTCAAAGGGAGATAACCTTCACGTTTGGGTGGGGAGGAGCAATCACTCGTAAGTTTGTTAAGAAGGTCTCATGGTATGAGATGAGTTTGCAGGATATTCAGGAGCAAGAGGTTTCTAGGAATACGTTCCAAGGAAGCGGGTCTTCGAAGAATATTTTGAACCAAGTTGCAGGGAAGGCCTTCTAATTTAGAGGAAGCATCCATGGTAGTGGATGAGGTGTGCGACATTTTTCTAGAATTGGAGGCAAAGGAGTGTTGATTGAGGACATTGCTCACTTGCTAGGAGGGACCGTTGATGTTTTTAGTAGCATTAGAGAGGTACTTCCATATCAATTTTGTGTTTAACATGTGGAAGTCATCATTAATACCTCTTAAACTTTAGGAAATTCACTTTAATAAAGTGTTTGTTAAATTGAATGTCACTTTATAAGTATTTGTGTTTAATTTAATTAAATGCCTAAGGCTTTTGCATTAGTAAATTAAATTAAATCTGAGCCATTGATCTCAAGTGAATGTTGAAATTTAATCTCAACCATCTATCACTTAGGAAAATTAAGGGTTTTGGATGTAGGCAACTAAGGTGAGAGGAGTAGACACACACACAGAGAAGGACATCTCAGGATTGGGTGAAGGAGGACTTTCACTCAAGTGTGCAAGGATAGAGGGAAAGATTAGCTAAGTATTTCCATTGTATTTTCTTCAATTGCGACATTATCCCATGGAGGGAGCCACAACATTTTTTATAATAGAAATCATATTCAATATTGGTTTTCCCCTTGTGTGTTTTTCCAGTGGTTTACACCCCAAATAACTAGTGTACTTGTGTCAATGGTTTTTTCTATTGCTTCCACTATAATTTCTATGTTAAGAACTATATTGTATTTTTTATTCAATAAATCTACAGTGGGTAACTGACAGGGAATTTATCTAAAAGTAAATTGCCTGGTGCTGGGTTCAAATCTAATAAGATAATTTAACAATACAATGGTCCAAGATGATTGTTGAGAGCAGAAGAGAGCTATGAGTCCACAGGTGGGGAAGATGGAAAGGTGTTCATGTGAATGGAAACCTCTGTTGCCAAGTTTTTTAGTTCAAGCACTCACTTATTCTCTATCATGTACCTTCAATAAAGCTCATCCACCACTTTAGATTTAGAAATCAAAATATAAATGCATGAAAAGGTCCTCAAAAAAATGATGAGTATGAGAAAGGTACCCAAAAGGACAATCCTCTTGGAAATGTGTGAAGTTCCATTCTACTTGGGATTTCATTCATTATTTGAATTCTCGCATCGCTATTATCTCATTGCTATTCGCACCCCCATGTGCTCTACTCCTTTGTTAATTCACCTTAAGAAACTCAATATTTTCAAACCAGAAAATAACCAAATCAGAACCAAGAAGATGGATTTGCAAACCATGGAAGAAAGATAGACGGCTGAAAATGACCATAGAGGCTAGGCAAATAAGGAAATCATTACATTGACTTTATTAAAGTCACTTTAAAATTAGACTTTAGTAACTTTATCACTTAAAGTCACTTTTAAATTAGATTTGACTTTATAAAAATTATAAAGTCACTTTAGGAGAAAAAATAAATTCTTTTGAACACTTATCCCTAAGCCAAAGATCAAAGCCTTAGGGAACCACCTGTCCTCCGGTACCAAATTTCAACATACGACTCCATTCTGTTGTGGAGTGTTTGCAATAGTATATTGTTGTTTTATCCCAAATTCCTTACATATGTCAGCAAACTCATCTGATGTAAATTCACCTCCTCTGTCTGACCTTATGCACTTTATCTTGCACCCTACTTGATTTTTTGCCAATGCATTAAATGTTTTAAATTTCTCAAATTAATCTGACTTATATCTGAGAAACGCCACGCATGTTAATATTGAATAGTCATTTATTACCAACAGGGAATATTGTTCTCCTCCTGGCGCTTTTGTTCTGGAAGGCCCGCATAGAACCAATGAATGAGCTGCAGGGACTTACTGCTTGATAGTTTATCTGACTTTGAATGATGTTCATGTTTGTTTGCCGATTTGACATGACTTGCAAATAGTGTTTTGAGGCCTTTTTATTATTGGTGGATCTCTGACTGCTTTCTTCTTGCTGAGTTTGATGATGTGATCAAAGTTGAGATGCCCCAATCTCTGACATCATAGCTAAGATTCATATTGTTTGTTGATGTAGCGTTCCTCATTCTCTTCTTTCAAGATATATACATTATTCTCAGTTCAAACTCCTTTAGCCAGAGCCTTCCCTGTAGATATTGACCTAATTTCATAGTCTTGAGCTCTAAAAAGAACATCACAGCCTTTGTCACACATCTGACTTACACTCAAAAAGTTATGTTTTAGACCATCTACAAACAGTACATCTTAAGCCTTTCCTCTTCTGTTGTTTAGACAGACTGTACCCTTTCCTCTAATTCTACCTGCTTCATCATTATCGAATGTGACATTTCCAGTTTTATTTTCATTCAGGGAAACAAACTTGATTTTATCTCCTGTCATATGTCTAGAGTAGCCACTGTCCATATACCATTTATTATTTTGATCTTGAGCATAGAAAACTAAATCACACTTGTCAGGTTTCTTTTCTTCTACCTTCTTTCTCCATTGCATGCATCCAATTGTTTTATACATATTTTGAGATGTTAATCTATTGTCTTTAAGCTTACATTCATATGACTTGTGCCCAAAGTTGTGACAATAGAAACATTCAGTGATGTCAAAGAGTGGAGCAAATGCATTTTTGTCTAGATTCATATTTGTTTTAACGTTTGTGAATCCATTCTTTCTCATCTTAAAATTTCCAAAATCAATTCTTCTAACATAAGCTCTACAATTTAAAGCTTTATGTCCAAAAATTTTACAGCAATAACAATATCCATAAAACATATATCTGTACCTAGTAGTGGATTTTTTTGCGAATCTAACCAACTTGACATTTGATAAACCTGTCTTCTGAAGAAATGAGATTTTTGATAGGGTGTGTATTGATTGTCCATTCTTTTGCTTTTTGTACTACACTGGCATTGTTCCTTTGCAGTGGCTCACTTGATGTTGAAGTGTTTCTCAAATTGTTATTCTTAGATTGATGTGAGTTGTCATCCTCTCTCCTAGCAGCTTTTACAAAGGAGCTTGTTCTTTTATCCTCTGCCTTAGATTTACTGGATTCTCCTTCATAACCTAACCCCGTCTTTATGAGTGGAGACCTCTAAGAATTCAATATCACATTCAATATTTCAGATCCTTTTATCTGATGAACTTATGTTTAGTTCAATCTGAGCTTTCTCTAGTTTTTTCTTTAGACATGCCACCTCTTCCTCCAATCTTTTACACTCCTGGTTTTTCTCTTTTATCTGCCGCAGTAAAATGCCTTCCACCTTCTTTGCTTCTTCAAATTCAAATTTCAACTTAATAATGTCTTCTGACTTTGATTCTTTGTTTACATATTTTAATAGGATCTCTTTCTACTTTCTATCATTTAGTTTAAGACTTTCTATTTCATTTAGGGCACTGATTAACTCCCCCTCAAGGTCTACCTCACCTTCCTCTTCTTCTTCATATTTATGGCAATTCCTTTCAAGTTCTTCCAAGACCATTAGTACAAATTCACTTGTTCCATCTTCACTAGAGGATTCATTAGAACTTTCAGATCCACTGCTATCTTCTTGAGAATGGATTTTTTTTTTTTTGAAATTTCTTTCTTTCTGCATTTTGCTCGACTTGTTCTTCTCTTTCCCTTTAAACTGATTTTCCTCTTTCTTAAAAGGGCATTTTGATGCATAGTGTCTCACTCTTCCATAATTAAAACACTTAAATGGAAGTTTTATTTTATACTTACATGTGCCTTTCTTCAACCTTTTGAAGAATTTTGTTTCTTCTTCAGCGAAACATGAGCATAACCGCTCCTTTTCTTCTATGGGCTTGTCTGCCTTGAAAGTTGTCTCTCTACTAGTTGCTTTCCCTTTTGGAATTCTGATCTCATACGCTGTCAAAGAGCCATGTAGTTGATCTTTGTTCAAAGTATCAAATTTTGTTGTTTCTTCTATAGCTGAAACCTTAGGATTTAATGTATAAGGTAATGACCTCTAAATTTTCTGAACTATTAAACTTTCATCGATTGTTTCACCTAAACCCAGCATGATATTTACAACTTCATCAACTCTTAAAAAGAATTTAGCTATATCTTCATCTTCATTCATTTTTAACGTCTCAAATTGCGTTCTATACACTTGTAATTTGGCTATCTTCACCTTTTCATCTCCTTCATGAATATTTTTTAATTTGTCCCAAATCTCTTTAGCTTTTTCACAATGCATTACTTTGATAAATTCAGACTCACATAGACCACTCAGAAGTGCATTCATAGCTTTTGCATTAGCTATAAATATCATTTTGGCATCTTTGTCACTAGTTGTTTCCTTTGGTTTTTCATACCCCATCAACACAGCAAACCAGACTTCTATTCCTAGAGACATTAAATATGCCTTCATTCTTACTTTCCAGAAGGCATAGTTTGTACCAGTAAATAGAGGAGCCTTATTTGTAGAAATTTCTGTTTTCCCACCCCGTTTTTCAGTTTCTCCTTATTTCTCCCATGTAGTTAAATGCCCATTCCCATAACCATACATTTAACAGACTGAAAAAAATAAATATTGCTGAAAACACAAATTCTGGAAATTTTTCAGAATGCTGGAAATTGCAGAATTAAAAATCAGCAATCAAAAACAGCCATTAAAACACATTAAAACACTGATATTTTTGGTCAACTTGACCCTGGAAAAACCCCCCTACAACTCTTGGGGAAAACCAGTTTGAGAGCTCTTCTTTATTTCTGAAAATTGCCTTTTTACAGTGAGAATTATTCAGCAAAAAATCAGCAAGCAAATTTACAACTTATCTCCTTTCCCGTGCCTCACAGCAATCTGGAAATTACAGCAAACAGGACAGCAATAAATGTTGTACGGCCTCCGTTTTGTGTGCAAAAAAATCAGCAAACTGCTCCTCGATTTTTGTGCAAAAATCGGCCTTTCACTATGTGCTGAATCAGCTGTACAAATCTGCTCAACTGCTGCCTTGGAATGTGTGCCAAGCTGTTGTCTCCTTCTCCTCCCTGCTCAGAAATCTTTCTTGCTCTCTTGCTCTCCTTCTCCCAATCTGCTCATGAAAGAATGAATGACCTTTTCCTCCTTTTCCTCCTTTAATATAACTCCAAGTGACTTTTGGGTGATCCAAGTGACTTTTGGGTGATCTCTAAATCCAATGGCTGAAATAGATTTAGATCAATGGTTGAGATTAAATGTTCATTTAAATCTCACTTTCTATTTTTTAATTCACCCTACTTTAATAAAGACCCACTTAGTCATTTATTTCCAAAGTCACTTTTCCTTTCTAATTTTTCATTTACTTTATAAAAGTTACTTTAAAATTAGACTTAGTAACTTTATCACTTAAAGTCACTTTTAAATTAGATTTAATTTTATAAAATTATAAAGTCACTTTAGGAGAAAAATTAAATTCTTTTGGACACTTTTCCCTAGGCCAAAGATCAAAGCCTAAGGGAACCACCTGTCCTCCGGTACCAAATTTCAACATTATTTGTAAGGCATCCTTCTTGGCTAGCCATTTTACTTACTGAAGACCTCCTTCTAGTTGTTAGACTGTTACTGAAGGAACTTGGCTCTGATATCAATTGATATTTAAGATGGGAAATTACTGAGGGGAGGGGGTGGTGAATCAGTAATTTAATTCTTTATTTCTGCTCAAATTAATCTTCTTCTTATGCAGTTAATGATTTATGTTTGTGCTCAATAGTTATTGTATTCCTTTTGCAGATTTCAAGGAGAAAGATTTGAAGATGTGTTTATCAAAAATTCAAAGCATTCACACGACATACAAGAATTAAACACATGAAGAAATCAGATATAAGTGGGAACCCCAAAGGGAGAAAACCACGAACTTTAGGCTAAAAGTGATGTGAAGGCAAGCTGCTACTCTTTTTACATTTGATATTTGTAAGCTCCAACCTATAAGAGGCTCCTACCTCAACGAAAGCTTCAATTCCCACTAGTTTTGTTGCAGGCTACAACCCACATGAGGCTCCTACCTCAACATGCTACAACATGTTCTTTTTAAAGCTGCAACATAGAAAATAACAGAAATTTCTCAAGTCATAAGCGTTGGTTACCTCATATCCAATTCTGCTGTCAAGTTTTCTACTGAACTGCTTCTTCTCTTCACTCTTCTTCTCTTCTGTTATTGCTCATTATTTCTTTGATGCAAACCACTTCCATTCCAAAAAAAAATCTATCGTTTCATTCCACATTATATCTTTTATAAGCAACCCCTCTTGGTTGTTTGTATTCTTTGGAGGAATATGAAATGAAGCAATGTCTTGGACTTCGAAAACTACTCACAAGCTTGTCCTTTCATTTTCAGATCAGAAAATTGTTTGTAATAAAAAATACAGTTGAATTAACAGCTCATATAGTAATAATTACAAGAGACAAATCAGATTTGGATTATCTACATCTTTTGTTCAAGCAAATATATGTATTCCAGCTTTTGTCTCAATATTTAGCTTTCACGTTGATTAACATAACCTTTGCACTTCACGTCACTTTCAACATTTTACATTCAATATTCGGCATTTATGTACATTTTCCATTCAACATAAATTATCATCAGTGAGCTTAACGACATCAATAACATTTATCAACATTAATCAATCAACTTAACTTGACATCAATGCCAATATTGCCAACATCCTAGAGGCCCTAGATTAGCCCCCTTTATCATTTAGGAACCCATGATTGCCTCAACCCTTGGTGGGCAATGAACCGCCCTACCTTAAAACGGGGGTCCACTACTGTATCTCACACATTAGGCTCTCACCCCTTGAGCCCCGAGTAGTTAATTAAAGAAAAATCATAAAAGGCAAAAGACATATAAAGAAGGTTGGAAAAATCAAGGTCAGGGCACCTCATGTACCAATAATTCTACCTCCTATACATTATATACCCAAGTGTGGGCTTCCATTTTCCTAGCTACCCTTGTACCCTAGCATGTGGCCGAACGTTGCCCCGTATCATTCCCTAGTCCATTCATCTCTTTACCACATGCCACCACCTTTTAAAGGATGTACCTTGAACATATTATCTCCTTTAGAAGTAGAAATCATTTAATGGGATACTTGGTTAACCCCGTTTGGAACTTGAAGACATTAACACATGCCAAAGCCTATTATGGAAGGGCATGACATTATGAAGCCCCCACCTATTGTCCATGATTTGTAAGCTCTTTTACTCGATTTCCCTTGATGACTTGTTGTACTAGAGGGTTAGGGGATACACTGGATCTTATGCAGGATTGCAGATGGTCTTCATCTTAGGTTTGGTCTACCTATAAAGGGTTCTAACCTCCAGAGGGCTACATTGCCAGATGTAGGGTGTGTGTTGAGAGCCAAGGACCTCCACAACACTAGACAGCACTCCATGGATCCCCAGAGATGTTCAGAGATTGCTCGATATTCAACTATTGGAAGAGGAAGATACACCTGGTTCACCTCTGCCCAGTCATCCCCACAGGTGTACCATGCACTTGGCAGATGACCCAGGACTTGTATGCTAGTGTGGAATTACTTACTGTTGGCAATATTGGCATTGATGTCAAATTAAGTTGTTTGATTAATGTCGATAAATGTTATTGATGTCACTAAGCTCATTGATGATAATTTATGTAGAATGGAAAATGTACATAAATGTTGAACGTTGGAAGTAAAAGGTTGAAAGTGATGTGAAGTGCAAAGGCTATGCTAATCAATGTGAAAGCTAAACATTGAGACAAAAGTTGGAATACATATATTTATTTGAACAGAAAATGTAGATAATAAAAATCTGATTTGTCTCTTATAATTATTACTGAATGAGCTATTAATTCAACTTTATTTTTTTATTATTACAAACAATTTTCTGAACTAAAAAATGAAAGGACAAGCTTGCGAGCAGTTTTGGAAGTCCAAGAGATGATGCTTCATTTCATATTCCTCCAAAGAATACAAACAACCAAGAAGGCTTGCTTATAAAAGCTACAATGTGGAATGAAACTGAGGTTCTTTTTAAATGAAAGTGGTTTGCATCAGAGAAAGAATGAGCAGTAGCAAAAGAGAAGAAGAGTGAAGGGAAGGAGTAGTTGAGCAGAAAACTTGACAGCAAAATTAGATATGAGGTAACCAGCCCTTGTGACTTGAGAAATTTATGTTATTTTCGATGTTGCAGTTTGAAAAAGAACATGTTGTAGCATGTTGAGGTAGGAGCCTCCTATGCGTTGTAGCTTGCAGAAAACTAGTGGGAGTTAAAGCTTTCGTTGAGGTAGGAGCCTCTTGTAGGTTGGAGCCTACAAATATCTGATGTAAAAAGGAGTAACAGCTTGCTTTCACATCACTTTCAGCGTAAAGTTTGTGGTTTTCTCCCTTCGTGCTTTCCACTTATATCTGGTGTCATCATATGTTTAATTCTTGCATGTTGTGTGAATGCTTTGAATTTGTGATAAACATATCTACAAACCTCTCTCCTTGAAATCTACAACAGGAATACAATAATTATTGGGCACAAACATAAATCATTAACTGTATAAGAATAAGATTAAGTTGAGCAGAAATAAAGAATTAAATTACTGATTCACCCCCCCAAGTCATTTCCCATCTTAAATATCAATTGGTATCAGAGCCAAGTTCCTTCAGTAGAAGTTTAACAACTCGAAGGAGGTTTTAAGTAAGCAAAATGGTTAGTCAAAAAGGATGCTCAACAAATAAGGCCCCTCTATTTACTAGCACAAACTATGTCTTCTAGAAAGTAAGAATGAAAACATATTTAATGTCTCTAGGAATAGAAGTCTGGTCTGCTATGTTCATGGGTTATGAAAAACCAAAGGAAACAACTAGTGATAAAGATGCCAAACTAAACTTTATAACTAATGCAAAAGCTATGAATGCACTTTTGAGTAGTCTATGTGAGTCTGAATTTATCAAAGTAATGCATTGTGAGACAAATAAAGATATTTGGGATAAATTAGAAAATATTCATGAAAGAGATAAAAATGTGAATATGACCAAATTACAAGTGTATTGAACTCAGTTTGAGACGTTAAAAATGAAGATAAAGATATAGCTAAACTATTTTTAAGAGTTGATGAAGATGTGAATATTATGCTTGGTCTAGGTGAAACAATCCACGAAAGTGTAGTAGTTCATAAAATTTTGAGGTCATTACCTTATAGATTCAATCCTAAGATTTCAACTATAGAAGAAACAACAAACTTTAAAACCTTGAACAGAGATCAACTGTGTGGCTCTTTGACAACATATGAGATGAGAATTCCAAAAGAAAAGGCAACCAGTAGAAAAGCAATTTGCAAAGCAGACAAGCCCATAGAAGAAAAGGAGCGGTCATGGTCAGGTTCTGATGAAGAAGAAGCAAAATTCGTGAGAAGGTTGAACAAAGGCACAGGTAAGTATAAAGAAAAATTTCCATTTAAGTGTTTTAATTGTGGAAGAGTCAGACACTATGTATCAAAATTCCCTTTTAAGAAAGAGGAAAATCAATTTAAAGGGAAAGAGAAGAATATGTCTAACAAAATGAAGAAAGAGAGACAATTCAATACGAAAAATTTCTATACTCAAGAAGATAGCAGTGGATCTGAAAGCTCTAACGAATCCTCTAGTGAAAACAGAACAAGTGAATTTATACTAATGGCCTTGGAAGAACTTAAAAAGGATTGTCAGGAATGTGAAGAAGAAGAGGAAGGTGAGGTAGACCTTGAGGGGGAGCTAATCAGTGCCCTAGATGAAATAGAAAGGCTTAAACTAAAGAATAGAAAGCAGAAAGAAATCCTATTAAAATATGTAAAGGAAGAATCAAATTCAAAAGACATTATCAAGTTGAACGTTGAACTTGAGGAAGCAAAGAAGGTGGAAGACATTTTATTGCAGCAAATAAAAGAGAAAAACCAGGGGTGTGAAAGATTGGAGGAAGAAGTAGTATGTCTACAGAAAAAACTAGAGAAAGCTCAGACTGAACTAAACATAAACATTCAGCGGATAAGAGGATCTGAAAAACTGAATGTGATATTGAATTCTCAGAGATCTCCACTCATAAAGACAGGGTTAGGTTATGAAGGAGAATCCATTAAATCTATGGCAAAGGATAAAAGGACAATCACCTTTCTAAAAGCTGCTGGGAGAGAGGATGACAACTCACATCAAATTTAAGCAACACTTCAACATCAAGTGAACAACTGCAAAAGAACATTGTCGGTGTAGTACAAAAGGCAAGAGAAATGGACAATCAATACTCAACCTATTAGAAACCACACTTATTCAGAAGACAAAGTTATCAAATGTCAAGTTGGTTAGATTCGCAAACAACATCCACTACCAAGTACAGATATTTGTTTTATGGATATTGTTATTACTGTAAAAATTTCAGACATAAAACCATAAATTGTAGAGCTTATGTCAAAAGAATTGATTTTGAAAACTTTAAGATGAGGAAGAATGGATTCACAAACATTAAAACAAATATGAATCTAGACAAAAATGCATTTGCTCCACTCCTTGATATCACTAAATGTTTCTATTGTCACAACTTTGGGCACAAGTCATATAAATGTAAGCTTAAAGACAATAGATTAACATCTCATAATATGTAAAAAACAATTGGATGCATGCAATGGAGAAAGAAGGAAGAAGAAAAGAAACTTGACAAGTGTGACTTAGTTCTTTAGCTCAAGATCAAAATAATAAAAGGTATGTGGAAAATGGTTGCTTATGACATATGACAGGACATAAAAGCAAGTTTGTTTCCATAAATGAAAAAAATTGTTAATATCACATTCGACAATGATGAAGCAGGAAGAATTAAAGGAAAGGGTACAGTGAGTCTGAACAGCAGAAAAAGAAAGGCTCAAGATGTACTATTTGTAGATGGTCTAAAACATAACTTGTTAAGTGTAAGTCAGATGTACGACAAAGGCTGTGATGTTCTTTTTAGAACTCAAGACTGTGAAATCCGGTCAACATCTTTAGGGAAGGTCCTGGCTAAAGGAGTTCGAACTAAGAATAATGTATATATATTGAAATAAGAGAATGAGGAATGCGACATCAAGAAACAATATGAATCCTGGTTATGGCCTAGGAGATTGGGGCATCTCAACTTTTGATCACATCATCAAACTCAGTAAGAAGAAAGCAAACAGAGATCTACCAACAATAAAAAAGCCTCAAAACACTATCTGCAAGTCATGTCAAATGGGAAAACAAACACAAACATCATTCAAAGTCAAAGATAAACTATCAAGCAATAAGCCCTTGCAGTTAGTTCATGTCGATCTATGCGGGCCTTCCAGAACAAAAGCACTAAGAGGAGAACAATATTTCAAGCTGGTAATCGATGACTATTCAAGATTAACATGGGTGGCATTTCTTAGAAATAAGTCAGAAGCATTGGAGAAATTTAAAACATTTAAGGCTTTGGCAGAAAATCAAACAGGGTGAAAAATAAAGTGCATAAGGTCAGACAGAGGAGGTGAATTTACATCATATGAGTTTGTAGACCTATGTAATGAATTTGGGATAAAACAAAAATATACTATTGCAGACACACCACAACAGAATGGAGTCGCAAAGAGACAAGACAAGTTTGTTCAGCAAATAGCTAGAGCCATGATGTAAGAAAGAAACATTGCTCAAACCTATTGGGTGGAAGCGGTGCATACAGCAGTACACATTCACAATAAGGCACATCTTAGACCAAATTGTGATAAGACACCTTATAAACTGTGGTATGGGAAACCAACAACAATCAAACATTTTAAAGTATTCAGAAATAAATGTTATATAAAAAATAATGATGAAAATCTGGGAAAGTTTGATGCTCAATCTGATGAAGGGATATTTTTGGGTTATTCGTCAAAAAGTAAGGGATACAGGTGCTATAATAAAAGACTACATAAGATTGTGGAATGCATAGATGTAAAGGTTGATGACCAAGAACACAGGTTTTATCAATCCTCCAAATCATCATCATCATATCAGTAAGGAGAATTAAGTACAAGATGAAGAATTAGACGACGCTGAGACTCATCCAAAAGGACCTTCAAGATACACTAAAAAAAAGCACCTTGAAAACCAAATTATTGGAGATAAAAGTGAAGGAGTACAAACAAGGAGGCAACTAGCAGAAAAATCTTAGCAAGTTGATATAGTCATGTTGTCACAGATAGAGCCAAAGAACTTTGAGGAGGCAAGTAAAGACAAAAGTTGGATAGATGTTATGAATGATGAATTAGACCAAACTGAGAAAAACGAGACTTGGGAACTAACACCAAAACCTGTCGGAAAGAATATCATTGGCACAAAATGGGTATTCAAAAATAAGATGAATGAACAAGGTCAAATTATTAGAAAGAAAACCAGACTTGTGTGTAAGGGGTACTCACAAATAGGACTTGATTATGAAGAAACCTTTGCACCAGTCGTGAGATTGGAGGCAATCAGGATGTTTTTGGCCTTTGCATGCTACAATGATTTCAAGGTGTATCAAATGGACGTGAAATCTTCTTTCCTAAATGGTGATCTTGAGGAAGAAGTCTATATGGAACAACCTGAAGGTTTCTCATTGACATATAAGCCTAATTATGTCTGCAAGTTAAAGAAAGCACTATATGGTCTTAAACAAGCACCTCGGGCATGGTACTCTAGACTAGACAAGTACCTTCAAAAACAGGGGTTCAAGAGAGGAGGAGTTGATAGTAATCTATACATTAAGGTTGATAAAGATGAGTTACTAATTATAGTTGCGTACGTGGATGATATTATGAAACAATTAGCATCATTTAGTAGAATGGTTTGCTAAAGAGATGAACATTGAGTTCGAAATGTCTATGATTGGAGAACTTACCTTCTACCTATGGCTCCAGATCCTACAAAACCCAGGAGGCATATTCATTTCTCAAGAGAAATATCTAAGAGATATGTTGTAAAGATTTCAAATGAAAGATTGTAAACCTGTCTCAATCAATCCGCATGACTACAAGATGTAAGCTATGTGCAAATGATGAATCACCTAATGTGGATCAAAAGTAATATATAGATCTATTATAGGAACTTTATTATACCTAACAGCTTCTCGACCAGATATAGTGTTGGCAGTCGGATTAGTAGCAAGGTATCAATCAACACCCAAACAAAGCCATTTGTTAGCAACGAAAAGAATATTCAGGTACTTGAAGGGGACTATAGGCTATGGTCTATGGTATCCGAAAGGTAAGGATTTTACTTTGACAACATACACAGATGCAGATTGGGCGAGTTGTGTGGATGACAGAAAAAGTACAAGCAGTGGTGCATTCTACCTAGGAGAATCATTAGTGGCATGGCTAAGCAAAAAACAAACATCAATGTTCCTATCTACCGCAAAAGCTGAGTACACAGCAGTTGCAGCCTGTTGCACTCAAGTATTGTGGATGAAACAAACACTGCAAGGCATGAAGGTAAATTTTAATGAACCTATATCTAGCAAGTGTGAAATACAAGTGCAATAAGCATTTCAAAAATAATGTGCTCCATTAAAAGACTAAACATATCCCTATAAAGTACCACTTTCTCAGAGAACAAGTGGCTAAGCACACAGTGAAGATGGAGTACATACCCACAAGGGAACAAATAGCAAACATATTCACAAAACCCCTTGCTAAAAAACCATTTGAATATCTAAGAAACAAGCTAGGGATAGTACCTACAGACTCTCTTCACTAATGTGTCTTCAAACGAAGAACCTACAAGACTGCAAAGTATATGAAATTGAGCATGATCTAAGGGGGAGATTATAGGAGCAAGGAGTAATGAAGAGGAACACAAAGCTTATGATAATGACAAGAATTTGAAGCAGTTAAAGAAGCAAAAAGAACAAAAGCATCATCAAAGTGGGAAATCAAGTCACGTTCTCTATAAGCTATCAGGTTCACCATTCAAAAGTCCATTCTTCAATGAATTTTTTTTCTTCACATGTATATATCCAATGCATAAACATGTAAATAATCTTGTACAAGTAGACACAGTACTAGTAATACTAAGATAATTGCATATCTATTCAGATCATATTGAAAGTTAAGCATAAACTATTGTATAATTGCACCATCATTTTTTCTCAAAATTCTTCATTATATGAATACATAAATGTACATTATGATGATCCTGATGAAAAATCAAGTGTATAAAATCCTAAGAACCATCCAAGATATTTCCATCAAGCAAAGGAGCAGACTATATATGTTTATGTTTGGTTTATTGATGCATTCATCATGAACTGTCATTTGATCTACAGCAGAACCTAATCATTGGCAATCTCCATGTGAAGACTTTTATTCCAGCAACTAATCAAATTTTGTACCAATTTCACTTCATCACTAGGATTTCTTTAAATCCTTCAGCTCCATTATTCTGAACACAAAAATTTGGATGCAAGAAGAGCTGTATGTATCCTCAATAAAAGAAACATCTGCTATTCTAAACCATAGCATTCAAATTCAAACAGAACAAGCTATTGAAAATATATATATATATATATATTCAAGAAAACTCACACAGTAATTGGGCTGCCGCAGGTTATATAAAACAGAAGCAATGTGTCTAGTATTTGACCATATGGGCTGCAACTTGTTAGGCTATTACTACATGTGATTGAAGAAAAAAAAGGGCTATTGCTACATGTTATTGAAAAAAAAAATTCAAGAAATCTCGCACTGAATCTCTTGAGAACAATCTCAGAGAACAACATGTTTGCAGAGAACGCTGCCAAACAAAGACACCAAGAGAAACAGATCACCTTGGATTTTTGGGGAAGCATTGTTGCACGGGGTTATACCCAACCCCAAGAAGGAACAATGAGTTCGGAATAAGAAGTCTGCATATGGAGGAGTGTTCACACCTAATCCGAAGGCGGTTGGGTAAACTGGAACGTGAACAGTCATCAAGAAGATGAACTGTTCCGTCCACTTTGTGTATATAAACAATTGTTCTCTTATGAAATAACATCTCAGTTTTCCTTTGTTCAATGTGGAGTTACCCTGGCCTGACATGGTATCAGAGCACAGGTCCCAGAAATAGTTGTAACTCCTGCCTCTGTCCTGAGCACTGCTCAGTCCTTAGCGCTACTCTGCCCTGAACGTTAGCGCATTGATTCATTTCTGCTGTTGTCCTCTGTCTCTCTGCGCATTAACTGCCAGAGCTCTGACCTGCATCTGCCACACCTGCTCTGCCTCTGCCTGGCTCTGACATTGATTCCCTGCGCATCTGCTGGGTAAACGTTTCCAAGCATCCCGCTACCATAGTATCATTGATTGTCCTGCGTAAACGCTTCGTTCATGGCCGCATGCCTTTCTCTGTAACTCCGAAATAGCTCTTCGTTTTTCTGCTTTCTACCAAGCCGCAAATTTGCAGCCAAAGTTTCATCTGGTAAAGGAACTCCTGTTGCATCTATTGCAGCTCCACCCACAAGCTTGACTAGCTCCACCCACGAGACGCAGCACATTTTCGCGACAGACATAATCTCTGTGCCATCACCTGGAAGAATGGTCATTTTATATGTTTTTGAGGCTGCTGCTGCGCATCGAACCATGGCCTGAAAAGCTCCGTTTGCCTTAAATTTACGGCGTCGACTTCCAAATCGGCAATTTTTTTCGATTTCTCTTGCTGGAACCGGCGGAGAATCCAGCATTTTTTCGCAAAAATCTTAAAAGAATCGTCAATTTCTATTCAAAGCTGTGCAAATGTTATTATTTGTCAGTCGAGGCCAAATCTTACGGGAAAAGGCAGATATGGTATGAGGTTGAAGCAATCGTTGTGCTCGTTGTTGTGCAAGATGCTTCTCGAATAGAGAGGTTGATTAAGAAGTTTTAAAAGTAAAACTATAGGAAAATTGGTTGTCATCTCTTTATTTACAGTTTCCGGTTGACTCTCTTCATCAATCATTAAAGCTTTACCCCTTTCTGTACGCTGATCTGGTTGAGGTTTAGAAGCATCTGGCTGTTCTAAATAGAGTAGAAGATTTGCAACAAGTGGATGATTTTGAGCCAAATATGTCAAAGTTTCCAACACACGACGTGATACCAAAGGTGGGACTCCATCTGAAAACTGTGGCCGTGAATAAATCACATGACCCAAACAGCCATATAAGCGATAAGATGATATGCTAGTCGAAGAGGAAGCATTTTGTGTAGATCCTTCCACATCTGGGATCAGCATATCCAGCAGAAGCTGAACCAGTGTAGCTCGTGTAACACTGTGGGTACATACATTAAATAGGAGGCGCCGTCTGTGGGAAGTTTTTTTTGAGAGTGAACATTGCTGCGTATGGTAAACTGTGTTTGATAGCTCAAATAGTATTGCGCAGTTTATATATATCATCCAAAGAGTTTATTTTTCTTTTAAATGATAATGCTGCATTGAAAAGTTATCATGCTGATGCTTCATTAGAGAGATTTGAAGGCTGTTACGTAAGGAAAGTTTTTTTATCAGCAGAGACATTTTTTTTACAGAATGCATTCAATCATCTCTATGGTCGGAATAGTTCTCACTGGCAAGGAGAACTATTCTGAATGGTCTCGGATGGTAAAACACACCCTCATCTACAATGAGTTGTGGAAAGGAGTGTGTGTCAGAGAAGAAGACAAAGACCCTGTGCAGCCTACATCAGATAAAGAACTTGTCATTTGGGAAAACAAGAACAGCAAGCCTATGCATTGGTCGCAGCATCTGTAAATGAAGAAGTAAGTCGTCATATTTCATCCTATTCCACTGCCTTTGAAGCTTTACAAAAGCTGAAAGAACTCTATGATTCACATTCTGCACTTGAAGTTGTTCAGCTCATGATTAAACTCTTCACTCTTGAACTGAAAAATAATGATCCCCTTGCTCTTGCATCTGAAATAAAGTCTATAATGCATGATATTAAATCCACTAAGGTTGAGCTGGATATCTCTCTTATTGCATTTCTCAAAGCACTCTATCCTACCTACTCCAATTATCTTGAGTCTTTGCAAGCAAATGGAAATCTTAAAGACATAACCTTTGAGTCTCTTGTGAAAAAGTTTGCTGAAAGAGAGAAAGCCTTTGGAAAGAAAACAGTCCCTGAATCTTCTGAAGAGACTGTTTGCCTTGCTCATAAAGAAAAGCATCCTGCTCAAGATTCTACAAGAGGAAGAGGTGGACGAAGAGGAAGAGGAAGATACTTCAGAGGCAGGGGGGGCAGACATTCTCAAGCAGAAAAGGCAGATCTGCATTGCATTCGCTGCAAACGAAATGGATCACATGATGCTTCTACATGCAAGCTACCATGGGACAAAATTGAGCAGAGAAGAAATCAACAGAAAGGTAAAACTGATGACACAGACAAAGGTAAAGCACCTGAATCCGCTCACTATATTGAGGCACAATGTAACATTGGAGTAAATGAAGATTTGTTTAATGCTTCACTTGCTTCTTCGAAAAATGACTGGTTGCTTGATTCAGGAGCAACCTGTCATATGACTCATAGGAAAGATTTTTTTGAAGATTTCACTGATAATGTTGATGGAGCAGTATACTTTGCAGATCAGTCAAAAATCAAGCCATCAGGGCTTGGCACAATCAAGCTTAAACTGCCTGGTCTTCCAGAATTTCTTCTGGATCATGTTCTATATCTCCCACAGCTCAAGAGAAACTTGTTGTCCCTAGTCCACATCCGCCAGCAAGGTCACTCCATTCACATGTTTGATGGCAAGCTTGAGGTAAGAAAGGCATCTGACCACTCACTTGTCATGAGGGGTATAGAAGAAGAAAGACTTCTTAAACTGCAAGGAACCTCTGCTCATGCACAACATTTCTCATATATTTCTCATCATGAAGAAGGTACACTTCCATCAAGTTTATTATGGCATGCTAGATTTGGACATTTAAACTATGATAGTCTCCGCTTGTTGAAGAAAAATGGTGTTGCTGGTTTGCCTACAATTCCTAGAAAACATAAGCAATGTGATGCTTGCATTCTAGGAAAGCATAGCAAACAGTCTTTTCATGATTCACATTCAAGAGCACATAGGAAGCTTGAACTTATTCATTCAGATTTATGTGGTCCAATGCCTGTTCCTTCTGCAAATGGAAATAAATATATCATGACATTTATTGATGATTACACCAGAATGTGTTGGGTTTATTTATTGAAGAACAAATCTGATGCTTTTCAAACATTCAAGAATTTTCATAAATGGATTGAAAATGATGCACAATCTCATATTGGGTCTATTCGCACTGATAATGGAAAAGAATATACATCAAATGAATTTGAACACTATCTTCGCCAACATGGGATTAAACATCAAACAACTGTGCCTTATAATCCTCAACAGAATGGTGTAGCAGAAAGAATGAATAGAACAATCTTGAATATGGTACGATCCATGCTTTTCTTCAAAAATGTAAAGACAATGTTTTGGGCTGATGCTGTTCTATGTGCTGCATATATAAAGAATAGATGTCCATCTAGTGCTATAAGAAACAAGACTCCTTATGAATTGTGGTATGGACATGTTCCTTCGGTAAAACATCTCAGGATCTTTGGTTCCACCTGTTATGCTTTAATACCAAAGGTACATAGAAACAAACTTGGTGCTAGAAGTCGTAAGTGTATCTTCCTGGGGTATTCAAACACATCTAAAGCATACCGCCTCTATGATGAAGTAAATAAAAAGTTTGTTTTATCTAGAGATGTCATTTTTCTTGAATCATCCAAATCTAACAGTGTTGTTGAGCGGCAACTTGATCGCTTGGATAGATTCACAAAACCGAAATCATTTCAAGAGTTTGATAATCAGATTCCACATCTTGGAGGGGGGATTCCTATACTAGATCAACATGTGGAATCTTTTTCTGAAGAACAATCTCCCCTGCATGACACTCCAACAACGGATGATGCTTTAAGTGATGTAATTGACAGAATTGGGAGACTCAATCTTGATTCAGACCCAACTCAATCAACAGAGCAGCCTGGACCATCTCAGAAAGGTCCCCCAAAGTGGCTGACAAAGACACTTGAAAGTGTTCATCCTGATGAAATTGGAAAAACAGGAACCAGAAATACAAACCGACAAGATGGAGGTGATGTAGATAACTCTAATTCACCTGTTGATATGGATGTTACTTATGATTGTGAATTGAACTTGTCTACAGATTTTGAACCAACTTCCTTCAAAGAAGCTGCTTCTCATGATGAATGGAAAGAAGCGATGCAGAAGGAGTATGATGCCCTCATAAAGAATGGCACTTGGAAGTTGGTTGATCCTCCATTTGGAACCAAACCAATTGGCTGCAAGTGGGTCTACAAGAACAAGTACAAAGCTGATGGCTCACTTGACAAGCACAAAGCTAGGCTTGTGGCAAAAGGTTTTGCACAGAAGGAAGGGGTCGATTATGAGGAAACTTTTTCCCCACAGCAAAATGGGCAACCATCCGGACACTCTTTGCACTAGCTGCTCAGAACGGTTGGAAAGTCCATCAAATGGATGTAAAAACTGCATTCTTGAATGGAGATCTAAAAGAGAATGTTTTTATGTCCCAGCCTGAAGGATTTGCTGTGAAAGGACATGAACACAAAGTATGCAAACTTGTGAAGTCCTTGTATGGCCTCAAACAAGCACCACGAGCCTGGTATGAAAAACTAACTGAGCATCTTCTGAAACTCAACTTCAAACATTTTGATCTTGATGATGCAACTTTATTTGTCAAGAAAGTTGGCAAAACAGTTGTATATCTTGTGGTATATGTAGATGATCTCTTAATGACAGGGAACAATGAAAGCTATATTGCATCCATAAAGAAAGAATTAGGAAAAAGTTTTGAAATGACTAATTTGGGCTATGTTCATTACTATCTTGGCATTGAAGTAACCCAACATCCAAAATCCATATTTCTTTCTCAAAAGAAATACATTGGAGATTTGTTAAACAGATTTGGCATGACAGAGTGCAATCCTCTTTCTACTCCAATGGAACAAAACTTGAAGCTCACATCTATTGAAGGAAAGGAATTTGAGGATGCAACAAAGTATAGACAGCTTATAGGAAGTCTCATCTACCTCACTACTACCAGACCAGACATTTCATTTGCTGTTGGAATCCTCTCCAGGTTTATGCAAAAGCCTTGTGAGGGACATTGGTCTGCTGCAAAAAGAGTTCTAAGGTACTTGAAGGGAACTCAAGACCTTGGAATCAAGTATACACAGGTGGACGACTTCAACTTGATTGGATACTCTGATTCAGACTTCGATGGAGACAAAGAAACTGGGGTATCTACTTCAGGATATGCTATGAGTCTTGGATCAGGAGCTGTCTCCTGGAGATCACGCAAACAATCAGTACCAGCAGATTCCACAACAGAAGCAGAATACGTGGCAGCAGCTGAAGCAACGAAAGAAATTGTGTGGCTCAGGAAAATTCTTGAAGATTTGCAGGTAAAACAAGTACAATCAACTCCACTCATGATTGATAACACCTCTGCAATAAAGTTGGCCAAGAACCCAAAGTTTCATGATCGTACTAAGCACATCAATACTAAGTATCATCTGATCCGACATCATGTTGAGGCCAAAACAATCCATCTCCGTCATTGTTCCACAAATGAGCAAATTGCAGACATCTTCACCAAAGCGCTTGGAAGAGAAAAGCTTGAAAGATTCAGAACGATGCTTGGACTCACCAACATCCCTTCAGATTAAGGGGGGAATGTTCACACCTAATCCGAAGGCGGTTGGGTAAACTGGAACATGAACAGTCATCAAGAAGATGAACTGTTCCGTCCACTTTGTGTATATAAACAATTGTTCTCTTATGAAATAACATCTCAGTTTTCCTTTGTTCAATGTGGAGTTACCCTGGCCTGACAAGGAGCTAAGAATCAGCATAATGAGTTCGCTACTCTGTCTCTCCAGGTGAGGTGGTGGTTGTAGCTTTGCATATTGAATCGCAACTCCCTGTCAAAGGCCTAATCATATATTAGCTCTCGGTGAAAACCTCGAAACGGGTGCATCGAATGAACCCAGACAGGGTGGGGGCTTCGCAGGATGCTTTGAATGCATTTTTTTAATGCCTCGCTTATTTACGCTACCCAGACAAAATGTCCTTTATGCAAGCGTTAGTGTGCCTACAACTAAGTCCCTATCGATATGTTGATGATGCTCCAGGCAAACAGGCATGAAGGATCGAAACAAAAAACAAAGGATCGGAAGCCTAAGTAGCTAGAGTGGAGGTAGAACATATTGTTTACCCCATACGAATGGCGCAGACATAGGTATAGGAGGTAGCTAGAGCGGAAGCTCGAAAAAGGATCATAGACATTACCTCCAACTCATGACCATGCAAAGCAGTGCTATACAATGGCAGAGTGCATACCATGCGTTTGTTGAGAAATTGAAGGGAAATATAAATATTTGATTTCTCTTAACTATGACAATGGATTGAGATATTATTTTTGCTTCTTATTATTTATATGAATTATTATCTTCAAACAGTTACCAAAACAAGAAGATCAGAATACACAAGTACACAACATATTGGCAACAAGCCAAGGCAAAAACCTCTCCAATCGTGAGAGGAAAAACCCTTTGAACTCTTTCTTATAGAATCTTTATTGAGAAATTACATGACCCAAACATTGACTCAGAAATGCCTTCAACATCAAATGACAATACCTCCAAACATGTACCCAAACATAATGTATCCTCCTGCAGATCTGAACAGTATATCTGGTCTGAGCAAAATGCATGTTAGTCAACAATATTGGACTCGGATAGGCTCTTCTAGCCCCATGCTACCTTCGCACTTCATGTAGACCCATCACACACCTTAATAGGCTCTTGATCTGAGATTTGTGATGCCAAAATGACTGTTCTAGGGCAGCGAGAATAGAAGTTTTCATTTCAGAACGTGAGCATATATGCTAGGAGAGTTAGGGCTCTTCTAGCCCTACGATGACTTCAATTTATTCGGTAATGGCTTCCTTCATCCAACTGCAGCTCGTATGGACCTTCAACCCAACTGTATACACAAGAACTGAGATACCCTAACCCGGATCAAAATGCCGCAATAGAGAACAGGCTTGCTGATGAGGGAACAAACCTCCTCAACGACTGTGGCTATCCTCATCATCAACCCTTTCACATCGCTTGTATTCACGACTGAGAAAAACGAAGTTCGTTGTGTCTTGAAGAGGTATCAACACAGCCTATATATAGGCTTGCTTCCTTATCACTAAGTCGACGTGATAATTTGACGTGATCCTTCATTTACCCGATGTGATAAGAAGAGGTTTCCAGATTTATTCAAGCAATTCCTTTGCATCAAATCTGTGGGCACACGTTGGAGTATTCATTGATGATCTAGAAGGACTTACATTCATTACATTTACAAAAATAATACATGATTGTCTTCATTTTGTCTTAAACTCTTTAATTAGAGCAAAAATAATTCTTTAAATACAAAGAATACATTAATGCAAAAATAATGAAGACCGATCCTAGTTACACTATTTTCAACACTTCCTCTTAACTAGAGAGGTATTCATTCATACATGGTATATGGACATTCTCAATACAAGAGTTCTCATAAGCAAAGAGTCGGATTAGTTATCCATCTATTATAGCATCATTTTAACCAACATTGTTTCCATATAGCAAGGCCTTGACTAACAACTCTATCTCTCAAATAGATCAGAGCACACAATGTTGGTGAGACCAATGACTGATAGACATGCATCATCATTGTCTCTCTTAGGGTCATACCCACCCGGGTGTTCTCTGAGTATGCCCTACTAGGACTATTCTCATCTTGGGTTCCCAGCCCTCAAGAATATCAGTCCTCTTGCCCACTCTTGTCTTGGATGCCCTACCACATCCTCAAAGAGTGTCGGATGCCAGATGATTACATAATCCTCCATTCTTTCTTCCAAACTGAAGACAAGAATGTCGTGTCTAACTCTCCCTCTTAACCAAGGACGAGTTCCAAGTTTCTCTTCACTCAGAAACTTGCTCGAGTTCCTTTACTCATAGGAACCTCCTAGAGCTCCCTCTTACCCAGGGACTCTATCATCAATACTTTATAGGGTCTTCTAGTTGACTGATGATCCAAGACTTCGATGTCATCAATTTCTTCATATGTAGGGTTCAGCCATCCATCACTTTCCTCCATCATGTCATCTCGGAAAGTATCCTCCTTGGATTTACATCTGGGGCTTCCTTCATAGGACCATCTATCTTCACCTTTCCTTCAACGGTGATTGTTCTAGATCATGAGGTACATAGTTGTGACATCCTTCACAACTCTTCTTACCATGGCCCTGCACACATACCCAGACTTTTCCAAGAGGTCAGACACCAAAAACAAATCACAAGTTACCTTTTGGTGATGGCCTTTTTCCAGTGACATCTCCTTGTAGGCATCAACATCTTGTATACATGTTGACACATCTCCCAACGATATTTGTTGACAAGGGTCTTCATCTTTTCAGACTTCCATCATTCCGGAAGATTTCCTGGTCAAGTCTTCCTTATCCTCTGGATGTTGATTTCCTTCATCATGGTTGCATAATTCGCTATCTCTTCCATCCTCACATCTTTCATTCCCAGGAGCTTTCAATCAAAGTTCTTTAATTGTTATCAACAACCTCATACTCTATATGAGGACATATTATGTTGATTTCATCTAGTGTGACTTAAGTCTTTCAGCATCTTTTGATCATGCTCGATCCATGTTACCTGCAACCATATGACATGACATTACAATATTAAAGGAATACAAGCATTCATAGCTCATTATTCCTTCAAGCTTCTTTCAACAGCTTTCTTGATTGAAAAGATCTTCAATCCCTTGATCTGCTTCATTTCTCATGTCATCGAACCATCATCTCATGAATTCCAAAAGTTGGATTTCCTGATGAAACACTTGCTCCCTTTCCTGACTACAGAATCCTCTGCTGAGGTTTCCATGAGAGAATCTTCAAGATCTTGAATATCCCCATCTGGCAAATGCTTCCTTTGTCCTGGATGACTTCTTCCTTTCCTTTAAAGTACAATGAGATTCCCAAGAGCTATGTCCTTCATGATTCCCATATGATGCCACGATGCATATCTGCAAGGACTTCTGATAAGATCCTTTTGAGAGGGATACCATCTCACTCATACTGGAGATCTATTACTCCCTCTTTCCTTTAGCTTCCTCTATCCTTCAGATGATATGAACCCTTCTCCATAATCTTCCCATAGCACTAAATCTTAGCTATACTAAACTGTCTTGTTTGAGGGCCAAACTTCCCTTCTCATGCTTTAGTCCTTCAGCACTTTTGTCCACAACTTATCCTTTTTCCATTTTGCACAGGTACCATAAGTTGTTAGATGAGGAAGCTTCCTTGTCCCAAGGACACGTGACATCTTGCTTATAAAGAGAAAATAGATGATTGTCTTCTTATCATCTTACTCAGATCTCCCAATTGAGATCTCATGAAGATGACCTTCTTTATTGCATTTCAGAGAGTATGTCTTCTAGCATTTCAACTAGGTCACTGCTGCACCATGACTGCAATCATCCTTGTTGCTCCTTCACCGAGATCATCATTGCTGCTTCTTCATTATGTCAACGAGGTCTGTTGAGATCTTCATCATTGCTTCACTGCTGCATTATTGAGATCCTTACTGCTTTTGTATCATTGACAACATTACTACTGCATCATGACTACTCCAGAGATTACCACCGAGGTGATCTCTATACCTTCATCGAGAACATGATCTTCAAGAACAAGATCAGTTGCACCTTACTGTAGATTGAGATGATGTGTAGCATTATGAGATCATGATCCTTTGTCATCATTACTTTGCCAAGACTGTGCCTATCATGATTATTACTGCTCCCATTTAGCATACCAATACTGCAGCCCTTTATACTATATACAAACCTCGTCACTGTTCCTCGAGATGCTTGAGATGTGATTGTGATCACAGTCATCACCGAAACATAATTATGTCGAGTCACTGTGCATGACTGATGTAGTATATGTATACATATGTCGAGACTTATCTATCCATAGGTGACTGTGTATAAGTGTCAAGATAATTCATTGTAGTGAGAGCATCGATACACATGTATTCTAAGGCTGCTAGGAGACAATATACACTTCACAGTAATGTCGTGATTGTAATGTATATTATGCACGAAGATTGTTGTGATTGCGTCTTTAATTTCACCAAGTCCATCACTACGCTAGAATCTGCTTAGGGTATGTCGAGACCATTAGTCATGCAATTGTGATAGATCCATATACCAAGAAGTGCCAAGACGTTATGACAGAGATGTCAAGATTGTCATCACAGAGTTTATGCTGAGATCATATCTAGCCCAAATCTTAAGTTATAGCTACGTCCTCTTCCGAAATCAATCCTTGCAACCGAGATCTATCCATGACTGCACCTAGTACCCAACCGAGGTGTAGTCAAACCCTAGGAGCAAATTTGTTCCTTCATGTGAGATCTCATTTTCTTGATTGCGAATACCCGAGATCTGTTCCGTATATTTGATACATGACTGTGCATAGGCAGAGATTATTATCAAAGTATTCAAATCAATCCGAGTTACTGTGGTTCAATAGGTTTAGGCTGCATCCCTTCATTTTGCAGGTGTGCTGAGGGTATTTAGCCTAGGATACAATTCATTGTTGCATTATCCGAGATCTGGTCATGACTGCACCTAAAACCCTAGCCAAGGTGCAATCAGACCTTGATTCGGATCTTTGCTCCATACCTATCTGAAGCACTGTGATATTCCTTCATCCGAGACCCAAAAACATTAGCCTCCCTGTGGTGTGGATCCCCTCCATGCCCATACGAAATTTCAGAGAGTAAGAATTGCGAGATTCATCTTGTGCCTTTTTGCGCTAACCCATGTCAACCATAGTCCAATGCTTGCCAACCGCTGCATGAGCTTCTCTCATGAACAATTACCCTACAAATGGCCCTCCATGCTCTTTAAATAGAGATCATGGACCAATCGGGTGCTAAGCCACGGACCAAGTGTCGGCAATATCGAGGAGAGAATGAACCGCCGGATCACTACATATCGTGACCGTCGGATTGTAAGTTATAAAAGTACATAGTAAACAAACACACTGTACCTAACTCTATACTAGACCAAGTTATACTTAACTATTTCCTATGTGTCGGAATATCCTAACAAGCCCCCTTAAGAACAACTTGGAATAGGATTGAAGGATGTACAAATATGACACAATAGGAGAAGGAAGGAGGCATTAGAGCCTATCCCCCCTTAGTGACAACTTCCTGAACATCAACCATAAACCAAAGTTTAGTAAACTTCGCCTCTGTGAGAGCCTTTGTAAAGATGTGTGCAACTCGATCATCGGTTGAACAATATTGCACTTCAAGAACATGGTCATGAATGAGCTTTCTGATGAAGTGCATGTGTAGTTCAATGTGTTTGTTGCGTTGATGTTGGACTGGATCTTTGCATAGTTGAATGGCACTTTGATTATCACACCTAAGTGTAGTCAGATATTGCTATTGAAAGCCAAACTCTGACAGGATCTGACGAAGCCACAAGGCTTCCTTACTAGCTTCTATGGCGCCACGATACTCTGCTTCTGCTAAAGAAAGAGAAATGGCACTTTGTTTCTTGCAAACCCATGTAATAGTTAGAGAACCAAGAGTGAAGACATCACCTGTTGTAGACTTCTGATCATCAGGGTCACCAGCACAATCGGAATCAGTGAAACCAACCAATAGAGGAGATGCTTCTGCACTGTAACGAATCCCAAACTGAACTGTACCTCAAACATAATGAAGTATTCTTTTAGCTGCTTTCTAATGACTTTCATGTGCGTTTTGCATAAACCAAGCAATAAGGCCAACAACAAAGGAAACGCCAGGACGAGTATCGGTCAGATACAAAAGTTTTCCTACAAGCTAATGGTATAAGGTAGCATCAACTTCAGGGGAAGTACAAGTCACTGAAAGTCTAGCTCCACACTGAAAGGGAGAAGGGGCTGGCTTACAGTCTTCCATGTGAAAATGGCGTAGAAGATCACAGGCATAATTGGACTGGGAAAGGGAAATACCTTCCTTGGTTTGCAAGACTTGAAGACCAAGAAAATAATGCAAGTATCCTACATTTGCCATTTCAAACTTCTTTTTAAGGCTGCACTTCACATGGTTTATAAGGTTGGGATCACTACCAGTAAGGATAAGATCATCAACATAAAGAACAAGAATGATAAGATACTTACCCACTTTCTTGGTCTAGACAATATTGTCAGAATGACACCTAGAAAAGCCAGTATCTAAAAGAAATCTATCCATTTTGGCATACCAAGCCCGAGGGGCTTGCTTGAGACCATAAAGGGATTTCTTAAGCTGACATACAAGGCTGGAGTCTATTTGTATAAAGCCAGGAGGTTGTTCCATATAGATTTCTTCATGCAAGTCCCCATGCAAGAAGGTAGATTTAACATCCATTTGATGGACTTCCCATTTGAAAGAGGTAGCAAGGGAAAGAACAAGGCAGATAGAGTTCATTTTGGCAACAGGAGAGAAGATTTCAGTATAGTCAATGCCTTGAACTTGTGAAAAAACCTTAGCAACAAGACAAGCTCTATGTTTATCAACTTTTCCATCTAGTCCAAACTTGGTTTTGTAAACCCATTTGCATCTAACAAGTCTTCGTCCCTTTGGAAGAGGAACAAGATCCCATGTATCATTTGCCAATAATGAATGATATTCTTCATTCATAGCTGGCCTGAAGCTTCAGCAAAGGTGTCAAGATCACAATTCGCTCAAGCTTGAGCCAGTAAAGAAGAGGCTCTATCGAACTGAGAACGTGTACGTCGTTGATCTGTAGGATCACCTGCAAGAGCACATGCTGCATCCCGAGTAGCACGGACCCATTTTAGACGCTGAGGAGCTGAAGGAGGATCCTGAGAAGTGGGGGAGCATTGTCATCCTCGCTGTCATCATCTAAAGAAGATATATTTTCAAAAGTAGAAGGGATAGAGAGAGGTGGCACATCCGCCGAACTAGGCTCGTAGGCTGATATATTTTCAGCAAACTTTACATCTCTTCTAATGATAACATTTTTGGACTTAGGCGAAAAAAGTCTATATCCTTTGACATCTTCAGAATATCCAACAAAAATACGTTTTTCACTCTTAGGTTCTCAGGCTTTATGTTTCTCGTCGGGAATATGGGCCCATGCTTCACTTCCAAAAACACGAAAGTGACTTACATCTGGTTTAATTGAGCTCCATGCTTCTTCTTGAGTGATATTCTTTAAAACCTTAGTAGGAGTGCGATTTACTATGTAATTTGCACAGTTAATTGCTTCTGCTCAAAAATTAAGACTAAGTCCTTTAGATTGAAGCATACAATTAGCCATTTCCTTTAAGGTGCAATTCTTCCTTTCAGCTACACCATTTTGTTGTGTAGTATATGGAACAGTATGTTGCCTTTGAATTCCATGCTCAGTGCAAAATTTGATGAATTTGTTGTTAACATATTCTCCACCATTATCAGATCTTAGCTTAAGAATTTGATGTCCAGATTGTTTTTCAACAAAGGCCTTAAAGGCCAAGAACATGTTAAATACTTCACTCTTGAGTTTTAAGAAGTATACCCAAGTGCATCTGGAGAAATCATCAATGAAAGTTAAGAAATACTTGTAGCTAGAGAATGAAACAACTAGAAGTGGACCACATAAATCACAATGCACAAGCTGTAAAGTGGACAAGGCGTGCCAAGAGGCACGTTTTTCAAAATTATCTCGATGACGTTTTCCGAGTACACATCCAGAACAAACACCATCTCTGCAAGATACCATAGGAAGACCTATCACCATATTTTCTTTACATAGATTTTGAAGGGAGAGATAGTTTAAGTGACCAAATCACTCATGCCAAAGTTTGCTCACTTCATCATTATGAGCAACAAATACCAAGGGAATAGTTGATGACCCAAAGTTGTTAAACTTACACAACCTTGTAGAATCATCAGCAATGCCAGTAGCTAAAATCTGTTAAGGATCTCGTAGGTCCTTAATTACAACATCGTGAGGTGAAAATTCAACAGTTTTACCTTCACCTGAATGAGTTATCTGATATACAAATAGAAGGTTGCAGGATAAGGTTGGAACACATAATACATCATTAAATTGACCATTGTCTAGATGAACAATTCCAGTCCCCACAACACTAAGAGATCTATCATCACCAACATATATATTTTTGGTGTTGTAATCATTTAAAGAAGAAAACATGGCTTTGTTTTTTACCATATGATAAGAAGCTCCAGAATCAATGAGCCACTCATGAGAATGAGAAGAAGAAGACACATTTAGTGCATAACTAGACCGAGATGCTTGACAACCACATGCAGAAAGTGTTATTCCTGAAGATGAAGCTGAAGTTGAAGAGTGCTCCAAATGGATGTTATGATTCTTCATTATCGCTTCCAAGGCTTCCATCTTCTTAAAGCATTTTCATTCTAAATGGCCATCTCGATTACAAAAGTGGCAATGTCTATCAGTCTTCTTCCCTTTGTTTTTATTTGCCTTATCATTTTGTTGAATTGATTTTTTATTTTGAGACTGAAATTGCTTAGGAACCTCGTTTGGTTTAGGACCATTCCTTTTAGGCTACTGCTTCTTAGGATTCTTTGAATTTAGTTGTCGCTGGGCGGCTAAGGTTTTCTTAGAAGAGTTTCCAAGATTAAGAACACCAAGATCTAAGAGTTTTTCTTATTCTCTTATTAAAGAATCATAAAAGGCATCAAAAGAGGGGGACTTGTAGTCTTGTCCTTAAGAAATAAAAGCTTCTCTAGTAGAATGGAAGGTGGAAACAAACACAGAGTAGGCTGGTCCCAACTTAGTAAGAATGGAATAGATAAGGCTACCATCATCTTTCTTAACCTTAACACCTTCCAACAGAAGTCTAAGGGTCTTGAACTTTGACAAAATATCTTCAATGGAAGAAAAATTATTGGGGTCCAACATAAGCAACTCATTTTCGAGTTGATGGGCTCTAATTTCATTTTTTTCCAAAAACTTTAGTGAGCTGTTTCATTGCTTCATTAGAGGTATCAAGTTCTGCAATATGGAAGCTCAGGTAGGGAGAAATAGACATCCCTATCAACCCACGTGCTTGATCTTGCCTATTTTCCCATTTAGTTGCCTTATGTTCATCTTTATGTTTAGTTTCTTGGCCTGAGACTATTCTGTAAAGACCTTTACTTCTAAGTAAATCCACAATGTAAGACCACCATTGGAAGTAGTTGGTGCTATCAAGAATAACTTGGCATGGATTTTCCATTTTAACATAATTTGAAGCTGTAGATACTGAAACTAAGTGTTCCAATAGAAAGATCTTGAAAAATTAGGCCAATTCAAAAAAAACGGCTCTGAAAATGGCTTCCGGATGAAGAAATTATGGCTTTTTGAAGAAAAGTTGTTGAAGATGTCAACAAAATGAGTGAATGTGCGGAAGTGAATGATAATGTTATATTTAAAAAAATCCCCCTCCCCCATTTCCAAACTTAATCTAATTAGCTCACTTTAAAAAAAAACATTTTATGTGACCCACTTTTGTAAATAAGTGAAAGTCCTTTTAAAATGGTACTTTATGGGCTACTCACTAAATTGTAACTTAAATAAAAGATAAAGAGACTTTAGAATTATAAGTGACTCACTTTTTATAATGGGTGAGAACACTTTTACATAAAGTAACCTTAAAACATAAGTTACATGTGCTTTTTGAAAAAGTAACTCAACAAAAAGAAAGACTTGAACCCAAGACCTCTATTCTCATAAAGTAACTTTGGACCAAGTGAGCTAGTTTAAAAGGTTAGTAATTTTTAGAAGAGGAACAGGATTTTTTTATTTTTTTTTAGTCACTCAAGCTTTGGGGTGCGTGCTTACTTGAAAAAACCCTTTTTGCCTACAAAACAAAAAGCCACACAACCCAACACAGACATGCAAAAAAAAATAACCTTATGGCTTGAAGTTAGCTTTCGCCAGAAACTAAAAATTTTCCTCAATGTTTCTGATTTTCTGAGCTCACACTAAGGCGTGGTGGAAAAGAGCATACGCATGAGGAAAATCCTTCCTTTCTGTTTCTGATTTGCCGAGATCGCACAGAGTCACAGGGCAAATACCATACACAGAAACGAAAGGTATAGATCCAGTAATAAAAAACAGAGAGATAAATAAATCGAAATAGAGAGATAAATAACTAAAACTGCAAATAAAGATTGTATACCTCCAGATTTTAAAAATGACGTAGCTAAGGCTACTGAAAACCTTTTCGTGTGAAACGAAAGGTGTTCCTCACTGGAACAAATGCTCCTAACACAATAGAGCAATCCTCTTGGCCCGAAAGCAGTCAGAAACAGTAGATCTAGGACACGACAGTCAGATGCAATTGTACCAGCTTCGAATTTGGATCGCCAACGGATGCAGCCCTCAAATAGCTCTGATACCATGTAGGAATTTACAGGGTAAGTTCCTCAGATAGAACACCAAAGGACACCGCTCACAGATCAATACACCAGTATTCTTGACGTGGTTAAAACCCTAAAAGAGGGAAACAGTCCACGGCATGAGCCAACGTGGCCACTACAGGCAATTTATTAATAAAAGAATGAAAATTTACATAAGCTTCTCTCGTGAACGGTCACCTTACAAATGACCCTCCATGCTCTTTAAATAGAGATCATGGACCAATCGAGTGTTAAGCCACGGATCAAGTGTCGGTAATACCGAGGAGAGAATGAACTGTCCGATCACTTCACGTCTAGAACATATCGTGACTGTCGGATTGTAAGTTACAAAAGTACATAGTAAAGAAACACACTTTACCTAACTCTATACTAGACCAAGTTATACTTAACTATTTCTTATATGCCAAAATGTCCTAACAGTACTCAAACATAATGTATCCTCCTGCAGATCTAAACATGATATCTTAATCTGAGATTTGTGATGCCAACGTAATGACTGTTCTAGGGCAGCAAGAACAGAAGTTTTTCGTTTCAAAACGTGAGCATATATGCTAATGTGGGATCCACCAAACTAGAATCTGAAGCATGAAGCTTCTTCCAGTTGGTGATCATAGTTGTAGACATGGGTCTACAGCCTACCATGTGAAATTTGCTCAACATATCCACAGCATACTGCCCCTGCCCCAGAAAGATATGCCCCTCCTCCTGCCACACCTCGAGCCCCAAAAAGTAACGCATCAGCCCAATGTCCTTCATCTCGAACTCCATAGCAAGATCCTCCTTGCAACCACTAATCAGTCTTTGTGCCCCAATAATGAACAAGTCATCAACGTACAGCACAAGAATGAGCAGATCATCCCCTACAACAATGTAGTGTAGGTTCGGATCAGCATCACTCTTCGTGAAACCCATCTACTGCAAGTAAGTATCAATCCTCGAATACCAAGTTCTCGAAGCTTGCTTAAGTCCGTAGAGTGCTCGCCTCAACTGGCATACATGGGTCTCCTGCCCAAGTACCTCAAAGCCCTGTGTTTGCTCAACATACACCTCCTCCTCTATAACTTCGTTCAGAAATGCGGTCTTCACATCCATCTGATGGATCTGCCAACCCATGTTTGCAGCAATAGAAATAAGGGACCAGATATAAGTGTACCGAGCTATGGGAGCAAAGGTCTCATCACAGTCAACTCCCTTTATCTGTGAGAACCTTCTAGCCACAAACCTCACCTTGAACTTCTCAATGCTGCCATCCGCAACATTCTTGATCTTATAGAGCCACCTGGAAGTCACAACTGACTTGCCCTCAGGCCTAGGCACCACTTCCCAGACATTGTTCTTAATGATAGAGGCATACTCCTCCACCATAGCCTCTCTCCATACCTCCTCGCTGGCAGCCTCCTCATAGCTAGTAGGCTCAGAGTCAACAACGCTGGTAGCCTTAGCTACATAACTGCAAAACCGCTCAGGTGGCACACTCTCCCTATTCACCCTCTTCGAAGGACCAACAGACTCCGCTTCCTTCAAGGTGTCTTGAAGCCACGTGGGCCTCCTCTTATATGAAGAAGCTTCCCCATAGGGAACCTCATCCTCTGCCCCCCAGTCTAATGATCCTGAAGGTCTACCAACTGACCTTGGTGTATCTGTACCAACACCTGTCCTCGAAGAACGTGTACTGGCACTTGTGCCTATGTCAGTTGAAGTGCCATGTGAACTTTGTACCAGTGGACTCCCTAAAGAAGTGCCCGGTGAACTCGCCATCGGTGCCCCAGATGTCACTAACACTGAAGTACCTCCTATACCAGTCGATTCAGAACACGGAGGTCCTGCTTCCTGTACTTGACCTCCCTACTGAGGAGAAGTTTGTGACTCTCTCCCATTATACCCTTGTGATCTCTAATAGGCCCCTCCTCCTCGAACTTCACATCCCTCCTAATCACCACTCTCCATTTAGAAGGAATGAAGATCCAATAGGCCTTCGAAGTCTCGTTGTAACCCATAAAGATAACCTTCTTTGCCATGGGTTCTAGCTTCGTTCTTTGTTCCACGAGGATATAAGAATATGTGAGACATCCAAAGATACGAAGATGTCCCACATGAAGCTTCTCTCCAATGAAAGCCTCCTCCAGAGTAAAATTCCCCAATTCTCAGTGAGGACTCTTGTTCTGAAGATAAACAACAGTATTGCAGGCCTCAGCCCACAAAAACAAAGGCAACCCCTGATCATGAATCATCGCTCTAGCAGCCCCAATAATAGCTTTGTTCTTCCTTTCAGACACCCCATTGTGTTGGGGGTTTGAAGGAACCGTGAACTCTCTCCTAATGCCCTCTTGTGCACAGAAGTTAGAAAACCCACCATCGATGTACTCACCACCATTGTCTAACCTCAAGACCTGAATCTTTCTACCTGTTTGCTTTTCCACAAGAGCCTTGAACTCTTTAAAGCGACTGAAGACCTCGCCCTTGGTCTTCAGGAAATATATCCACGTCCTCCTAGAGTAGTCATCAATGAATATAACATAATACTCATAACCACCCAACGACACATGAGACATACGACCACTAACATCAGTATGAATCAAGTCTAGTATACCTGTAGATATGTTGTCGCTCGCTGGGAATGGTAACTTGGTGTACTTGCTCAAAGCACACCCTTTACATTCCTCATAATGCTCGACACTGAAATCAAGAACTCCAGTAGTCATCTCCCTTGGTACTCTCAAAGCTCCATGATGCATATGCGCCATCCTCCAGTGCCATAATTCGCACAAGTCTCTACTGTTGGTGGTACTAGTGTGAGTGCCACCAGATGTGCTACCCACCAATGCTCCTACCCACTGAAAACTGAACCTGTATAGTTTCCCAGAGCAGACTCTAATCACTTTGGCCGAAGTGATGGAAGCTCCCTTGGGATGCATCAATACCTTGTTAATCTAGGTTGTCATTGATGTCAATATGACATTATTGGAGATGGAAAATATTCTTGTGATACATGAACCTCATGAAAACCCTAGGTGAAAGACATTTACCCTAAGGTGTGAAATTATAACCCTAAGTAAAAAAACCCCAGGTCTACATTAATCTAATGTTGAAACCTCATGAAAACCCTAGGTGCAAGACATTAACCCTAAGGTGTGAAATTATAACCCTAAGTAAAAAAACCCAAGTCTATGTTAATCTAATGTTGAATTCCTCCTTTGCTTGTTAAAGAACCATAAGGCGAAACCCTAACCCTAAGTCTAGAAACCCTAACTCTATTATAAAAACCCTAGCATGATGTCTAAAACCTAGACCTTATCCTAGAAACCCTAAGTATTAATTCCCTAACATAATGAAACCTACCTTTATAATATAGAATCCTAAAACTCTAAAAAGCCATTCATTAAAAAAAAGGGGGGACCTCAAAACATTTCAATCTTCCATGTTCTACCATAATAATTTTATACATTAATAAAGCATTTATAATGCTCCTCCACGGCATGCAATAAGCTTTATAACATTAAACCATATTAAAAATTTGACGTTGGACTTTGGTCAATGCCATTCTCTTGGCATGTATTAAACTTTTATAACGCTCCACGCTATGCAATAAACTCTAAACATTAAAGCATATTAAAATGTATTAAATATTTGATGTTGGCCATTCTTCTGGCATGTCGGCTCTCCAAAACGTAACATTTCCAGATGCAATGAATTCATATATATTGGCAATAATGCCTCAACATTTGACCAGCGCATACAGTTCGGAATTTGGTGAACACAAATAAATATAAAGATTATACTTCTGCGGACCTGTGGGTGGAAGAAGAAAACACGACTTGGACTTCGAACTTGTGACAAATCATTTGCCTACCACAGAACTCGTGATGGACAGCTAGATAGTTCAGTGGATGATACATGAAGCTTGAACCAGTGCCAAAAAGCTCTGTCAGCACCTCAGTTGGTTTCCAGATTGCAGTCTTGGATAAGCAACAAGACTTGTCTGTGGTGAGCATCCACCAAACATCAGACCTACATCCTGTAGCTTACTCTTGTTGTGAATAAACTTGAAGACCTCGATCTGTGGGCAACTACCTTGAGGAGAGCTCGGTGCAACCTCAGTTTCAAGCTCAGGATTACATTCTTTTAGACAGACCTCAAACAGTGGCTCAGTTATCTCACAGATTCAGATTGGACAGTTGCTTGGTTATCTCACAGACTCTAGTGGCTCGGACTTCTAGTTGTGACTCAGACATACAGTGAACTGGCAGCATACCTAATATTGGACAGTCAAGATTGCTTTTGAAACTAATTGAGCATACATTAGTTGGAGAGTTGGGTGTTGGACAGTGACTAGAATTTGGAGCAGCCTTTAAACAACAATATTGAAGACCTTGAGAATTTGGATTGTTGAAGACACCTTTTAGAAGTTGGAGACTTTGATTGAAGCCTTGTGGAGTGACCTTGAAGAAGGATCCAGATTGAAGACCTGAAGGTTATCCTTGGATCAATTAAATACATTGTGCATTTCTTGATTGGGCTTTGGGTTTGAAGTACTTTTGAAGGAGCATTGTTTTGAATATCTTTTTGAGCACATTGACGACACCTTGGAGCATCTTGTGAAGACACTTTGAAACTGAACTTGGAAATATTATTGGAGATCATGATGCATCACTGATGTCATCATGAGGTGACTTGGAGAAATTGCTTGGGTACGATGAAGAGAAATGGTGACACCTTCTATATGACAAGGTTGTCATTGATGATGTAAAGTGGAAGACTACAGTGAAGTTGAAGATTGATAGGGCTCGGTGAAGAATATTTTGGGAGCCATGAGTTACTACCAAACATATCTTGATGAAGTATTGCAGTGGGTTGGAGCCCAAGAGGTTGGAGCCTCGAAAAGACAAGGATGGTGCCTTGGAGGATAGGGTTGGAGCCCTAGAGGATCGGTGTCCTCAAGAAAGCAGGTTAACGCTTGTACCAGAGAAGGGTTGGTTCCCTAGGGGTTGGAGCCTCTAAACGCAAGGTTAGTGCCTTGATAGGGTCGGTGCCCTAGAGGTTAGAGCCTCACAAAAGTCCAAGTTGGTGCTTGGCAACAAGTTGGAGCCTGGGAGATTGAAGATCAATGTCTTCATTTGGGGTTGGAGCCCTATATACGTTGTACTTGATTTATTGTCGAAAAGAAATTAATAAAAGCATTTATTCTTACTATTCATTTTGTGTTCTAAATATAAATGATCTAACTGGTAAAAGTAACAATTGAAAAGAAATAATGATTCAGCCCCCTCTCAGTATTTCCAACATACCTGCCCTCCTGAGAAAGTGACGTCAAACCCCTTCTCCTCCATAGCAAACACTGAAATCAAGTTTTTCTTCATCCCTGAAACATACAAAACATCCATGACCTTCAAAAGAGGCAAAGACTCCCTCTCAAAGGTCACAGTCCCCACACCAACAACTCTCACAGTGTGGTCATCTCCTAGTACAATCTCAATATCAAGTGCCCTCTCTGCAAGCTTTGAAAAGAACTTATGTGCACCTGTCATATGGCAAGAAGCCCCATTGTCTATGTACCACACATCAGATGATGTACTCCTACTAGATGTAGAAGTAATAAATGCAAAGTCCTGGTCAAACTGTGAAGCAAACTGCTCCACCTCTGCTAAAGCTACAATACCCTTCTTCCCCTTGTTCTTCCTCTCAGGACACGTAGCAGCATAGTGTCCCATCTTCTGACATGCCCAACATTTGACTTTGGACATATCCGTATCTTTCTTCTTCTTCTTCTCTTTTCCCTTAGCCCCATCTGATGAGGCCCCTTTCTTGGCCTTCCCTTTGTTCTTCCCCCTGGCTATCAAGGCTACATCCTCCTCATCTGCTATCTTCACCCCACCATTGTCAGTCTTCTGTATCTCATGCTACACACAATCATCCCAGAATCTGTCCCAATTGGGAAGATTCTCCCTAGAGGTAACAGCATCTCCAAAGACCTCCCAAGACTTAGGAAGTCCCGCTACAGCTATCCTGACTAACTCTGTGGGTGCAACTGCCTCACCAATAACAGTCAAATCATCACTTACCTGTTTGACCCTGCCAAGATAATGAACTACACTTTCAGCCTTTGTCATCCTAATGTTCTTCAATTGTTCTTTGAGTACCATCTTCCTGCTCTCATTGGTACTCTGATAGAGAGTGGTTAGAGTTGTCCACATCTGATATGCATATGTGTTTCCTCTCACCTGAGGAACCACATGATCCTTCAGACTATCCATCAAAATCCTTTTTTCCTTTGCATTATTTTTTGTGAATTCAGCAAGTTCATCTGCAGCAGAAGGAGGTACAACCACTTGCCTCACTATGTCCCAAACTGTTGCCTCCTCAAACACTGTCTGAATTTTGTCCTTCCAAACTGCATAAATGAATATCCCATCCAGTCTCTCCTCTATCCTTAAGAACATGGCCATGATTGCTGTCCAAAATTTACAAAACCAAGAAAATGGAGAAATGAACTTTCCAGCACACCTTGCTGTCCCAGAATATCAGTTTGTTGTCCAAACCACTGTTGTCCCAAACTACTATCTGTTGTTCAAACTGCGATTTTCAGCCTGTAGCTCTGATACCATGTTGAAATTTGATGACTAAAAAGTTTGCTGCAATCCCAACCCGGTTTTAATTTCACCTTATCACTCTCATTCAGTTAAATGCCCTTTCCCATAAACATACATTCAACATATAGAATTTTGGAAATGAAATTTTCAGATTAAAACACATGGGACTATCAACACATGCTGAAAATAAATATGGACATAAACAAACCAGTGAGACACATAAAAATACACACAGATTTTTGGTCAACTTAGACCCAGGCAAAACCCCTTCAATCTTCTCCAGAGAAAACCTGTTAGAGAGCTCTTCAAATTTATTTATCTTTCAAGTTCAGGTAAAATACATTTGCAGACAAAACAAAACAGCAAAATACAACATATCTCTTCAGCCCAAAACTCCTTGAGTACCGTGCCCACTTTGCCTCGATTTTTGTGCCCACTTGAAGCTGAAAATATGTATTGTAGAGATATGGACTGTACTGTACGGATTTCGTACAGATTTTTCAAAAACAAATCTCAAAAACTTATCTTGAACGGCGTGCAGCTCACAGTCTTAAATGTTGTTCGTATTGTACCTTCTGTTATCTTCTATGGCTTGATTTGAGTGCCCAACTTCGCCCAGAAATCACTCGTTCAGCTTATTGCAACAAATTTCTCCTTCAAAACTTTTCTCCACCTCTCAGCCTCCTTTCTCCAATCTACTCATGAAGAATGAATGTGGTCTCTTTTATTTTCCCCCTTTTGTTTCCCTAAATGACTTTTGGTCAACCCTAATATCTAATGGCTCAGATTCATTTAGATCAAGAGATGAGAATAAATGTGCATTTAGTTCTCACTTTCTATTATTTAACTCACCCATTAAATAGAGTACCCACATTGTACTTTATGTCTAAAGTCTCTTTTCGGTTTATAATTTAACATTGACTTACCACTTATAAAGTCACTTTCACTTTATAAAGTCACACTTAGGAAAAGAATTATTTTGACACTGATCCTTAGGTAGAGACTAACCCATGGGAAACCACTTGTCCAAGGTACATTAAAAATCAACAGAAAATTCAATCCCTCTAGATCGAGGGATTCCAGAGGCAAAGGAAGAAACAAGTATTTTTGCGCAGAGCATATCTCTAGCTAGACACAATAGTTTTGCAGCAGTTTGCAAGAGCAGAACTAGTGTCAAGAGGAAGAAGAGCACACGCTGAGGGAAAATTTTCCTCAGATAACTTCTAGTCTCAAGAAGTTTGCTTTCCCTTGTAGATCAGTGGTCGTTGTGAGTAGAATTTCTCACTCCATAAGGAAGTGTGGATAGCCTAGCAGTAGTTGAGCAGAAGGGACTAGGAGAATTTCGACATTTGTTTGAGATGGCCACTGCTAGACTACAAGATCAGGACAGGTTGGATGGTGCTTCCAACTATGTCATCTAGAAGGCAAGGATGTCCTTCCTTCTAGATGAATATGGCCTGAAGCCATTTATAGATGCAGTGGTAGTTATCCCCATGTATGCAGATCAGCTGAAGGAGTACAGAAAGGAGATTACGCGGGTAAAGAGGTTGATCATTGATGGTGTTCGGGATCACATTGTTTCACACATAGCTGGAAAAGGCACTGCCAAGGAAATGTGGGATGCACTTTCCACGTTGTACCAGGGCACTTTAAAGCAGTAGAAGATGTACTTATTGGAGAAGTTGAGATGCACCAGGATGCAGAAAGGGGAACACATAGACCCCTTCCTCACCAAGATTCAGGAGATTCGGGACCAACTTGCAGCTGTTGGGGCAGCACCTCAACCCACGGAGTTAGTGCGATTGGCACTCAACAGTGTCTCAGAGGAGTGGCAGGTATTTGTCCAAACTATCTTGGGCAGAGACACCTTGCCAAGGTGGGACAGGATGTGGGTTGATTTGCAGCAGGAGGATTTGAGATAGGACCTAGTGAAGAACTCCATCACTGGCAGCAGCAACGGATCACAGCAGGTGAAGGAGGAGGAAAATGTGGCCCTCACATTAAAGGGTCCCATTTAGGGATAGGGGGAAGTGAAGGAAGAAGAAGACCCTGTCAAAGGTCAAGTGCTTCAGATGTGGGGAACTTGGTCACTACAGCACCCAGTGTCCTCTCGGGAAGAAGGACAAAGAGGAGAAGCAGGACAGGCAGCATCAGCAAAGATCGATAGGTTGTCCTCCAAGCTGGAGGAAGACTTCGCCATGTTTGCTGACATACCCCTAGGAGTGAAGTGGGTTGACTTGGTGTTGT
Organism: Pinus tabuliformis; assembly: GCA_031772625.1. Taxonomy (NCBI): domain Eukaryota; kingdom Viridiplantae; phylum Streptophyta; class Pinopsida; order Pinales; family Pinaceae; genus Pinus; species Pinus tabuliformis. The sequence goes on along the minus strand of CM062820.1, from coordinate 1,588,745,818 downwards.
AGCCCTAGAGTGCTACAGATGGGCAGGATTCTTGAGGAGGTCCACCTCTTGAATCAATACCTTGCTACAAGAGCCCACAGTATTTTAGTAGCAGGATGGATCAATGGTAGTAGATGCAGTCAGATGCCAGAGTGACAGATGCAGAGTCTAGTTGCAGTCAAATGCTAGGGAGCGCAGTGCAGAATTTGCAGCAGTCTAAGAGGAACAGTGTAGAGTCAGCAGCAGTGCAGATGTCTCAATGACAACGCAGATACTAGCAGCAGTCAGAGACTCAAGGGACAGATGGATCATACTGATCATAGTTGATTCAGTATTTAGGATACTTTTCAGTTGCAGATGTTGCAGTGTCAGAACAACAGATTGAGAGGGAGTTACAGTGCAGATGCAGGGTTGGCAGTAGTTTTGCAGGGTCAGTAGTAGCACAGATGCAGCGTATATCAGAGTTGCACAGTAGTTGGTGGGCAACAGCAGCCAGACATCAGCAGCGTAACAAAAGATGATGCAGAGATAGGGTGTTGCTACAGAAAGCAGCAACACTAAAACACATTCTTCGCTAAGAGGGAGTGTTAGTTTTTGTAGCATCGGATGTGTTCTGGCCTTGAAATTTTGAGGAGAGGCTAGAATGCAAGAGATCTCCAAACCCAGAAATCATTTCTGGAAATTCCGCCTAGAAATGACTTAATTAGGTTATTAGTCAGTTTTTAAATATTTCCTAAGTCTAAATTTAGGGAATATGACTAATTAATCATGATTAATTAAGTTAAGGTGTGAATGTTCTAGAAACTCACATAGATCGACTTCAGTTAACCCTAGCCATCGATTAAGATCTAATCTTAGTCGTTGAAGTCTCAACAAAGGATTATAAGAAGAAGTCGATGGGGCTTGGATAAATCACTTGAGCAGTTCAATTTCATGAGTAGATCGATTTCTAGAGTAGCAGCAGTCACTTGTCGGAGAAAGATCCAATGAGATCGAAGTAGTGAAAGAGGGGCAGGGGCAGTGAAGCCAGAGGAAGGATTCCAGTTTCGGTGAGTGCATTTGTAGAGAGGCAAGTGAGCCACAATGAGGTTGACGCAGAGCAGCGTAGTAGCCTCTAGAGTCAATTTCGAATATGTTGGGGAATAACAGAGTTTCAGTGCAAAAAAAAAAAAAAAATGTTAAGAGTTGAACCGGCGATGGTGAAACCCTAGCTGCATCGAGGGCGGTGCTACTACCATGGCGGTCCTGACCCTGCCGCCTGACAATTGACGGTCTGGTTCTTCTGTCCACATGGCACCGGAAAGGCACCGTTAACCTCCCTCTCTTGCAGTTATTGCGGGCTCACTGTTACGATGGTCTACCCTTTCCTCCCGACAGTGTATTCAGTTCACTGGCGGTTCCAAGAACATGGAGGGAGCGGACAAACCAACGGACCCTCATTCCCATGAGGTCAATAGGACTTCACACCGCACCGTGTCAATCCCGGGTCATTCTGTTGCTTCTCAGCGACCGCTGTCATCCTCCTACCCTGCTCAAGGTCGACCATCTTCATCTGCGCCCCATCCCTCCACTGTTCACCTCGAAGACGTTCCTGGGCTGGACTGTCCCCCACTCTCCCCAGAGACCCTGAACCTGTTAGGTTCCTGCCTGCAAGCATCGCCATCCTTTGATGCGCCACTCCCACAGCTACCCCACGTCTCCGCTCTGCCTAGTTTTGCGCCCATCTTTGGTTCGCTACCTGATACCCTTCCTGCAAACCCTCATCCCCCTGGCGGTCCATCAAACCCTATTGCTCCTAACCCTAACCCTAGCACCCCCATTCGCTCCGGCTGCTTTAGCTCCCCTATCCCTACCCCCAAATCTACCCCCTCCACCCTGCAGACTATTAATCAAGGCATTCGCGGATTGCTAAAGGACTACCCGATGGCCAGGCACTCAGACAAACAAAAAAAGGGCAGGTGTCTTAGGGCTGGAGACAGAGACATCAAGCTCGCCCTGGGAGAGGACCTCACGATGGGAGAGGTGGACAATACTGCCAAGAAGGTTCTAGTTGGGCGCGTTCGTGGGAGGAATTACTTTGTTGAGCGGCTACGACTCTGGACTGAGGAAATCTGGGGCTCCCTCGTCAAAGATCTGCCCATAATGCATGTATTGCCAAGGGGATGGTTTGCCCTCTGATCCCACCGGGAGGAATACATGGACTGGATCCTCTCCAGGTTCTGGCACATAGAATTGGCGCCAGTATTGCTGAAGTGATGGGATCCTTTGTTCGATCCCGAGAGAGAACAGTTGGGAGCGGGTCCTATCTGGGTCTGGCTGCCGAGTCTTCCTCTGCAATACTGGACACCCACTATCTTCAAGCGAATTGGGAACGCCCTGGGTACCTACCTGGATCATGATCAATCCTTCGAATCGACTGGGATCATGACCATGGCCCGTATTCTAGTGGACTTGGATACTAGGGCCGGGTTGGAGGGGAAGATCACCCTGCTCTGGCGACATTTCGCTCGCAGACAAAACCTAGACTATGAAGGTGTGCCTTTTCCGTGCAGACTCTGCCACAAGGTCGGACACCTCTACAAAGACTGCCCCCTTCTCATGAACTCGACTTCAGGAGCTAAGGGTTCGATGCATAGACCATCTGAAGAGCCGATGGCGGACGTGCTACCCCCAGATCCAGATCGAATAATGGAAGATGCTGGGAACACCATACAGACATCCAGTGCCTCCTAGATGTCGCCTCCATCTCCTTTTAAGACCAGATCTAGATCTGCGGCGAAAGCCACTCTGATGCATAGACCATCTGAAGAGCCGATGGCGGACGTGCTACCCCCAGATCCAGATCGAACAATGGAAGATGCTGGGAACACCATACAGACATCCAGTGCCTCCTAGATGTCGCCTCCATCTCCTCCTAAGACCAGATCCAGATCTGCGGCGAAAGCCGCTCCTTCTTCAGGTACTTTCTCTGCTCCCTGCTCCTCTGTCTTGCATTTTAATCATTTCTCTGTCTCTGTGGTTTCATCTTCTCCCACCACTTGTTTAAACACTGCTCCCATTACTTGCTCAATTACTCCTCTACAACCTTTATTTGCCACTACCCGTCCGTCAATCACAAGCCTGAATGATTTCCCATTGCCATCTAATTACACCCCCTCGGGCCCTCATGCCTATAACCTCTGACCCCGCAAGCAAGCCACCCCCGATGCTCTGGGCCTGGGTTTATCCCTCGTATCTGTTGACCATAAGCCCACTAGGGGAGACCCTCCAAATTAGCCAAAGCAATTAAAATTGCAGGGGATGACGTTGCCCAGGGCCGTCAAAACACCATTGATTGGGTGCTTAGAGCAGCAGACACCCCAACCAAGGTCTCCCGATGAAATGGCTCTCCTTTAATTGCAGGGGCCTGGCCAGCCCCCAAAAAAAACTGGCCCTCAAGAGACTCTTGAGTTGTGATCCCTGTGACATAATCTTCCTTCAGGAAACTTTGGGGCCTTCAAATCAGATTGTAAAAGTCCTCCTGAGCATCATGCCTGGATGGCACTTTCAAGCCATGGATGCAGCTGGTCGATCTGGGGGACTCGCCCTTGGGATAAACCCTCGGACCATCAAGGTGATCGCCTCTTGGGGTGGTCTCGGTTTCATTGGTATGGATCTCTTCTCAGTTGCTATGGGTAAACAGATCCGTATAATCAATATATATGCCCCCTATCAAAATAGGTTGGACTTCTGGAAACTATTCCTGGACAACCCGATGATCAACTCCTCAACTATTATGGGGGGTGACCTTAACTTCTCCATTGGTCATGAAGAATCCTGGGGCCATCACTCACAACTTGATCCACTCTCAGATCAACTGAGCTCTCTACTGGATCAGCATGGACTCATTGATGTACCTATGAATAAGAAGATGCCCACCTGGCATAACAGAAGGATAGGTAGAGTTGCCTTAGGGAGAAGACTGGACCGATTCCTTATCCATGAAGACTTGTTGATGACTCTCACCAACTTCAGACAATGGGTGGGCTCTGGAGGTATATCTGATCACTCACCAATATATTTGGAATTGGCTGGCTCCACTGTCAAACCTCGAGCCCCTTACAAGTTCAACTTGTCCTGGCTTAAGGACCCTGACTACCTCAAGATGGTCACAGACTACTGGAAATCTCACCCCCTTACAACTGGGAGGTGGAAGGTTGTTGGCTTCTGCAATAACTTGCACCACCTCAAGCGACTCTCGATCGATTGGGCCAAACAGAAGAAAGCCAGGGAGGACCTTGCCATATCTGAATTAGAATCCCAAATAGCCAATCTAACGGATGAGCATGGCATAGGCTACAACTCTATTGAGTCAAAAGTACAGCTTGTTGAGATGGAAGCCCAGAGATCTAAGATCTTATTGGCCCGGGAAGAAACTTGGCGACTTAGAAGCAAGGCCATCTAGTTACAAGCGGGGGATGGCAACACTAAATTCTTCCACAAATTTGCAAACGGAAGGAAAGCTAGCAACACGATATGGCAGCTCCCCTCTGACCAAGGAATGTCGACAAACACTCATGCTCTGCTCTCACAGCTTGGCATTTCTCACTTCAAACAGTTGTTCAAAGCCCCTCCAGGTGCTACATTGCTTGATATTATTCGGATTGTTGGGCACTTCCCCAGATTCGTGGAACCTGATAGACTGGAGGACCTCATGAAACCTGTCTCCCTGGGGGAACTGGAGAGCACCCTGAAATGGTTCAAAAGAGATAGAAGCCCGGGTCTGGATGGTTGGCCTATGGAGTTCTACCTTACCTTCTTTGATATTCTTGGACCTGACCTTCTAGCGGTTGTGGAAGAATGTCATGACAGTGGTAGACTACATGAACCCATCAACTCCACTTTCATTGCCCTTATTCCCAAATTGGACTCTCCTCTTTCCTTTAACGACTTTCGTCCTATATCCCTCTGCAATTGCCTCTATAAAATCATTGCCAAGATTATAGCTAATCGAATCAAACCTATTCTATCGGAGCACATCTCCCCGGAACAGTTTGCCTTTTTACAAAATCAACAAATTCATGAGGCCATTGGTACGGCACAAGAGGCCATCCACTCCATCAAGTTGAAGAACCTTAAAGGAATGATGCTCAAAATTGACCTCTCAAAGGCTTTTGATAGGGTCAGCTGGCTATATCTCCGGATGTTACTCACCCACCTGGGTTTCCCTCCTACTTTTATCAGATGGATCATGTGTTGTATTACATCAATCTCCTTTGCTATATTAATCAACGGATCAGCCTCCCACACCTTCCAGGCCGAGAGGGGCCTCAGACAAGGATGCCCCCTTTCCCCCCTACTCTTCCTCTTGGTCATGGAAGGCCTTAGCAGAAGGATTGCAGCGGAGAAGGTGGTTGGGAATCTCAAGGGCCTAAAGATAACATATCAATGCTCTCTGTCTCATCTCCTTTTTGTGGATGACATCCTCATTTTCTTGGATGGTAGCATTCAGGACATTATTAACTTCACAGGGTCCCTGAGGCTTTTTAGCTTGGCCTCAGGGATGGAGTTTAACCAGGCTAAATCCACCATAACCTTGTCAAGATGTACACAACAGGAGACCAATCTGGCTCTCCAAAACTTCCCTTTTCAAATTCAAGCCCTTACGGATGGGTTGAAGTACCTGGGATTTAAGATAAAACCTGATGGTTACAAAATAGCAGACTGGACTTGGTTGATCACAAGGATTGAAAGAAGACTTAATCTATGGAGCCACAGGTTACTATCCAGGGCAGGAAGATTGGTGCTTATCAAATCCGTCCTCGAAGCCACATGGTTTACTGGATGTCCCTGGCCTGGATCCCACAAGGAATTATACAAAGGATTCAGAGAATATGCTGCAACTTCTTATGGAAAGGAAACAAAGAGGGGAAGCTATATGCTTGGGTCAAATGGAGCAGTATAGCTATCCCCAAAAAATGGGGTGGGTGGGGGTTAAAAAATTTATCTGCTTTCGCACAGGCTCTTGCAGTGAAATTGGGCTGGTTACTCCTGAAACAAAGAAGCCTGTGGACTGAAGTGATCACCTACAAATACATCTGGCCGATACCACTGCTGGATTGGTTAAGACTACCAACCTGGAACAGAAAGAGCATCTCGGTCATCTGGAGGGCAGTTTTGAATACTCTCCATACCATTAGAAAGGGTCTCACCTGGAGGATTGGCAACGGAGAGGATGCCCGTATTGGCATTGATCCATGGATAGGTTGTGGGAACACACATCTCCTTCCTCAAGCCCTGATAGAAAATCTGAATCAAAAATACATCTACTCTATAGCACATATAGGAGACCCCCATAATACATCAGTATATCAGCAAGCCTGGTTATCAGGATCTACTCTAGACATCCCTGATAGATGGCACTTGGAGTGGGGGACTTATTTGAGAGCCTTAACTGAATCACATGTTAGATTAAGGGATGAGCCGGATGAGCTGCTATGGGGACTAGCACAGAATGGGAAATATTCCCCTAAGGAGGGGTACATAATAATTCATGCAAGACACAAACCTGAAGCCTGCAAGAACTGGTGGCGGAACATCTGGAAGCTACAAGGCCCTCCTCGTTCGCGATTACTTATGTGGAACATTATCGAGGACAAAGTCCCGACTGGATCCAATCTTAGGAAACGGGCTTTCCCTGGACCTACTTGGTGTGTCCTCTACAAAAATGAGGAGGAATCCACCAACCATCTCTTCCTCGCTTGTCCGACAACTCAGAATGTCTGGGCACAAGTCCTACAGATCCTTAAGATAGCACATTCTTGGTCCGGGGAGGATGTGAATATGGCCTGGAATAACTGGTGGAACAATGCATCGAACCTGAAATCGAGGAACTTGCCACTGATAGTCTCCTGGCATATCTGGATATGCAGGAACAACAATATTTTTCAAGGGAAACAAATTATTTGGGCTCTGATCATCCCAAAGATATGCACGAGTTACCTAGAGATCCCGGAGGAGACACAGCATACCCGGATAAGGCACATCACCCCTGAGGTCATTGATAGAAGGATTCCCTGGGCATACTTCGATGGCGCTGCCCAAGATCTGGGCTGTGGTGGAGGCATCATCTTATACATATCTAAATCACATTATTTCCATATCAATCTGGGGTTGGGAAATGGCACCAACAATTATGCGGAACTCATAACCCTTCGACATCTGTTACACTTCGCTACATCCAAAAACTGCAGACACCTACAGATCTTTAGGTACTCAAAGATAGTCATAAACTGGTTCAATTGCACAACTACATGCCATGCATTCTCACTCAGAACAATACTGGATGATGTTTTATTTATAAAAGCTCAATTTGATTTTGTTTCTTGCACTCATATATATAGGGAACGCAATGCAGCCGCGGACAGGTTATCGAAAGAGGCAACGAATCACCCTGGAGGAGAATGGTTGATCAGAGAGCACACACAGGCACAGGTTTATCAGTACTACCAAAGACCGTATATAGACCATGTAACGACCCATCTATAAATACAAAGAACGCAAGCATAATAGCAGGTATACGGTACATGCATATGATAGCTACATATGCATGTGTCGCACACACCGCACTAGTATTTTATACTAAATTGATTATAAGTGCTAAATACCATGACCCTTCTTGGAAAAGAAGTTCTACTCATTCATCAATATTGCGTAATGTATGGTTAGATCAAAGAGGACTATATATATAAATTATATGCTCCAGAATATTGATAAAATTATATTTGGAAGAGCTTGAGAGTTCTGAGGTTCTGGGCACGGGGGAACAGTCAGCTTCTGTTGAGAAGCTTACTGGATTAAGCAGCTAGGCTCTGCTCAGTCTGGCTGGGAGGATTCAGACTCTCGGTAACTAGAGCAGTGTAGCCGGAGGCATCTTCAACTGCAGGAGTACAGGTAGGTACCTCAACAAGTTTCGTTAATTGATTTTGTCAGGTTTCTGTTGAAATGTTACAGGTTCATGCTTTAAATCACTTACTGTCTTCTTTGCATCTGTTTATTGGTTCTTACATATGGTATCAGAGGGTTGTTCAAACCCTTTCGACCTCATAGGCCCTGCGTTGTGGTTTGTGTAAGCTTCACTTCATCGTAACAGTAGAGAAAACCTTGGCATTACTCTGAATGAAAACCCGAGAATCTGTCCATAGCCGTAACCTTAGAGCGGCTCCAATTCGCTTGTATTCCATTCACAGCGTCGGTAACCTGGACGTGGGGGGGCCGTGGCGGCCGTGGGAATGGATCACACGCCCTATTATATTATGACGATTCTTTGCGTCTTCTACTGGCTGTAATCTCTGCCACGGAGGTCGTCTTTCAGGACCAAGGCTGAAAAACGATATGGCGGTCAGCTTTCAGACGAAGCCCTGATTCTTGGTCCACTCGAATGCACACTTCATACCCTAACTCTATTGTTTTTGCCTCTGATACCATATGTAAGAACCAATAAACAGATGCAAAGAAGACAGTAAGGGATTTAAAGCATAAACCTGTAACATTTCAACAGAAACCTGACAAAATCAATTAACGGAACTTGTTGAGGTACCTACCTGTACTCCTGCAGTTGAAGATGCCTCCGGCTACGCTGCTCCAGTTACCGAGAGACCAAATCCTCCCAGCCAGACTGCGCAGAGCCTGGCTACTCAATCCAGTAAGCTTCTCAACAGAAGTTGACCGTTCCCCCATGCCCAGAACCTCAGAACTCTCAACCTCTTCCAATGGTTGATTCCCTTCCCTTCTGAATTCTTCCTTCTGGTTTTTCGTCCCCCCCGCTCAACCCATGACCTGCGGTTTTTATCCTCTGGTTTGGCGGTGGCCGCCCTCCCACCTGCAGCCACCGCTCACCCTGCTGATGCCACGCCTGCGCCTACGTATCCCCTCCTGGTCTCGTTTCAGGTTGTGATGAATACGCCTTTATGTTTTGAACCATATGATATTTATTAATTGTTCTTTTAATATGACCATTGCATTACGCCTTTATGTTTTAAACCATATGATATTTATTATTTGTTCTTTTAACATGACCATTACAATTGTATATATACGTACCATTAGAACATTATAATGTTATATATATTTTTAACATAACACATTGTTTTATTTATATTTGTTTTAATATAACATTTATAAACTTTATACTTGGATCTTTTTTTAATTAATTATTTATATTAATATTTAACCTTTATTTTATTAATTTATTAATATAATTTTATCAATATTCTGGAGCATATAATATATATATATAGTCCTCTTTGATCTAACAATACATTACGCAATATTGATGAATGAGTAGAACTTCTTTTCCAATAAGGGTCATGGTATTTAGCACTTATAATCAATTTAGTATAAAATACTAGTGCGGTGTATGTGACACATGCATATGTAGCTATCATATGCATGTACCGTATACCTACTATTATGCTTGCGTTCTTTGTATTTATAGATGGGTCGTTACAGACCAACTTTTACAGAGGGCAGATGAGCCCTAGTTCCAGCCATATATTGTTAATATTATTGCACAGATATACGGATATGTAAATATATATGTAATTGAACTTCTATCAGCACACCTGAGTAGGTGAATTTTGAAAATTTTGATACAGTTTCTGCAACTTATTTCTGCTGACCATGGTCAACTTACTGCATATGCCAAGGGCATTTACAACATGTAATTTTCTTGATAATGAAAATTGCGATTTTTCTTTCCGGGAAAAAAAATAGAGTTTCAGTGCTAGAGGCTGGGCAGAGGTTCCAAAGACCAAGAGAGACTTTTTCCCAGGCAGTCGCAGACCAGACGGCTTGAGGAGAAGCCTATTCGAGCTGAGTGCAGAAGTGGTTGCGCTAGGGTGACGCAGTAGCTATGCAGAGCCAGTTTGGATGACTCAATTTAAGCTGAAGTCAGAGCCTAGATTTGCCTATGGAGTGAGGAAATTCCTCACTAGATTTTTCTTGCCAATTTTTCTCTGTAGGATTGTCAGTTTTGGCATCTAGTTGTGTTGAAGAAAGTGTAACTAGGTTTAGTCTTCATAATGACATGATCTTTGTATTTGATGTAATAAAAGGAAATAAAATATTTTTGTAATATTGCTACATGGGTTTCATGAGCAAGAAGTATCACTAGGTAAAAGACTTCTTCTTGATGTCTTTTAGGATTTATTTTATATGTCAAAGAGTCATGTCATGTGCATAAAAACTCTTCATGAGTTTATGTAAATATGTACAAGTCTTCATGTTGTCTAACAACCCTCCAAGACCAAGATCAATGCCTCAAGATCGGCCTATCGAAATCTGCAAGTAAAACTTCAAGGAAATCTAAATGTCGGCTCCAAAACAGTGTTGTGAAAATCGCGATTTTATCGTTTTATCGTGATTTTTTCGATAAAACGATTTTATCGCGATTTTTATACGAGTTTATCGCAGGTAATGTTTTTGCACGATTTTTATGAAGTTATCGCGATAATTTGAAATTATCGCGATAAATTCGAATTTATCGTGATAACAATCGAAATTATCGTGGGGGTCTCCAGCAGCGAGGTTTTATAATTGTTTTTTTTTATGAAATCATTTGCACAGTCGGGGCAGCGAGGTTTTATAAGGGATGCTAAATGTTCGAAATGCAATTTTTTTTTAAAGAAACAAATAATTTTTGAGTGGGGCAGCTTAATGATCAAGTCTAGGCCCTAGTATTGATATGCTATTCATGGTAATGTTAAATTCTTAAAGTAAAAGTGACATTCTCCTTAATCTTCATTTTCATCCTTTTACTTAAATTTTTAACATTACCATGAAATGACTCAGGATGTTTGAGGGTGGTTCCGGCATCATTGGATTTCATATGGAGAAAGTAGAATTTTAGATTTCATTCAAAATGCAGCAAACTTATCAGTTTTTCAGGATTTTAGGATTGGGAGATTGTAATGTTTCCAGGTGACACCACCTGCCTGGGCTACCCCTGCCACCAGTAGAGGATGTGGTCTACCTCCTATAGCTCCTACTTCTAGTTCTTCAGCTTCTAGAGCATAGCAGACTCCACTGCCAACTCCCCTAGCACCAGCATCTACATCCAGAGGGAAAGGGAAAGTTGTGGCATTTTCTCGCAAGAGGGGCAGAGGAAATCAATAGGATTAGACTTTAGTTATTTTCTTCATTTTATTGTATATGACATTATGACATGATGAGATACATTATTATATTTTTTGTTGATATTTTGAGGCTGAGTTGGGACTCAGGAGTCGGGACTTACTATTCAAGACATGATTCAATGTTATGTGTGATTTTAGCACTAGAAATGATATTAAACATAAACATCTTATATATTAGTTCTTTTATCATATTTATGTGTCAATGTATTTATTTTATGTTGTAGATGGTTTAGATATTAAAAAAAATGAATATTTTTGTACCAAACAATTTTTTCCCGATTTTTTCCGATTATTTCCCAATAATTACGATTTTTTCCGATTTTTTCCTCGCACCGATATTATCCCGATAACGATTAATGCAACATTGCTCCAAAATGAAGTAAATATATAGTGATATGTTGGCTTGAAACAATAGTCACGTCGGTTCATGAACATATGTCAGCTCATTATAGAGGTTGATCACTATAAATACCCATGAGGGGTCAACGAAAATGACAGAGAAATTTTTGGATGTCTTTGATGAGCCGCAGTAAAGGAGCAACCACAGTCAATGGAGGAAGAGGAGCCGCAGTGAAGGAGCAGCCGCAGTCAAGGGAGTTGCAGTCAAGAAGAGCCGCAGTAAGGGTTTTGACTGCACCTCGTTTGGGCTTTAGGTGCAGTCATAAACTCGGATGCCTAAGGAGCAGACAGATCTCGCATTCCCTTCTGAGATCTCGTGGATATGAGGAACAGATTCACATTGCACTAGGGCAAGACACAAGGGTTTACCTACACCTCGGATTGGTAGACAGACTACAAGAGGACAACGAATGTATCACTGTGTATCTACATAGGTAAACAGAGGTACTGTCTTGGCATCATAATAAATAATATTCGGTCTCCTAGCAGCCTCAACGTATATATGTATATACTTGTATTTCAGTGCTCTTACAACAGTAATCATTATAGACGTAGTCAATGTTGAAGTTTCTTAAGTCTAATAGTTAGAAATCATCCATGCACTTTAATGATTTATTCCTACCTACTTGTTCTGTTAATTAACAAGTTATTTACCATGTAAATACTGAAAATAAATACAAGTGCATGCTCAACACTTTACAGATCATCAACTGAAGGAAACAGAAACAAGCACACAAATGGCACCGTTATTTTGGACTAATGTCCGCGGGAAAACCCAATGCGGGAAAACCGGTGCAGCTATCTGAGGGTTTTATTATTAAGCAGCTCTTTTCTGAGTACACTGGGTGCCAAACTAGCTAAACCAACAGAGATAAAAAAAAATTGGCAGCAATACCTTTCTTCGGAAACAGGTATTTGGAAAGCCTGCTCCACGAAATCCCTCTCCAACACAATCTGAAGCTCAACGTCAGCCCTGCTGGCCTCTGCGTCAACCTGAAACCCTCTGCGTCAGCCTACTGAGGCTCTGCGCAGCCTCTTTGGCTCTCTGCGTCACTCCTGCAGCCTTTGCGTGGATGACGCATGCCCTTCTGGGTCTGCGCAGTCTCTGCTGCTTCTGCATGGCTCGCTCTGGCTCTGCGTCTGCCTCTCTCTGCTTCTCTGTTGGTCTCTCGGCACTGTCCCTACCTCTTTGCCTTGTACTCACTATCCCTCCCTGCAACTGATCACTGATTCTATCTCTCTTAGCAAACCCTGCTCTAGATAATAGAATGACTGATCCCTCTGGTGTATTCTCTAAGTGACCCTCAAGCCTCCTCTTATACTTTTCTCGTTAACAAATCAACAGCCGAGATTAAGTCCCTAATCAACGACTAAGATTAGATCTAGCTTGATCCATGTCTTTTGGACCATTCTAACACAGTTTTATATTAATTCACATTAATATTTTAATTTCCCTAAGTTTAGACTTAGGGACTCCATTAAAAATATTAATTATTTTAATATCTCCCTAATTGTTTAGAATCTGCCCAAACCCTTTCTGGGTATTGGAGATCTCATGTGCCCTAACCTCTCAACCAAATTTCGTGGCTAGAGCACATCTGATGCTACCCCAAATCAACAGTCAAATGATTAATAAGAGAAGGATACAATGATACAATCTCGGCATTGCTACATTAGGTCTCAGAACAAGGACGTCTTAGTCTCAGTGAAGGATAGATACAGTCCTTATGACTATCACAGTCTCGGTGCTAATGACGAGGAGCAGTATCTTCGTAATGAGAGGAAGCAATACCATAACCTTAGCATAGTTAGAAGAAGCAGTCTCATCAATGGAATAAGGACTATCTTAGTACATGATAATGAAGGAAAAGACTTTATCATGGCACAAGTACAGTCAGGATCCTATCCCAAGTTATGACCTCAAATTTGAAGATCATGAGCTTAATCTAGTCAAGAGATCTCAATGACATGATGAAGAAGCAATCAGCGAAGATCTCAGTGATGCAACAGTAATAGCTTGAATGGTGCAGCAATGAGGATGATCTCAACTATGAAAGAAAGGAGGATTGATATCTTGGTCTTGGAGAGGCAGAGTGTGTCAAGGGTCATGGTCTTGGTATTCGTCAATGGAATCTCTATAAGAAGAATTTATGCATGGGTTTCCTCTCCAAGAGGGAGAGATTTTGGCCGTGGCATATAGCCAACCATTTGTGTTCTTGTCTCTTTTTGTTTGATAGCAGTTTGATGAAGTTAACTTACACATGCTAATAATGAAGTAAACAATCAAGCTAAGATGAAGTTGCATTAACACTTCATAAATTGTTATCGAGTATTGAAGAATCACCCTAAATATGCAAGCCCCAGATTCTTCAACAAGTTATACTCGAATTATTTTGTTGTTGCACCGGTTTTCCCAAGTTGGGTTTTTCCGAGGACATTGGTCCAAAAATAACTGTCATTTTATGTGTGTGTGCTAGCATTTCTTCCAACGTTTATTTCTTCCATAGTTTTATTTGTGTAGGTTGCAGTGTGATTGATTCAGTATTTGTTGTAGCAAACAGTAGATAAATTGTTAAAAAATTAATTTAACAATTAGGAGAATTATTTCCAGTCGCTGCAAGGATTAGGGTTTCTGAATTTTCACATGCCTATCACATGGGTTCCAGGGTACCTAAATGGTCTGGATTGGAAATTTCTGCAAAATATGCCACAATTCAAGGGTGATCCATCCACAGCAATGGACCACATAGCAATACTTATGAAGGATGCTTCAGAATTTAATGTGGCCCATCTAGACAACGTCATGGAGTTGTTTATTGTTTCTAATGAATACAAGCACTGAGGTTGGCTCGACTCGTGTGAGCCTGAAATCATTTCATCGTTTATTCAGTTGCTCAAAAAATTCATAGAGCCTAGTCCTTGAAAAGGAGAAATCGGAAGTTGTTGGGCCGCAATTTGATTATGCCCCCATTTAGGATACTGACAAAGAAGACGAGGTTGAGGTTAGTTTTCCCTTTATCCTAGGCATTACTTGCAATGACATATCCATCAACACCCTTGAGAAGGAGAGTTATTATTTTCCCTTGAATGAAGAGGGACAGTTGGAAGTAATTGATTCTCCTTTTAATGAAAACCCAATCTTTGTTGCTTATAATGAGGAAAGCAATGAGGCTCCAACCTACACACCTTATGATTATATACTCAAATCACTTGAGCCTTTAGATTATAATTTTGGGGAAGGAAAAACCATTGAATATGACACTTCACCCTTCCCTTTTCCTTTCCCTCTTGTTCATCATCTTGAGTCTTCCTCAAGTGATTCCCTCGTCCCTTTTGGTATGACCTCGAGTGACCATGACCCTTTTCCCCCTTCTGAATATGCTATCAAGGAAGAACCCTTCATTGAATATACTTTATCCCCTTTGACTCATCCTTGGGATTATGATCACTCTGCGACCTTCCCTCCCCAATGGGACCATTGTGAAAATTCCTAGACTCAAAGGAACCCCTACTGCAACAAATTTGAATATACTTCACCTACTTGATTTTTAAATTACATTCATCAAGTTATTCTTCTGAATACAGAAGTGAATTACTTCCGCAACCTTAAATATTTGATCTCATGAAACAGAAAACAGAGCAAAGAACAAGATACATAGGACACACTTATTTTTGGACACAACAGTCCCTGAAAAAACCCAATGCGGGAAAACTGGTGCAGCAATTCTGAGGGTTTATTGTTATGCAGGAGAAATATCTCAATACAAATCTAGGATGCTCATCTAGCAATCCTCTACAGAGAAAATACTAGCGGAAAATCTGAGTGAGTTTTACCTCACTTCACTAGGAAAAATTATGATTGATCCGGCACAAGTCTGGCTGAGCCCCAATTATTTTTGTACTGGCCCTGCGTAGGCTCTACGTCAGCCTTGTGTCAGCTTCTCTGCCCTCTGCATCAGCTCTCCCAGTTGTTCCGGCAATTCTGGATTTTGAGTGACAGGCAGCTTTTCTACGTTAGCTCTCCCAGCTACTGCACTGCCTCTGCGTCAGCTCTCCCGGTTGTTCCAGCAATTCCCGACAATTCTGGCAGTTTCGGTTGTTCCAGCAATTCCCGACAGTTCCAGCAGTTTCAGTTGTTCTGGCAATTCTGGATTCTGCGTGACAAGCAGCTTTTCTGCGTCAACTCTCCCGGCTACAGCGTTGCCTCTTTGCAAGCTCTCTCCGCCTCTCTGTTCTATATTTTCCAGAAAGTCCTCCCGGATTCTCTGCCCCTCAGCTGCAAGATCTCCCCAATCGATTTTCCTCCTGAGAACTTCTCACCTCAGAAAATCGATTTCCTCAATATCTCTGTGTGTGTTTCCAAATGAACCCCAAGCCTCTATTTTATACTTTTCCTGTTGAGTCTTCAATGGTCGAGATTAAGTCTCTAATCAACGGCTAAGATTAAAACATGACTTGATCCACCTTCTAGGTCATTCTCACCCATATTTTGATTAATGCCCATTAATATTTTAATTTTCCTAAGTTTAGACTTAGGAACCCCATTTTAAATATTAATTATTTTTATAAAATACAATCAGGGTGGAATTTCACCAAACGGTTTCTGGGTTTTATAGAACTCATGTGCCTTAGCCTCTCCACCAATTTTCAAGGCTAGAGCACTTCCGATGCTACCAAAAACTAACAACCATCACCACGAGCAACCTATTTGTTGCACTCCTCGTGTCCCTCACCCTTCGTTCCCCTCTCATCACGACCTTGTGACATCTATAAAGCATAATATTATAAGCAATGATTGTGATAAGGAGTTCTGGAGAGTGATCTTCCATTCCATCATTGTGTACTTAAAGGAAAATTTGAATAAAGTTGTCATTAATGGCATCATAGTTGAATTGTTGAAACAAACCCTAGATATTGTGCAAACCCTAGGAGACCTAAACCCTAACTACTTGACTAGACCCTAGGTGCACGTGTATATTAATGAAATTCTAGATGCACTTGCCATAATGAAGCGCTAGCAATGATGTCATTATGATATCATGTTTTCATTGTTGAAGCTAGCCATGTCAGTCATTAATGATGGCAAGCCAATAACTTTCCCTTATATGCATTGCCCAAGCTTTGTTGGAGATGCCCTAAGAAAGAAGTTACCTTGTTGAAGATGCCCATGAAGACATATTGAAAAGGCACCCTAGCCTTGTTGAATGATGCTCATAATTCCCATGTGATGAAGCCCTAATCTAGTAACCCTAGATGTATGAATATGTCAAAGAAACCCTAGTCCTTGTATGCAATCCTAATGCATGAAGATCACATGCACTAGCATGTCAAAATAGTGAAAAAATTCTAATCCACTTGATGCTCTAATTCCATAAAAGAAATTCTTTAATAGGGTTGTTATGAAAAAATATGCATATGATGAAAGAAAAATTAAATTTCCATCATTAGAGGTCATATCTTGAAGGGAATACTATATCAGCTTATAGAGGAGGTCATAAGCTTTCCAATGAGTACTCACTTGCCTCCTAATTCCTTACCGTTGAAGAGAAATCAATTTTTCAAATTTGCATATGTCAAAAAATTTCAAACTATGCAAAGCCGACTTGAGTAGGCTCATAACCCTTGGCAAAGCGATGTGTCCCTTCAAAATACCGAAAAACCACTATAAATATAAACCTAAATTCGTCCATTCCAGCTCAGATTTTTCGGTGGAGACAAGACAAGAGGTAGATAAGCAGCTGCAGCCTAGAAAATGAAGGAAGACAAGTTTGTTGAGTTATTCTTGGGTTAAATAGTCTCCCACAATAGTTGTCGTGGTTGAAGTTGTCGTAGTTGCCGTGGTCGAAGCCTTCGTACTTGGCATGGTTGAAGTTGTTGTAGTTGTCGTGGCCGCAGCTGTCATAGTTGAAGTTGTCGTGGTTGAAGCTACCATGGTCGAAGTTGTCGCAGCTGCCGTAGTTGTCGTGGTCGAAGTTGTCGCAACTGTCGTAGTTGTCGTGGTTGAAGTTGTTGTAGTTGTCGTGGTCGAAGTTGTCGTAGTTGTCGTGGTCGAAGCTGCCGTAGTTGTCGTTGTTAAAGTTGCCGTGGTCAAAGTTGTCATAGTTGTTGTGGTCAAAGTGTTGATTTATTAGGATTGGACAAATAGAGCTTGTTGAAGTCTTCTCTTGAGAACAAAATAGGGAAGAGTTGGAGAACTTTGTGAAGCAGCATATTGAAGATTTGTGGAGATCATTGAAGACCATGATGCATTGAAGCCATCATGAGGTGACCTTGAAGAAGTTTTGTTTGGGTAACATGAAGAGTTGTGGAGACACCTTCTGAGAAGACAAAGTTGTCATTGATGAGCTAAGTGCTTTGGAGATCAAGGGCATTGTTGAAGGTGAAGATTATTGTCAGGGCTGGTTGCAAAAGATATTGGGAGCCTTGAAGAACTATTAAACTTATCTTGACGAATTGAAGTCGTGGGTTGGAGCCCTAGAGGATCGGAGTCCTCAAGAAACCAAGTAAGAGCCTGAACCAGATATAGGGTTCACCCCCCCTCCCAGTATTTCCAACAAGAAAATCCCTACACTTTTAGATCGACCTATTCTCCTTCTCTTAGGGCTTCCTTTTACAGCAAATAGAGATCATGTTTTCCCACCTCCCACCCACTTCACCCTCTCTGTGATTGTGTCCACATTCACTTTGGGTTTTGTTTCATGAGTAATGATACTGGCAGGCATATTTATAGTGACATGATGATATATTGGTTGCATTGTCTTTATGATTACACTTAATATTGCTCTAACTATATGCATGTAGAGTAGGATGCATTGCATACTAATTTTGCATTAGAAGTAACATCATCTGATATTTCTCATAATAGATTAGTTGCATTTAGATTAAAGCTTTCATTTTTTATTTTTCTGTTGATTTTATGGCTTAATACTAAGCATGGGTGATCATAAGACACCGTGAAAAACATGATGCCCTGTGGGTTCAATCATTGATATGTGCAGGTAACAAGTCTATAGTAACCAAAAGATTGTTGGAGTTCTCGTTACCTCCCGTTCGAGTAGCTTCGTCCACTTCTTCGAGAGATCACGTCCCAGTTGGAGCCAGATGTTACTCACCATTTTATGGGTGATATCCCTAGGAGAAAAAAAAATCTCCAAGATGGTCCTCAGTCGGTAGCCAACAGCCCCTTGCAGCCACCAACTAGCTCGTTGTTCCATTTCTCCCCCATCTAAGCCAGCCATGTGGTTTCTTACCAATCTACCATGATTGTATGTTTGAAGGTGGGCCTCCCGAACCTAAAGGTATGCCTTGTTATTTGGTAATAGAGTATTATAGTTTGCTTATCATGGACATTCCTAGGCATGGATTAATGGAGGGAATCAGCGAAAAGAATGGGCTAGGTATGTGCTCTTGTCCCCTAAACCCCTTTTTGGATGGTAACCTTGGATTCTAGTCTCGTGGGATCTCTTTTACTAACCCTTTCGCTTTAGGGATGGTACTTCATGGGAAAACTTGATTTTGGTTGCGTGGTCCCCCTCCCTCATCCACATATATTGCCCCTTTTCCACACATTATAACCCCGTTCATCATTTCTCCCACCTGGCCCCACATTCCTCCGCTAGGTCCACATAGGGTTAGCTTTCCCCTTCCCCTTGCCCACACCTTGGGTCAGGCCTGGAATGATGCCCCAAAGGTTGATGAAAAGAAAAGAAAAAGCATAATTTGCCACATTCAACAGGAAAATGTACCACAAAATGCAAAAGATGGTCGGGACAAACACATTTAGCACGTGGGCAAAAGCCAATACATGAGCTCTACCCCATCATCATGGCCATCACCCTGGTTCCTACAGGCCCTAGATGAGCCTCCTTTATCATTTAGGAACCCATGATTGTCCCAACCCCTGGTGGGCAATGAACCGCCCTACCTTAAAAGGGGTATCCATTGCTATATCTCACACATCATGCTCTTACCCCTTGAGCCCTGAGCAGTTAATTAAAGAAAAATCATAAAAGGAAAAAGGAAAATAAAGAAGGGTGGAAAAATCAAGTCGGGGCACTTCATGTACCACGATTGCTCCCTCCTATACATTATATACCCAAGTGTGGGCTTCCCTTTTTCTAGCTACCCTTGTACCCCAGCATGTGGCCCAGGGCTGCCCCTTTTCATTTCCTATTCCATTCATCTCTTTACCACATGCTCGGGTAAAGAGAAGTAGAAACCACTTAATAGGATACTTGGTTAAACCCATTTGGAGTTTGGAGACATTAGCACATGCCAAAGCCCATTATGGAAGGGCATGCCATTATGAAGTTCCCACCTATTGTCCATGATTTGTAAGCAATTTTACTCGATTTCCCTTGATGACTTGTTGTACTAGAAGGCTAGGGGATACATTGGATGTTATGCAGGATTGTAGATGGTCTCCATCTTGGGTTCGGTCTTCCTATATGAGGTCCTAACCCTCCAGAGGGTTACATTGGCACATGTAGGGTGTGTTGAGAGTTAAGTTGCACGAAATGCCAAAACTGGTATATTTAGAAACGTCACCTCCAAAAAATGGAAACGTCGATCAAAACATTAGTTGAAACGTCATACATGTATATATAAAATATATATATATATATATATAAGTGAATAACACATTATCTTTGCAAGAAAAAAGGGAATAAGACTCATAGATGACAATTTAGAAGGAAAAACAAGACTATATTAACTCTCATAGATGATTACATGATGGTTGAGTTTCGGCCAAGTTTAGAAGTTTCGGGTACGAGGACGACCCGAAACACCAAGTTCCTAGAAGTTTCATGCAACATAGGTTGAGAGCCATGGGTCTCCATAGTAGTAGACAGCACTCCATGGATCCACAAAGATGTTCAAAGATTGATCGAGATTCACCTATTGGACGAGGAAGATGCACCTGGTTCACCTTTGCCCAACCAACCCCACAGTTGTACCATGCACTTGCCAGATGACCTAGGACTTGTATGTTGTTGTGGCACTACGTACACCATCATCGGAGCCCTTACATGTGGTCTACATGCATCTTCGACTTACTTGGAGACCCATCAGATCGCTTGTATGCCCTCACAGCCATTGGGAGCACCACAGGTTTATTACGTGGAGAACAAGGGGCCAACCCTTTATCCATTACTTTTGGAAGTCCAACTCATCATTTTGACACTTATGGACTTCATCAAGCCTCTTAGAGAGCCCAACGACATGCATTATTTATCATTCGACCTCTTGGGAAGCTTGTTATTTTAGTTATGAGCTAGTTTGGTGGGCTTGTCACCAATAGATAGTTATTTGCACATTATTTTAGTTATAGGGCTAATGTACGCTCAAATTAGGTAATTCAAACTCCTGAGTCCTAATGAGTGTATAAATAGGAGAGACATGAATTCATTTGTATCATCACTTTGGATTGGATCATTCTTCTCTCTTGAGAATTTCACACTTTTTCTTGGAGGATGAATTGGAGCATGGATGAATTTTGATGTTTGGATTGGAGTATTTTATCTTGGAGCTTCTTTATTGTCAAATTCTTGATGATTGGATGTGTTCTATTACATGTAATTGCACAAATTTAATGTTATTCTTGTTTTACTTTTGTCATATGCATTGAATGGGATTTTCGCTATACTAGGGCTAATTGTTGCATTGCATAATTGCAAAATTGTGGAATTATTGTTTCTATATAGCATCTCTCAATGTATGGGCCATGTATGTTGAATGAAATCTCCTAGGGATAATTCTACCAGTGAATTTATCTTGATAAGCCATCTCTTTTTGCAAAGCGAAGTATAAAAGCTTTGAGGTCACTTCTTCTTGCCCTAAAGGCCAAGCGAAGTAGTCCTTAAGGCCTCCTTGACTGAAATACGAAGTCCTTTCTCATCATTCTCCTAGACTCCATTCTCCCCAAGGGATTAGGCATTGGTCTACCAATAGGTGATCACTCAAAGAACATTTTTCTCCACCTCTTCCCTTTCTCTTCTAGGTCTAGCCAAGTTGGGTCACCTATGGCATCATTTTCCTGATGAAATAGCCATAGAAAAAGTTCAATTTCCTAGCCTCTACTACACTGGTGTTTCCTCAAGGCCTCCTCCAAATTTGAAGCCATTCCGAAAATGGAGTTGTGAGATAATGCAAGCCCTAGCCTGAGATCAAACTTTGCCCTGGTATTCCTTAGGCTAGCACCTCATAGGATCAATTTGACACCTTTAATTGGAAATCCTTGCTTTGATCCTTTCCCCTTCCTTATCTAGGTTAAGAACATCATTAGTTGCTAGATTCTCTCTCCTTAACCTAGGTTGGGTCCACTTGTTCCCGTCTGGTCCCATACCTTTGAAAAGTCAATTCTTCAAGAACAATTCGGGAAGTCAAGTTCAATAAGGATTTTAGGATTGGGAAACTCCTTTAGAAGGCATATTTCCCTAACCTAACCCTCAAACCCTCACCTCCTTATCCTAGAAATCTTTGTACCTTGCTTGAAGAGTGAGTAATCTCCATCCTTAACCTCCTTCTAGGAAGAGGATCATTAAGGTCACTTCACATCTGTTAGTTGATTCATCCTTCGCAAGTGACTTTCTATATACAAGGTCTCCTCCCATCGGTGAAAGTTTGTAAAGTGCAGGGAGTCTTAGCTAAGGTGACAGTGGGCAAAGCCTCCATTATTGCCCTTGGACCTAGTAGTAGCCCTTCAAGGATCCCCTTTTAGGACCCCTGCCAGTTTGAGCAGTAACAGTTCTTATGGGCCCTAGATGAGCTTACCCTATTATAGCTACCGTTGTACCATGGCACGTGGCTTGGAGCTTTTCCCCTAATCTCCACTCCATTTCATCATTATATCACATACCACCTACCACTTGATGGATGTACCATGGACATGTCACCCCCTTTAAAGGTTGAAACCACCTAATAGGGTCCTTGGTTAAACCCCTTATTGAGCTTGGAGACATTCGAACATGCCAAAGCCCACTATGGAAGGGCATGCCACTATGAAGTGTCCACTTGATTCCATGATTTGTAAACTCTTTTACTTGATTATTCTAACAATTTGTTGTATTGGAGGGCAAGGGGACGCATTGGATCTTATGCAGGATTGCAGGTGGGTCTCCATTTGGGTTTGGTCTCCCTATATGGGGTCCAAGCCCTCTAGAGGGCCACATTAGCACCTGTAGGGTGAGCGTAGAGAGCCATGGGCCTCCACCATAGCAGAGAACATTTCATGGATTCCCAGTATCATTCAGTGATTGCTCGTGTTTCACATTTTTGGATGAGGATGATGCACCTTGATCACCATGCCCAACCGGCTTCATATTTGTACCACACACTTGGTAGAATTTCCAGGGTCCAGATGAGGATGTGTCTCACTGCAGGAGAAAAAGGAAGGGCTTATGTAATCATCCTAACCCTTAGAGATGGTTTCCAGGCATCATTGATCCACTTGGAGACCCATGAGGATGTCATTGTGCCCCCACACCCACTTGGGGACACCACATGTGACATGCTTGGATACCAAGGGGCCAACCCCTTTTTCACTATGTTTGGAGCCTATTCTCACACATTGGCACACTTTGGACTCCATTAGGCCTTCTCAATGGCCCAACGACTCATCATGTTTACTATTTTTCCCTCTTGAGAGGCTTATTTTTCTATTTTGAGCTATCTTGGTGGGCTTGTCACCAAGGAATGTTATTGTTGCACATTATTTTATTATTTGGGGCTCAATTAGGCCAATTAGGCTATTCGAACTCCCTTATGGATTGTATAAATTGATGAGAGGCTCATTTATTCCTCTCATCACCACTTGGATTGGATTAGTATCTCTTGAGAGATTTAGCACTTTCAGTTGGGGTGAAATTTTTGGAGTTTCTTGATGCACTATGATGTTTGGATTTTTGTTATTGTCTTTGGAGCTTCTTTCTAATGCAAAGTTGATGAATGGATATACTCTCTCACTGATGTAAGTGAACCTTTAATTTTATTCTCGTTACTTACTTGTCAATGCATGTATATTGTTATCATGATTCTTCTATGGGTTAATGTAATGCAAAATTCTTATGGGACCTTGAATAAGTGATTTAATGCATGTGTTGCTCATTGAGGGATTGGGTAAATGTTCCTAGAGGCACCTATTAGGTTGAAAGACCTAGAAACTTCATCTCTTTGGCAAATTTGAAGTATAAATCTCTAATTACCTAGTTGCAGCCCTTGAATAGGCTAGCGAAGGTTAATTAGGGCTCCTTAGCTCACAAAATTCCTTGATCTAGGTGTATCTTGACTCCATTAAGCCCCCTAAGCAAGGCACTAATCCTCGCATCCTCTTGGTAAACAAATTTATCTTTCTTTTTTCACTCTTCCCAATTATAGGCCTAACCCTAGAGGGTCACCTAGGGCATAAATTGAATTCCATTGTAGCCATCCAAACACCCTGATTTTCGGTCCACTATTGCACTATGATTTTCTCTAGAGGTCCTCCAAGTTTGAGGAAAATCTGACAATGGAATCCTAAGATATAGCAAGCCCTACCCATAAGACCAATTCTTTCCCTAGGTTGATTTGGATTAGTGTCTTCTCCCCTAATTAGGTCAAGCCCCTCCCTGGTGGATCAACTCCATACCCTTGACCTAGTTTGGGTCCACTTGGGTTCTTTGTGGACCCACAACTCAAATTCCTCAAGGATTATAATCCATTTCTTCACAAGGATCCTTAAGCCTAGGAAGCCCCTTGTCAAGGCATATCCTCCAACCCTAGGTCTAGGTATCCTCATAGCCCTTCTTAGAGAGCCAATCACCTTGCTTTCAAAGCAAGCAAGCCAATTACTTGAGCCTCTCTTGTGAATAGGCTTTAGGAATCACTCATCATCCCATCATTGACCTATTCATCCTTGTGATTCCTCTCATACTGGGACTCCTCCCATCGGTGAAAGTCCATAAAGAGCAGGGAGCTTTAGCTGAGGTGACAGTGGGCTATTGCTCCATTGTTGCCCCTTGACCTAGTAGTTTCTCTATAGGATCCCCTCCTAGGACCCCCGCTAGTTTGAGCGGTAACAGGCCTCAAATACATGTTCGTGAATCTATATAAAAAGGAACTTTACTTCTTCATAAATATGTAAGTGGATTTCGACCAGAGAAAAAGGTTGCATCCTAAGAAGTCTAAGGTTCTGGAATTAAATTCGCACCTGAAGTATCTGCAAGGGTTTATGGGCAAATTTCTTATTGGGGATTAGGGTTTCGCTTTGTATGTTTTCTTTGCAAGTGAGCAAAAACTATTTCCAATGTAACAAACTAAATTTATATAAAAATAAACACAAATAATGTAAAAGACAACAAATAAGATTAATGATTAATTAGTTAGCAATTAATGAAAAGGTATGTCCCTAAGGGCATAACCGTTAGTGAGGGTACTTACCTGGCTATATATATAGGACCCTCATTCTCATTTGTACTCATCCTACATCAATTCTTTATATAATATACAATTTACAATTACTATCCTACGATTGATGTCTTTGTCTACGAAGTATTTTAATATTTCTACTGCATATACGACTTTTGGTCATTCCATTGGTATCAGAACTTCGTTTGATCCGGCCTTTGGCCATCACCTTGTCGTCAACTGTGTTGTCGTCGTGATTCTAGTGTTTCACTACTAGTTTTGGAGTTTCTCCAGCTTGTTGTTAGGGCTTTGGCCATTAAAAAAATAAAATAAAAAGGAAAAGAGGTTATATTAAAAAACAAAAATAACTAAAAAAAGAGGAGTATATATACTAAACAAAAATCAATATATACATAAAAAAAGGAGAAAAAAATTAATATATAAAAGAACAAAAAAGCATTTATTAAGTAATTAAAATATATATATATATATATATATATATATATATATATATATATATAAATCGAGAAAAAAAAACAGACGCTACTCTAAATCTGTCGTCGGAGCCACCAATCAATAGAGCCACAGGCGACGTCCCCTGTGGCAACGTCCATCGCCATCCACCACCACTCCATTCGAACTACTAAAATCGTCGCTGCCTTTTGCTGCCCAAGCCGCGAACGACTACCAAAGTCGTCAACTGTTGTTGCGCTTACAACCTACAACAACAACTCCTGCCGCCTCCACGCGAGCAACCATTGTCGTCAACTAAATTTCCAACCAACAATCCGACGAGTCATTGTGGCCTCCTCCGAGAGCTCTCCATCGCGATTGTCTAGCCACCATTTCGTCGTTTTCCTCACTCTCGCACAAGCAGCCGACAATGCCCCCGCTACTAACTCACACAACCTATCGGTGCAACCCCATTCTGTTGCGACTGTCCGCTCAGACTGGAGTGTTATCGTCGTGTTGTTGCGTCTACCCCGACGTTTTGACAAAATATCTTTTTCTGCCCCGACTCCAGTGCTGCCATCACCATACTAATTTCCCAGCTGTCGTTTACTCCTCCACCCAACCATTACGCTGCATTCCAGTTCATCACTGAACCCATACCTTGACCACACCAATCTAGGCTGCTTGTTGATGTTAATGCACAAACCGTTGACCCTTGAAAACGCTACGTAAATCGGGTCCAAATGGATACCTCCGATTTGGATACATCGTGGTTTTCATAATCACAATTTCGAATTGGTCTAAGGTTGAGTTAAAATTAATTAAAACATATTAAATATAAACTATATTATAAAAAAAAAATAATAATAATATTAATATTAATAATTAATTAAACTATTTAATTGAAAAATATATATGTATTATTATAAAAATTAATAAATTAATAAATAAATTTTTAAAAAAAATATTCAAAAAAAAAGGGTTTATATTAAGAAAGACAAAAAAAAGGCAATTACATAATACCTAAAGTCATCTCGACAAAACAAAATGGGATCAATCATTGAAAAAAAAATGATGGAGCTCAATTCTAAAATGATGAAGAAAGGTTTTCCTATGATGGTCTTTCAGTTACAGATCACGGAGTAATTACATTAAAAGGAAGTATCCAAGTAAAAGAAGTTAATGTCGCCATTAGCCCAAGCAACGATAAAAAATATATCAACATCATCTTGGCAAATCAGCTATTAATTCCAGAGCTAAGCATTGGTGTAAAGAAAAATATTTATGACCAAAAAGAGTATAAATTAGTGATCTACAAGTGACAATAGGTCATTATGAGTACATATCTCAATTTGATGTTGTAAGGACGGATAAAAAGGCTGACATCATACTTGGTCAACCCTGGTTTAAGGATTTGGATACATTCATGTTAAACATAAAGAAACAAGTTTTGATGTTTCCTCATAAAGGGAAGATGGTCATATTTCAAGACATAACAAGTAAATCAAAATCATTAAAATCTTTATTAGAAGACCTTAAGGATATCTCTAACTTGATGTTTCAAGATAATGGAAAAACTATATCATAGAAGAAAAAAGAGCTTGAAGAAGTCATCTGCAACAAAGACAAAGAAATTTCACGCCTCAAAGATCACCAAGAAAAACTACTCGAACAAGTCAAGAAAGCTAAAGCATCAAAGAAGGAACTCAAGGAGCGTTTATTAGAACAAGAAGAAGAAAATTTACGTTTAAAGAGCCTTAACCAAACATTAGTAGAACAAATCAAGTGTTTAAAAGACGAGAAGAATGAAGGCCAAAATAAAGTTGACTCAGAGAATGAGGAATGTTTACGTCTCAAAAATCATAATCAAAATCTGCTCAAACAGATTAAAAAACTTAAGGATGAATAGAAATCATTGACGTATAGGTTCAAAGAACTTGTCGCAAAGGAAGCATGAAAATCTCCAGATGTAACAGTCCAAATTGAAGAAACAAACATCAATACCACTAATCTCGCAATTCAGGGAAATCCAAACCCTATTGAAGTAAAAACGTACTCAGAGATTGTCGTTCAAATAGAGGACACCCCAAATAAGGATTCAATAGTTAAGTCAACAACAACAATGCCTGATGGAAATCAGGAAACTGCCATAAAAACGTTTAAGGAAGTTCAAACAAGAAAAATTCCTTATTTACATCCGAATCACAAGAGTAGACACCTTAATAAATCTACAAATCTATATCCCGCAGAACATAAGCAAACTTATGTTCCGAAGAATATTGAAATAAGCTCAATCCAGTCATACGATAACTATTCACCACACATCTCCAAGGGTCAGAAGATTTCCTAGAAGATTAATCTAGGATGGTCTGATCTGTTTTCAGTACAACAATTTGTCTATCGCTCAGAACATCATATCGTCACATATCAACAAACATTAAGGTTCAGAAATGAGAAAATATTCTGAACAACGGAAGAGATCTAATCCGTCATCAGTAAGCTTTGAGGACAAAGCTTTGTGAAGGGGAAGGCAATGTAACAAACTAAATTTATATAAAAATAAACACAAATAATGTAAAATAAAACAAATAAGATTAATGATTAATTAGTTAGCAATTAATGAAAAGGTATGTCCCTAAGGACATAACCGTTAGTGAAAGGTGTTAAAATTGGCAACTAGGGCCAAACTCCATGTGGGTCTTCTTATTCATGGTAGATGATATTTTTCTTGGATTCCTCTCGTCGAGAGGTGTAGGATTGATCTAAAGATCATCCGATTCCGACATGTATTCATGGAGATATGAATTTATTTGTGTTATGTGACAATTCGTCAAGGTCGGCCAGCAACCAAATTACCCCCACTTGTCCTCCACATTTTATTATAAATAGAGGTGGCCTTCAAGTCATTTAGACACACACACTCTTGTGATCTCTCTCTTCATTCTGTTTTGGGTTTTGATGAAGGAGAGATCTAGAGGGAGTGCCCTAGGCTCTACACTGCCCTAATGAAGAAGCCCTAACGCAGTCATGGAGGAGTCTTACAAGCAGCCATGAAAGAGTCTAATACGTTGGCCTAATGATGCCCTAATCCGCAATAAAGGGAAGTCTAATATGCAGTCATGAAGGAGGGATCTTAACGCTGCCAAGGAGAGATCCTAACGTTGCCATGGAGAGCCCTAATTCCAGTCAAGGAGAAGCCCTAAACGTGGAGGTGAAAGGGTTTTCTAAAGAGACCTATGCTGCCCTAAAGGAGGCTCTCCTACGCAGTCTTAGGAGAGGCTTTAACATCCTAATCTCAACCCTAAAGGAGCAGCAAAGTATTAGCCCCAATAGGTTACTCAAAGCCGCAATCAATGAGGGTTTATACACTGTCATGAGTTGGTGTTCTATCATGCCCTAGATGTTGTCAAGGAAGAGATTTATATGTTGTCCAAGGAAGGGATCTAATTCGCAATCAAGAGGCACTAATACGCAGACTAATCTAGGAGCCCTAATCCGTAGATTGATGAGGCTCCTATCTGCCCTAGCCGCAGTCCAATAAGGAGGTTCCATCCTTTACCAATCAAGGAGTTTACGCTGCATTCAGGTGTGCCCTCATCCGTTGTCAAAGTAGGGCTAGTGCTGCCCTTGTCACAGTCCTAAAGGAGGACATCTTGGCTGCAGCAAATAAAGGAGGAATGCTTTAATTGAAGGAGCCCTTATCTACGTATGAAAGGACCCTTAGATGCTACAACTAAACCACAACAAGGGTAATTACATTACAGCAGAGGATCTGCGATATTGTCACATTGTTGTAGGTGGTAGCATAATTGTTTGGGCATGTTAGTATTGTTCCTAAGGTCAATTTAAAGAGAAGAAGAATATGCAGTAAGGAGGCACTTGTGATTGTTGTTTGTACGCTGACTGGATCACTGTGTGAAGGGACAAGCACAATGAATATGCTGCCTGAACACTGTGTGTTAGGCCGCAGGCCATAACATCACAGTCAATTTCGTATGGATATTTGAGGGCTCAAACAGTTAGCATTATGTATGGATTTGTAGTGTATAATACTGTTGAATTAGAGGGTTGTATGATGCTACTGCAATATGAGGTTGACAGAGCTATTGTCATAACGAAGGATGGCAGCATAGATTAGGAGAATCTATCCTAGGTGAACTAAAGCCCTTGAAGGGCTTAGTTATCTATCAGCTTGGAAGCATGATGCAGCATGGTGGTTGATGCAACATTGTTGATGCAGCACACTATTGGGTGCAACATGGTGATGGAATCACCTTGGAGAATCAGTTGAAGTATGAGGATTGATAAGTGTGACTTCACCCAAGTTCAGAACTACAGTCCATCTGCAGCCTCATTATGTTATCTTCATGGTGAAGATCTCTGCTCTTATTTTGATAAGTCAAAGTGTTGACTTCTAATGTATATGTATTATCTCTCTCTCTGTTGAACTATTGAAGAATATAAAAAGAATTGATCAAGAGTTTCCCCACATTGGGGTTTATCCCTGACTGGTGCCACCTCTTGTGTCCTCTTGTCTTGGCTTGTTTTCTACGATTTATGTTTATGTTCTATCTGGATTTTACTATCATGCTAAATGTGATTGCTAGTCTGGAATTGATATTGAGCTAATATGAAAATTGAAGTAAACTTGCTCTAAGCATAGAACATACCTAAAATTAACAAAAGGGTGCTTACCTAGCTATATATATAGGACCCTCATTCTCATTTGTACTCATCCTACATCAATTTTTTATATAATATACAATTTACAATTACTATCCTACGATGGATGTCTTTGTCTACGTAGTATTTTAATATTTCCGCTGCGTATACGACTTTTGGTCGTTACAAGGGCTAATAAATTCCTTTTACAATGGATTACATGCCCAAAATGGGTCTTCAAACTTTGACATTGACTCTATGAACTTTATGACTTGATGACCAAACCTAATAGCTCACAATGGGATCTTTATCTTAAAAATAAACTTCTTTATCATGACACCAATGATTCAAGTATTACAAAAATAATTTTATTTTTCTTCTTTACATCAACTACATAAAATCATAATTACACGTCATTATGAAGACCTAACCTAGTTACACTTTTCAACACTCCCTCTTAGCTAGGGAGGTATTCATAATCCATACGAGGTACTTGGTCATTCTCAATCTGAAGAATTTTCATAACAAGAGTGGGATTGGTAACCCATCTGTATAGCATCATATCATCCAGCATTGTCACATAGCAAGACCTTGATTAACTGTTCTATCTCTCCATAAGATTAGAGCACAATGTTGGCAAGACCAATGATGTATAGACACCCTCATCATAGTCTCTCTCGAAACATACCCTACCCGGGTTCTCTCAGTGTATGTTTGTTGAGATTTGTAGCTTGGGAGGTATTCCAAGCCCTAGGGTTCGGGGTTTGGAGGGCAAAGCACTTCAAGAGTCACTTGTGGGCTTGAACCCAAGGCTAGGGTTTTGCACCAATCAATGTTTGGGCCAAAATCGTGACGAAATTTGGAAATGTGATGATTGGAGATGATAGAGGACGTTGAGATGAATCCAACGCAATGAAACTCATTGAAATTCGAGTTGTCTATGTGGAGATATTAATTTTTGAAGTTAATGTGTGGGTTTGGTCAAGGTCGGCTAGGCGCTTAAGAGACCTTGTGACAAGTTATCAAGCCCACACATGTGACTTGATGGAGCCCTGGTATTGTGTATAAATATAAGGTGGAGGGGAGTCATTCAACACATCCAAGAAGCATCTTTCAGAGTCTAAACATCAAGAAAGGTAGCACAAGTGCAGGCAGCTCGAGTGTGGGTAGCGCGAGTGCAGGAACGCGCAAGTGCAGGAACATGCGAGTGCAGTGTTGAAGAATCTAGGGCATCTAGGTTATAATGAGACTCTTCTAAAGATGATAACTATTTGTGAAGCACTTTTTAATTTTTCTTATTAACACAATCTTCTCATATTATTATTAGTGTGTGATCTCTTTCTTCATCAAACAGTTACCAAAAACAAAAGAGACAAGAACATAAGATGTTGGCTCTCAGCTAGGGAAAAACCTCTCTCTCCTAGAGAGGAAAACCCTTCTGCAAATTCCTCTTATTGAAAATTCAATTGACAAATGTGAAACCCTAGACCCTTGACCAGTAGATCCTCCATGCACAAGACAGTCTTTCTTTTGACACTTCCTTTTTGTCCTTCAATCAACGTCTCCTTCTATGTTGCACCTTGATCTCTTTTCTTCGCACTTCTTCTGGCAACTGATGGTATTTTCCTTTGTTCCTTTTCCGGCAATTGCAGAAACCCAAGGTCTCCTTAGAGACCTCTTCTTTGGTGACTTCCTTTCCTTCGCTTCGCAATCTCTTTTCTTCCTGATACTTGGACTAGATGATGAGCCTATTCTTGTGGTGTATCTCTAAGTTTAGAGGTTGATCCTCTTAACCCTAGTGCAGATCAGTTTTCCTTGCACGTGTGGTTGATCTAGGGATTGAGATAGGCCAAAACACTTGCTCCCTTACTTTGCTAGATGTGGGGCCTCCTTCACTTGAGATGGAGGCCTATTTGAAGTCACTTCTTAGCCCAATTGAACTTTACAATGTTGCTGCCCTTGTGGATCTGATGTGACTGCAGAACTGTCCTCCTTTCTTCGCACGTGTGACAGAATTAGGCTCTAAAGCAGCCCTCCCAAACTCGGTTTCTTTTTCCTCTTCTTCGCTACCCTTGAATCACCTCAGTTCTCCTTTTTCGCACCTCTTTTTCGTCCTTCCTTCTTTGCTGATTTCAAAGATGATTGATACTCCTTTGGTGAGGTCGAACTGCCCTATATATAGGAGTTTGTCCCTTCAATCAGGCCGACTTGAGCCAGTGAGGCCGACTTGACTTTATGTGCACCAAAGATTCCTTCTTTTAGGCGACTTGAAGAGGAGACTTGTCTTTGCTTTGGATGATCACTTTTGACATCTTTCTTTGACTCTAATACATAGGTTTACATAGTGTAACATGCCCACATGGGTCTTCAATAATTACATTGACTCTTTGACTTTCCTAGAAGCACTTAAACATGTGCTTGACCTATTAAATGGGCAAGAAACCCATTTTTGATAATGACAAAAATAATAATTCTTTTCTTTCACAAGTACAAAGATCAAATTACATTTATGAAAGACTGAACCTAGTTACACTTTCTTCAACACTCCCTCTTAACTAGGGAGGTATTCATAAATCATTTTATAAGGTGTTTAGACATTTTCAATCTGAAGAATTCACATAAGAGAATCGGATTGACAATCCATCTGTTATAGTGTCATTGTAACCAACATTGTTTCCACAGCAAGGCCATGACTAACAGTTCTATCTCTCATTAGATCAGAGCACAATGTTGGCGAGACCAATGACTATAGACACCTTCATCATTGTCTCTCAAGCTACATATCCACCGGGTGTTCACTGAGTATGACCTTCTAGGACTATTCTTGTCTTGGGTTCCCAGCCCTCAAAGAATATCGGTCCTCTTGCCTACTCTTCCCTTGGATGCCCTACACATCCTGCATCGGATGCTAGATGATTACCCAATCCTCCATTCTTGCTTCTCAAATGAAGACAAGAATATTGTGTCTATCTCTCCCTCTCAACTAGGGAAGATATGCCCATTCCTATAAAGGAATGTACCAAAGTTCCTTCTGACCAGGAACTTGCCCAAGCTCCCTCTTAATTAGGGACTTGTCAGAGCTCCCTTTTCAACTTGGGACTCTCTTTATTCATCAGCAACTTCTTCTTGTGGGTCCTTCAGCTGCTTGATCACTTTCTTTCATTGATGTTTTGAAATTCATTTGAGATTTTTCCTTGTAGGGCATCAGCCATCGATCACTTTCCTTCTTAGTTCATCATGTCCTTCCTTTCTTTATGGAAATTGGCCTTCTTGATACATATCTAATACCTTCATCATATAGCTACTTCTTTCTCATCATGCTTCTTTCCAGAATTTCCACCCTCCACATGAATGCTAGTTCTACTTTATACTTACAACTCTTGTTCCAGTAGCCCTGCATGACCCCATCCAGATATTACTCAAGAAAAATCAAATATAACATTAAGTCAAACAGTACCTTTTGAGATGGCTCTTCATCATGACATCTTGTTGGCTTGAATACTCAGTATCCTGCGTTTTCACATCTCCAAGGCCTTTCCAGGTGTCAAGGGTCCTTTGATCTTTTCCTTCCTTCGTCAGAATTCTCGTTCCTTCTTCGAGGAGTTGTCTTTAACAAATCTGTCGGATGTTGAATCCTAGTGTCCATGGTGTCCTGCTCTCTTTTCCCACATGCTTCTTTATAGGTTCTCTTGTCAATCACCTCATACTTCATATGAGGTTATTTCTCATGTTACCCTTTTTCAGTGTGTGAACCATTCTTTCATGCATATCTTAATGAAAGAGATCTTATCTTATTCTTGACCATGCTTCCTGAGCAATTCCCCATTCTTACAAATGATGACATGACTCTAACGGAAATCATAGATGCATACATAACTCATCTTAGTTCTTTCCTTGATCATCTCAGCTTCCTTTGACAGCTTCCTAGAGTGAGATTACTTCAATCTCCTTTGCTTTGTTGAATCTTCCATACCTACATATAATCCTTTCTTGAATCCCCATAAGTGGAATTCTTATCGAGACATCTGTTTTTCCCTGAAATCTTGAATCCCCATAAGTGGAATTCTTATCGAGACATCTGTTTTCCCTTGAAAGTCATGAATCCTCTATTGAATATTTCATCGGAGGATCCTTGCAGTCCTCATCCTGTAAATACTCCTTTCTGCTAATGATAGTGACCTCCTAAGATGATTCTTCTTGATCATGATCATTCCTTTATGCATTGATGAGGTTATCCAATGGCTACATCCTTCCTATATTGAATATCTTTATCTAAGCTATCTCTAAATAATGCTCCTATTTTCCAGAAGATGCCATTCTCATAAATAATGCATTCTATCCTACTGCAACATGCTCCTATGATACCCAAAACTTTAAAGAATACTTATGTGAAGAAGTTAATCTCACTCATAGTAGAGATCCGGAGGGTCCTTCTTTTTCTTCTTCTCTTCTTCTTTCACTTCTTGGGTAATGTGGGCTTCTTCTCGTTTCCTCTTATTGTTGTCCTTCTTGAACTTAGGACAATCCCTCTTATAGTGCCCATACTCTTGACAGCCAAAGCATTGGACTTTGGACATATCTCTTTTACCCTTTCTTTGTGGACCAAACTTGCCAATTTTTCCTTTTCTCTTGGCCATAGCAGCAAATGCTTACTCCTTTGATCCCACATCATCTTTGGCTTTGAGTCTAGTCTCTTCAATTTTGCATAGAGACCAAAGTTCATTCAACAAGGTAGCTTCCTTCTTGGCATATATACTTGATGTGAAGTTGCCCCATTCCTAGGGTAATGCATTGAGCACCATAGTTGTCATTTCTCTATCTGACATAACTTCTCCTAGTCCTTGCCGCTGGTCTCTCATCTCAAAGACCTTCATGAAGTAGGGAGTTATTCCTTCTTCCTTGGATATCTTCATTTTGTATAGTTCATTACGCAGCGATATCACTTCTCCAGTTGTACTCACTGAGAATAGCTCCACCATCTTATCATAGATTTCTTTAGATGTTCCAAGTTTGGAAACATAAGGAATGAGAGGATCCTTAATAGATTCTATCAGAATCCTTTGAGCCCTTGTTTCATCCTTATTATATTTTGTTGGGGCTTGAGCTTGTTCCTTAGCAGAAACAGTGACACTCCCCTTGACGTAGTCCAGAAGTTCATTTTCTTTGAGAAGTAGATCAGTCCTCTTTTTCCATGCAAGGAAATTAGCAGTCCCAACCAATTTGTTGCTTTCCTTGCAAAAAGACATTTTGATATTTTCAGAAGAGGACATAAAAATACTTACTTGAGAGTGTTAGTGATGAGGAGATCTTGTTGCTTCCTTGAAGAATGAAGTCTCAGCTTCTTAAATCTTGGAGTTCTTCAAGATGCTTCCTACAAGGTGCCTTGTGAGAGATTTGCTTAGTGATGAAAACTTCTCACTATGTAGATATGGAGATCTTCAATGATGAGCCTGGATCTGAGTACCTTCTATTGTGGCACAGAGTGTCCAGGCACCGCAACAACGCTCAGAGTAAGGGTTGTCACTCTAATCCTTACTCACTACGTTTAGACTCTCTCCTAGACAAGTCAAGGGGAGTAGTCCCTAGGGGTAAATGAATGAAGGAAACATGTGGAACACGGGCTCTAAGAGACTTCAGGTTGAATAGCTTAATGAAAATGAGACGAGTGCTAATTAACTGAGATGAATAAGACACAGCCACAAGATAGAAATGATTTTTAGACCAGTGCCTTAGATGTTCAATTAACCACGGACCTACTTGAAGAAACACAATCAAGCTATTCAGGAGAAACAATGATCTTAACATGCAAAATAGTATAGCATTAAATTCCGAAAGATCTAAAT
The DNA here is from genome assembly GCA_031772625.1 of Pinus tabuliformis. Lineage (NCBI taxonomy): Eukaryota > Viridiplantae > Streptophyta > Pinopsida > Pinales > Pinaceae > Pinus > Pinus tabuliformis. The sequence continues at coordinate 1,588,709,925 of CM062820.1, read as the reverse complement.
ATCATGAAGAACCATGAAATTCAAATGCTAAGCAATTCACAATCCTAGAATTTAAACGAATTTTCTTTAGTGACCCAAATCTAGAAAAACTTGTCATTCTCCTCTATTCAATCTTGGAGACGATTTTAAAAAAAATATCTAAGTGTGTTTTGACTATAGAAAAATAAAAATGTCAAGACCACAAAATTTTCCCTTTAAATTTTTCCCCTAACACAAAAAGGGCACCAAGAAGGAGCTTTAGATTAAAATTTTAATTATTCCTTACACAAACTTTTTAATGTGCCAAGTTTTATGAAGCAAATTTAGTGTGGTAAATGATCATCAATTAAATTTTTTAATGTGACAAAAATAAAAAAATCAAAGGGGTTTAGTAACTTAAATTTTCAATGGGCCAAAGGCCACATAAAAATTTAAACTTTCAATACACAAAATTCCCTTTTAATTTAATTTCTTTTAAAAAACAAATCAAGGTCACATTAATGAAAATGGAAAATGGAAAATGAAATTAAAAAAAATATATATATTTTTTGGTTTTCGAGAAAAATCAAAATGTCATAACAAATATCAAAAATGAAAAAAGAAAAGCAAAATTAAAATGAAATTCTAAATAAATAAATAAATCAAAAATCAAAATTTTTTGTTTTTAGATTTCTTTTTAAGCAACAAAAAAAAACTATCAAAGCAAACTAAATAACATAAAATCGAATTTGGAAAACCCTAAGAAACTAAAACCTAAAGTAAAATAAAACAAGAAAAACAAAGGAAATCGAAAGCTATGTTTATGTTTGCCTGCAAGTCAACAGATGAAGAGAAAACAGCAACGGCAAGGCTGGAGCGAGGGTTTATTGCAGGTCTGCAAGGATGTGTTTTGCTTGCAGGGAAGAAAGGCAGCACGGAGGGACAAGGATAAGTTATGAAAGAGCTTGCGCAGCCGGCAGGAGGGGAGGCAAAGAAAGGGCGAGGAGAATGGCAGCGTGAGTAAGGATCTTGGACGCAGGTGGAGCGACAGCGGAAGGGGAGCAGGGTTTGAAGGAGGAAAACACAGATCTACGAGGACATGGAGCTGGAAAGGAGAGGGGTTTTGCAGGTTCGAGAGGAAGCTAGCCAAGGAAGAGAAGGGGTGCAGGGAAAGAGAAGCCGCGGAGGAAAAATGAATATGTAGAGGGAAGAAACCCCTAAAACGCAGGCAAAAAAATAAATCGAAAATTTGCGCATCAGCAAAAGGAGGAAATGAAAACAATTTCGAATTCTTCCAGAGGGAACAATACAGCAGAAAAGAGAGGCTCAATAAGGCAACAGACAAGAGAAAAGTGGAATCCCAAGAAACCCTTAAAAAATTTCTAGAAATTTATATGTTAAACCAGTATACTCCAGCTTTAAAATCTTCTTTAAGAAAAACTCATGAAATCCCCAGATATAAATTTTGAAACCCTCAAACTTGGAAAAAATTTGGGATAATGCCTCTGCAAAATGATTTTGAGGCCAGATCTTACCCTCCAGGGCCTAGATCTGGCTTCAAATAAAAATTCTCCTTCAAATCTGCAGTTGCACTGTTGCACGGCAACGAGAAAATACCCAAACGATATATACAATGATGAAATTAAAACCCCAAAAAAACCCACATCAGAAAATAACAATATTTACAAACTGAAGGCTCTAAGTAGCCAGATCTATCACTATGCTGCACAAAAAATAAATAAATAAAAAAAATAAATAATAATAATAAAAAAAATGAATGGAGGTACTAGCTCAAAACCCTTATGCATCACAAAACGAAAATCTTATGATAAGCCCGGAGCTTATTTAGCTGGGCTCTTCAGGAAATACAGATCGAGAGTTGGTTGGTCCAACTGAAGACTATCCCCTAACGCCTGATAATCTATCTCAAGATTTCCCTGCAAAACTTGATCCAGCCATTAAAAATAGAGCAAGAAAATAATAATTAAATTTAGACAAATAGAGATACTTGTTATTACGTTCAAAATTAAAATTATTATTCAAACCCCAACAAACTGAACAAGATACCTGTGCTCAGATCACTCTTTAGAAGCTATCATCAATGGCTTTAAAAAAAAATTATGCACGAAATAAAACATCTTACAGCATTCCCATGAAGAGTAACACCAGCAGAATTTAACCCCAAAGTCTTTCTTTATTATCCAGAAAAAAGATTACACAAGAGCTTTTTGTTTAGCACACAACTCAGAGATCGAATAGATCGACTGACAAATGACCTCCTATTTAAAGATAAATCCTCCAACGGCTAGTTCGAGTGATCCTTGTCAAAGTAATCTCGACCGTCGATGAAGATCAAAATTTCTTTTAATCTCATCTGTCAAAATAGTTTTTTTTTAGGAAAATCGAATTTTTCATTTAAATGCTTTTTAATTAACTCAAAAATAGAATTTTTGAATTAATTTCACCAAAAATTTGACTTTGACTTAACCACCAGGGATCAAAGGTTTAAAATTTATCAAAATAATTAATTTACCTTAATCCCAGGACCTCTCAAAATTTAATTTTTTAGGATCGACGAATTAATATTTACTTAGGACTTAGAATTAATTAAATTTCTGGCTTAGAATTTTAATTAGTTTTGGGCCAAAAAATTTAATTAATTAACTTGTGAGGGGATAAATTATTTTTCCAAACCTCAAATGTTTAGCCATGGTTTTCTAATTATGAGGGACCATGCGCTAGACATTTTACATCAAGATTTACACATTTTTACACCATAAAGGGAGAAAACCGATTTGCAATAGACCCTCACAGACTACCCATTTCTATGGCACAAGTATAATCCAGCAGACCAAGCAATTTATAATAAAATAATCTAACCAAATAGTTAGTATTATTCCTAAATTACTTTTACATAGACTCGATCTAGAACACTAGGACTCGCCTAAGATCCTAGCGACAAAATCCATTCCAGCTTTGGGGTAAGACTGGAGGGAAAAAACTCTGTCGATCATCCAAAAATGAATCGGTGAGACAAAAAACCTCCTAGAATGGAGATCGTCACTAGAAAGGTAGGTTTACCCAGGTCATTACATACATGACACGGGTCTACTGAGATTATTTACATTATACACATGCAGAATGGGTTTACATAACATCTTGGAAGTCAGGCTGATGATGATAGCTGGACGACACAGACACATTGATCAGGCACTATCCCTTTTGCGAAAAAATGGGGTTACCTGCTATGGGTCGTTGACATGTAGTGGTCAACACCTTCATTTGAAGATAATGAGTTTTTGAGGTAAACGCTTCAGGGATGAACCTTCTTGTAGAATCCTTTAGATGGAATGCTTTCTTCTTTCTTTGTTCCCAGGCCGGTAGCCCTTGTTGATGGATCTAGGAGAGGAGATGGTAATCTTCCTTGTCTTTGATGGATCTGGAACCCTTGCTTGTAGATCTGATGCTTCAACCTTTGTGTGCCCTTGCTTCTTGATCTTGATGTTTCACTTCCTTAATATGTTCTTGAGATGACCTTCCTTAATGAGTTTCCTTAGCTCTGATTCCTTGTTGAAGAATCTAGAGCATCTAGGTTATAATGAGATTCTTCTGACGATGATAACTATTTGTGAAGAACTTTTTACTTTTTCTTATTAACACAATCTTCTCTTATTATTATTAGTGTGTGATCTCTTTCTTCATTAAACAGTTACCAAAAACAAAAGAAACAAGAACACGAGATGTTGGCTCTCAGCCAGGGCAAAACCTCTCTCTCCTAGAGAGGAAAACCCTTCTGCAGATTCCTCTTATTAAAGCTTCAATTGACAAATGTCAAACCCTAGACCCTTGACTAGCAGATCCTCCAAGCACAAGACACAGTCTCTCTTTTGACACTTCCATTTTGTCCTTCAATCAATGTCTCCTTCTATACTGCACCTTGATCTCTT